>OX940803.1:29707470-29884797 GCA_954870605.1 Acer campestre | reverse complement strand
CGGAATATAATAATGAAATGAATACTTGAAATGATATAGCAATTGTATAATATGAATCAATTCATGTAAGCATCAATATACAAAAGAATCAATACAAGTGAACATATGGAAGATAAGGAAATATAAAGCGAAAATGAGACACAATGTTTTTATTGTAGGGAAAAATACGTGCACACAGCGGAAGCGAGACTAAAAGAGAGTTTAGTATATTTTAAAATTTTTTCCCATATTGAACCTTAACCCTTTAATTAATTAAATAATATATTCCAAAAGATATCATACCTTTGTCGCGTGATCTGATTGACTATGCGTCGATGGTAATCCGCAAGATCTTCCAATCCGATCACGAACGTGAATCATCTAGGAGCGTGGTCTCTCTTCTCTTTGAATGGTGTACCTGAGAATGGACAACAAAACTTTTCTGATTTTGTTAGTCACTATAATCTCCAAAAGGTTGCTAAGAATGTTTCGGTCACTTTTAAATTCATAATCGTAAGATTGAAATTCGCGTGAACCTTATTCGAAAGTGTGTACAAGATCTCTTGATGTTAAGATCACTAGTACACTATTAAAGCAAGAACAATTCTTCTCTCACAAACCACCTTGGCCGAAATTCTCACTAGTCTAAGAGTTGGATTTTATTTTTCTCTAGCAAAAGAAAAAAAATCTCAATTGCAACAACTAGGGTTAGACCAATATACAAAAGCATATTTATATATATTGTGGCCGACAATACACAAAGCAAATATGACTTTCTGTACGCCTAATATATATATATTTGTATATCCAAATCACTGCATGCCTCTTATATACATATTTAGTTTCATTCAAACACTTCATGCAATATATAAACTAAAAACACTTCATGCATTATATAATATATATATATATATTGCCAAAAAACATATATATCTTACTTTATATATCTCGGTCAAAATATTATATATATATTCGGTCAAATATATATTATATATCTATGGCCAAATAACATATATATCTAGACCAAATATAATATATATCTCTATAGTGCAAGCCCTAATCCAACTATTTAGTGTATTTGTGACTATATAAAAGACTTCCTAGTTTGACTAAACAAATAAAGTCTTTTATATTTAGTATAATACTAATAGTAGTATACTACTAGGAAACATATTTCCTAATAAAAAAAAAATTTGATTTTTAATTAAATAATTAATTAATCATATTAATTAATTTCCATTTAATTAAATAATAAAATAAAACAATATAATGGGCTAAAAATTAGCCATTGCCGCCCATGACTAGAACTTGGGCCTACATATTGTTTTCTTATTTTATTTAATCCATATGGACTTTAATAAAAAAAACCCACATGTGAACTAGACCCATTCTTACTAAAAGAAACAAGCCCACATGTCTTTCATTAATATATTAATATAATTAAACAGCCTATTAAATAAATAATGTGCAAATTATATTCTTAATATATTAAATACAATTCTAAATGGACCCACAAATAGTCCGGTAGAATATATCAAGTGATTTATGCAAGTCCGTGCGGATTGGGGATCTTGGCGAGCCTATCTAAATTTAAGCTCCAATAGACATAACCCAATCACAATCAACAAATGATTCACTTAGGTTCAATCTATTAATTTTAGTTCATTCCACTAAAGAACTAAAATTGCACTCTTAAATAAAGATGGAATAAGTTAACGATACTCATTCATACCCTAGACAATCATATGGGAGATAGTGAATCCTTGTGAAGAATATCAGTAATCGTCAAGAGCTCATAGACCGCCTATAGCTCTCCAAGTTACCATATTTACTCATATGACCATACTTTGAACTTGGATATATATTACGACTTGTCCAGAAGTCATCTTTCAATAGACACTATTGAAAACTCAACGTTAAGATTTCATATCCAAAACCACAAAGCATCCATATGATGATATTCTACTCACATTTAATAAATGGAGCCACGATGTCCGTATCTATAAATGAAGTCCTCTATCGATTAACAAAAGAATACCACCAAACTATCGAGGATAAACTATGCTATATAATCGTACTCATTGATAGCTCAAATGATAACACTTGCAACCATAAGTCCATCATTTATCTCAGGATTAAGATAGACTCTCCGATTGTCCTGATAATGAAAAAACTTTTATCTATTGACGGTTCTAGAAAAAGTATTTCATTGTGATCCAGTTCAATGCACCCAGTGCACTAGATTCTTTTACTTGAAGACCCTTCGATGATTTTAGACTCATCGCAACTCATTTGATCCAACTCAAATGCTAGTAAAAGAATTCTACAACTTTAACAAGATAAAGGTGCCCAACCTTTAACTAAGTTGTGAACGTTATTCAAGACTAACTAAAGAATTGTGTCTATCTCATACATATCTAGATGTACGAACAATTCTTCTCTTCTCATAGTCTTTTAACCTTATGATTATTTACTTTGACAATTATAATAATAAATGCTACATAAGATTTTGTTAACAAACAGAAATCACTTTATTAATATGAAAAGATTGTCAAGTACAACATTACACTTTTGCTATTGAGCATAATCCTAACATTTACGTGGTAAAACCTCAAAGAGGAAACATCCACGGGTTGAATCCATAACCACCGGCAAAGCTAATCCACTATATGAAAAGAACTTACACACTCAAAGCTATCAACACTATGACATCCACTTCAAGCTATCAAATCCTAATCACCTCTCAAAGGCCTAGTGAATTACCTAGCCTACTCTCTATCCAAGATGTATCCAACACCTCTAGAGAGCAACTTCCTATCCAAGACTAAAAAGCCTCTAGAAAGATTTCCTTGCTTAGCAATCTAGATCAAGAGATCCTAGTTAAGCTATCCTAGCTCAACCATCAGGAGTATTAAACTCCTTGCTAAGACTCCTTGCTTAGTTATCCGAATCACCTTGATTCTAACTAAGGCTTCTTGCTTGGCTATCCGGAAACCTTTCCTAGCCAAGTCTTCTTGCTCAAATCAAAGGCTTCACTCACCTTGACAAGAGACTTCAACCTATTACAAGGCAATGATCTAGGTGATGCAAATGATGCAAACACACACAAATAAAGTAAGTAGATCAAACACACTCTATGAACATGTTTAACGATAATCTAAAAAATACTATCAACACACAATCACAAATCTATCTAGAAATCAAAGCATGTCAAAACCAATAAGAACAAGATTAGGATATTCAATATATGTCACAAAAAACCTTAGTTCTTATATAAAGAAATTGAATCTAGAAGATAACATGAAGCACATCATACAATCAATTTCTAGAAGCAATATCAATCAAAATCAAGTCTAGCAAAAATATGTTTAATAGAAATCACAAAGCTAAACTCAATTAACTAATCAATCATACATCCCTAGCATATGATCTAACATACTTCTCAACATATTTCAACAATCAATTAGAAAGAATCGTAAAGATTATCAAGTGAAATTGAAAGAGAAGATTCACATACAACCAATAAGCCTCGGACTGAAATCAGAGTGCTGTGAAAAATGACGAAGTCAAATGGCTCTGAAAATGCTTGTGATTTGTAGCTCTCGTCGAGACCAACAATTTTGGCTTTTGAGTCACTCGATTTCGAGTTCGTATGAAGAAGTTATGATCAAAGTAAGTCAACAAAAACTCATGAACATTTCTGCAGAATTTCCAATTTGATGATGTTCAAGTTGTTGGAAATGGAGGGAAGAGAAGACATTTAAAGGAAGGAGAAGAGGGGCATTTTTGTCCAACAAACACAAGCCAAACCAGCCTTGTCCCTTGTGGGGCGCGTGTGCCACACAGGACCAGAGGGCATGTTGGGCCGTGTGGCACACGGCCTCCACACGTGGATGGCTATGCCATGGCCTTTGGCCATGGTGCTCCTCCCGCACACCTCTCACGTTCTTCAGCCGTATTCGGGCATCCAAACTCCGATTTCGAATCCGTTATTGGATTACAAATCGTGACTCCCTCACGCACAATGAAGACTATGAAACTTTGACAAATGGTTGAGAATTCATCTCGGAAAATGACGACGAACACAACTCAACAAATGAGAACAAAAAGTAGCGTAACTACATCGTTTGGACTCGAAACTAAACGAATGAGTAACCGAAATGACCGGAACTCAATAAGGAATCAAATAAGATCATGTTCAAGTCTAAAACACAAGAAACACAAACAAATAAATACTATGCAATACAAGCATGCCATATCTAAGAGATATTGAGAAAACATGCAATTCTACAAGATTGTCAACAATGAGATAAATGCATGTGCATACTAAATATGTGTGAAAGTGTTATACCAAATGTTTGAACAATGATGCAGGGACACACATATATGAATTGTGTGTGTGTGTGCTAACGCCTTGCAAGAGGAAGAAGAATCTTGATACCTTAGCATCCAAGTAAGCGATGTTCCCCTTGAAGACGATATTTGCACAAGATGTTGCTTCTTCACCTTTGAGGCTCCTTTCTTCCAAGAAACACTTAAGCAACTACTAATACAAATATAGAGAGTTTTGCAATGGAATCAAGCCAATACAAATAAAAGATCTTACAATCTCCCCCTTTGGCTATTCCATGGCAAAACCTCATCCTCACCATACATTGATCACTCCAATAGACTCAATGTTGATAGCATTCTCTCATCCTCACATTACAAAGAGATCCCTAGACTAAAAGGTCTTCAAGTCTTCTTGAGTCTTCAAGAATCCCTTCTTTGAACTCCAAAGTACCTATGAGAAAAGAAACAACCAACAAGAGAACTTCTTCCAAAGAAAAATGGTGAGAAATTATCACATAAGCAAAATAAAACTTCCCTTATCTCTAAAAAACAAAGCATTATCTCAAGTGAATAAATGTTATCACATTTAAAGCTCTCCCTTAAATATCTTAACACAAATAAGGTAAGAATTCTTTTCTCCCCCTTAGAACAAGAATTTTCCCTCTTAAGACAAAGTCTCCAATAAGCACAAAGGAGGTATACAAATCTCCCTTATGTTAAACATGGTGAGGTATACAATTTCTCCCCCTTTTTGTCAAGGAATAGACAAAGGACACAAGAGATAAATAACAAGATATTAAGCAAACAAATCGTATAGAAAGCGTAGTTGAATAAACTAAAGCTCCCCCTTAACATATGCTCCACATATTATCACCAAGTAGATTTGTTCACAAGGGACTCACACATTCACACATTCACACATTCAAGCAATAAGAGAAAATATTTCGTCACTTTTCAAAGTCCAAGAGAGAATCATAGATTTTCATTAATCTCTCAAAAATATTCTCACATTGTTAATGAATCAAGCACATAAGCAAAATATGTGTGTGTGTGAATGCTTCTCACATATATAGAAGGAGTAATTGTGATATCAACTTGCAAACAATTTCCACATCTATCCAACTAAAGCGATTCCAAAAATAAGTCAAACCAATATTCATCTGTATTTTCGCTTTAAAAGAATAGTTATCAACATGTGAGCGTGTGTGTGCATGTGGCTCGTTTTCCCGTTTCTGTTTGTCAACCCGAGCTTTTCACAATTCTCAACTATACACCATTAAGCCATTTGTTTTTTTTTTTTTTTTTTTTTTTTTTTCTTTTAGGCTTAGAATCAAAGATTTTTTTAAAAAACTGATTCTTTTCAACTCTTCTTTGATTTTTCTAACAAAAACATATACACTTCTTGGCGGCTTTCACTCAATCACAAAGGCGTAGCCCTTTCCAACATTAGGCAGCTTCACAACCAATGCGTGTAGCCCTTTCCAAGAGGGTGCTCGTTGAATACTATGTAGTGCCGAAACAAAATGGATACATATCATAGGTCATTTATCATGTACTAAGCAACAGGCTTCTAAATGCATCCATTATCTACACATATTCAACCACATATACTCAAAACTAAAACATATAAGAGAAGCATTTGTGCACTTTTCAAAAAATAAGATTTTTTCAAGCTCAAGTGCATGATCTAGAAACAATAATGAAAATAAATATAAACGAGTCCTAATATAATCTAGAGGGGGGGGGGGGGGGGGTGAATAGATTTTAATCCCTTTTTACCAATTTTTCGAGATTAATCAAGATTACAAAATTACCCCAACTAGTCAACAAATGAAATCATGTGTAGACAATGCGGAAAGTAAATAACACATGATTTTTACGTGGAAACCCACACGGGGAAAAACCACGGGCTGTTTAGTGCGCCACACTAGAACCTCAATCCACTACTTGCAAATACGATTACAATCTAGGTTGACCGCATCACACCTAAGATTACTAATCCGTCTTTGCTACCCACGGGCCTTTAGAAGTGAACCTAGTTCATGCTTGCAAACTACCAACAAGGCAAATACAAGACTTGACTCTAAATGAAGAGATAAAACAACCTAGTGTGAATATGTGCAATATTCAAGATGCTCAAAATGCAAGGTTAGACATTTTAGCTTATCTAGGCATGGATGAACATGTTAGACATTCCTAGATATCATCTTACTAAGTGGCATGCATAAAACATAACAAAATAGACAAACAAAAATCCTATATACAATATCTACCACAATACAACTCATAAAACACAATAACACAATCTTGAACCTAAGTCAAGTAATAAATGAGCAATCTTGAACCTATTCAAGTAATAAATGAGCAATCTTGTAGAGAGAGAACATGTGACATGATGCAAGAGATATTCTAACTACAAGTCATGTAAGCAAAGATGAAAACCCTAAGAGAATCATACTAGAACATGCTAGATGATGAATGAATCATGCAAGAATGATGGGTTTTGATGTTTTGAGAGATAAAAAAGTGTTCTTGATACCTTAGCTTAGAAGCAACTCAAAAGACTCTCAAAAGTGTAATATTTTCTCTCTCTGGATGACCAAAGTGATGAGAATCAAGAAGCATCACCAAAGGCTCAATTGCATGTTCCAGTTGGGCCAATTGCAAGGGCCAAGAGGATCAAAGAAGCATTTAATGATAATTGATTCTGAGTTGCTGAAGTACAAGTTCGGCCCACATGAAGACCAAATCCGGGCTAAACTTTGTAGACCTCTACAGGGGGCATATGGAGTCGGATCGTCTATTATAATATGTTTTCGGAAAGCCCAAGACGAGCCCTACAGATGTTATGAAGACTCCGTCATCCGTAACAGATCGTAACAGGCCCAAAATCAGCCATCTATCGTATTACGCGCAGACTTGAGCTGGACAAGAGCTGGACGCCAAGCAGAACTTCGTGGGCCTCTACAGAAGGCATATAGAGTCGGATCGTCTATTATAATATGTTTTCGGAAAGCCCAAGACGAGCCCTACAGATGTTATGAAGACTTCGTCCTCCGTAATAGATCACAACAAGCCCGAATTTAGACATCTAGATTGTTGCGCGAAGACTTGAGCTGAGGAGTCCGAATTTCAGCTTAATTCCGTGTGGTTGGAGGAGTCCTAATTTCAGCATACTTGTGTGTGGTACAAGTTAGGGTTAGAGAAGATTCAATTTCAGTTTAGTATTTAGTATTTTGTTCCCTTT
Source organism: Acer campestre (assembly GCA_954870605.1). Classification (NCBI taxonomy): domain Eukaryota; kingdom Viridiplantae; phylum Streptophyta; class Magnoliopsida; order Sapindales; family Sapindaceae; genus Acer; species Acer campestre. The sequence continues at coordinate 29,877,239 of OX940803.1, read as the reverse complement.
TAGGTCTTAGATAGTTTAGTATTTATGGGACTCATTGATGTATTATTCAGGGGACTTTGAATGGAATAATATTATTTGAGAGAACGTTTTCTCTTGGTTCTTCATTGAACTATGAACTTATCAAGGTTTATACCTTGTGGCGTTCAAACTTGACTTATCACTCACCTTCTTCTTGTTCTTGAGTGTGGCGTCTACAACCTTCTTGATACCGTTGGTTCTTATCTCCATATAGATAATGGGTCGCGGTCCTTTTTTATTTTCTTTATTTGTAAACTTGAATTAGAAAACGATCCTTCATTACCATATATTGGTTCCGGGTCTCACTACTCTTGGTGAGGTTCATATCACAAAGGCTATCAACATATATATATATGAGATCCAAGTAAAGTGGTGTCGTTTTGAGTAAAGAAAACGCTTCAGTTACTTGCTGACGTACTGCCGCGGTCCCGACTATCGCGGTTGTTCAACCGCGGCAGAGACAAAAGTCTCTATCGCACGACTGTTGCGGTTGTTCAACCGCGGTATATGTACCGCGGCGAGAGAAGAACATCTCTGTCGCTCGAATGTCGCGGTTGTTCAACCGCGGCAGATGCACCGCGGCAGAGACAAAAGTGTCTGTCGCTCGACTGTCGCAGTTGCCCAGCCGCGGCAGGAGCCGCTACAGAGATAATACATCTCTGTCGCTTGAGTGCCGCGGTCTACCAAGACAGCGGCACAACTGCGGCAGAGAAGGGTTGAGCCTTCTCATGCAGCCACTCACATGAAGAACACATGCAATTGTGCAAGAGTGTGTGAATGAATATCAAATACACAAAAAGCAATAAACACACATGCTAGCAAGAGTTGTGAGTGTGTTCAAGCTAAATCTCTTCACATAAAGAGTCAAGAACAAGTTTATACCTTCCATGAAGCTTTAGAAATCAACAATGAGGTCCTTAAGCTTTGAGGAGAAAATCTTCAATCCTAAGCTACCCTTACAAGATTGAACCCCATTGTGGTTTTGTCAACGAAATAAGCCAATCAAAAATGAGGCACTTACAATCTCCCCCTTTGGCTATTTCGTGACAAAATCACCACTCACAAGCAACCTCACAAAAACAAAAAATGGTTGGTCAACAAAATTTTTCTACTTTACAAAAAAAATCCTAGTCTAAGTCTTGAACAACTTCAAGTCATTTTCGAGCTTGTAGAAATATCCAACCTACACACAAACAACAAGAAATATACCTTCCAAGAACAAGTGTGTGAGAGGTGCTTGATCAAAAGGAATTACAATCACATAATGTAATCATGCAATGCAATGCAATGCAATGCAACTCCCCCTAAATGCATCAACTCCCAACAAGGGTTACTCTGTCTCTCAACTCCCCCTAAATGCAATGCCAAATTAAAACAAATCTCCCCAACCTTAATCCCCCTTTTTGTCATGAGATAGGCAAAGGGAGTCTCCCCTAATAGGTAAGCATTTAGCAATGAGAGCTTGTAGCACAAAAACATATGCATAATCATATGAGCAATCTTCTTTGTCACTCACAACCTCATTGCTATTGTGAGAAGATGAGAAAGCAATGAAGTTGGCAACTTGGTCTTCATCATCATCCGAAGACCTATCTTCCTCTTCTAAGTCATCACTATCACTCCATGTCACCGCCATAGCTTTTCCTTTCTTCTTCTTCAAGTTAGCACATTCGGGAGCAATGTATCCAAAGCCACTACACTCATAGCATTGGACACCCTTCTTGTGATCCTTCTCTTGAGTTTGCTCCATTTTCTTGAAAGGAGCCTTCTTCTTTATAAACTTTCCCTTGGAGCCAAACCCTTTCTTCTCAAACCTCATAAATTGCTTGAACTTCTTTGCCATCAAGGCAATTTCTTCATCCGAGTCTTCTTCATCCTTTTCTACCTTGATGCTTTTCAAGGCAAGACTCTTTTGCTTCTTTTGAGGTGTAGATGTAGGACCCTTCCTAGATTCATAAGCCAAAAGCCTTCCAATAACTTCACTTGGCTTCATCTTTGAGTAATCACTATTCTCTTCCAACGCCGTCACCTTAGATTCAAACCTCTCGGGAAGCGACCTCATGATCTTTTGCTTAATTCTTCTATCCGAGTAGGGATCACCAAGTTGGTGACTTTGGTTCACTATATCCATAAGCTTCACTTGGAAGTCATTGAAGAACTCATCCTCCTCCATCCTTATAGTCTCAAATTGTGTTTGGAGGACTTGAAGCTTGGAGTCCTTTACCACCTCGGTTCCTTCATGAGCCGTCTCCAATATATCCCAAGCTTCCTTTGATATCCTAGTGGTTTGGATGAGTTTGTATTGGTTGTCATCCATGGCACATAGAATGGCATGCGTGGCCTTGTTGTTCCATTTTGAGGCTTCAAACTCTTGAGGGGTTCATTGTGCCATTGGCTTGGGAACTTCCTTTCCACCTCCCGTAGGAGTCATCATAGGTGGCGTATATCCATCTTCAATCGCCATCCAAGCCCGATCATGAATTTGGCACACATAAGCTTCCATTTTGCCCTTCCATGATGCGTAGTTGACCCCGGTAAGCAAAGGGGGTCTTGTGCTAGAGGCACCCTCACCTCCAATTCCATTTCCACTCATAGTGTTTGGGTGAGAATGATATGAATGCACACAAACAAGCAAGACACACAAAGAAATACAAACAAATGCAAAAGACTCTAACAAGAGCAAGGGATCTCCTAATTATGTTAAGGAACCCGCTCTGATACCAATTGAAAATAAATATAAACGAGTCCTAATATAATATAGAGGGGGGGTGAATAGATTTTAATCCCTTTTTACCAATTTTTTGAGATTAATCAAGATTACAAAATTACCCCAACTAGTCAACAAATGAAATCATGTGTAGACAATGCAGAAAGTAAATAACACATGATTTTTACGTGGAAACCCACACGGGGAAAAACCACGGGCTGTTTAGTGCGCCACACTAGAACCTCAATCCACTACTTGCAAATACGATTACAATCTAGGTTGACCGCATCACACCTAAGATTACTAATCCGTCTTTGCTACCCACGGGCCTTTAGAAGTGAACCTAGTTCATGCTTGCAAACTACCAACAAGGCAAATACAAGACTTGACTCTAAATGAAGAGATAAAACAACGTAGTGTGAATATGTGCAATATTCAAGATGCTCAAAATGCAAGGTTAGACATTTTAGCTTATCTAGGCATGGATGAACATGCTAGACATTCCTAGATATCATCTTACTAAGTGGCATGCATAAAACATAACAAAATAGACAAACAAAAATCCTATATGCAATATCTACCACAATACAACTCACAAAACATAATAACACAATCTTGAACCTAAGTCAAGTAATAAATGAGCAATCTTGAACCTATTCAAGTAATAAATGAGCAATCTTGTAGAGAGAGAACATGTGACATGATGCAAGAGATATTCTAACTACAAGTCATGTAAGCAAAGATGAAAACCCTAAGAGAATCATACTAGAACATGCTAGATGATGAATGAATCATGCAAGAATGATGGGTTTTGATGTTTTGAGAGATAAAAAAATGTTCTTGATACCTTAGCTTAGAAGCAACTCAAAAGACTCTCAAAAGTGTAATATTTTCTCTCTCTGGACGACCAAAGGCTATCAACATATATATATATATATGAGATCCAAGTAAAGTGGTGTCGTTTTGAGTAAAGAAAATGCTTCAGTTACTTGCTGACGTACTGCCGTGGTCCCGACTATCGCGGTTGTTCAACCGTGGCAGATGTACTGCGGTGAGAGAAGAACATCTCTGTCGCTCGAATGTCACGGTTGTTCAACCGCGGCAGAGACAAAAGTCTCTGTTGCTCGACTATCGCAGTTGCCCAGCCGCGGTAGGAGCCGCGACAGAGATAATGCATCTCTGTCGCTTGAGTGCCGCGGTCTACCAAGACAGCGGTACAACCGCCGCATAGAAGGGCTGAGCCTTCCATGCAGCTACTCACATGAAGAACACATGCAATTGTGCAAGAGTGTGTGAGTGAATATCAAATACACAAAAAGCAATAAACACACATGCTAGTAAGAGTTGTGAGTGTGTGCAAGCTAAATCTCTTCACATAAAGAGTCAAGAACAAGTTTATACCTTCCATGAAGCTTTAGAAATCCACAATGAGGTCCTTAAGCTTTTGAGGAGAAAATCTTCAATCCTAAGCTACCCTTACAAGATTGAACCCCATTGTGGTTTTGTCAACGAAGGCACTTACAAATAAGAGTTATTAGCTTAAGATCATTACTTCTAAAGTGAGTAGCTCTCAAAGATATTGATATACAAATAAAGTTTTGCTTATCAAGCCACTCACATTCTCACAAGCACATCAATCAACACAAATCATGCCAATGGACATTCTAAGAGTTTTAAACCTCTCTTTGTCCAAGGGCTTGGTGAACAAGTCCGCAAGTTGATTTTTAGTAGGCATATGCTCTAGAGTTACAATTGATTGTTCAACAAGATCTCTAATAAAATGATGCCTAATATCAATGTGCTTTGTGCGTGAGTGTTGAACCGGATTTTTAGAGATATTAATGGCACTTAAGTTATCACAATAAAGTGTCATTTTTCCTTGTTCTATCTCATAATCCTTAAGGATTTGTTTCATCCAAAGTAATTGTGTGCATGCACTTCCGGCCGCAATGTACTCGGCTTCGGAAGAGGAGAGGGAAACTGAATTTTGTTTCTTACTAGACCAAGAAACCAAGTTATTACCAACATAAAAGCAACTGCCGGATGTGCTTTTACGATCATCTATGTTTCCCGCCGAATCGGCATCACAATAGCCAACAAGAATCTCATTGGTATCAAATGAATAAAATAAACCAAGACTATAAGTACCTTTGATGTACCTAATGATTCTCTTGATGGCTTTTAAGTGAGATTCCTTTGGATTTGCTTGAAATCTAGCACACAAGCCTACACTAAAGCAAATATTCGGTCTACTAGCCATTAGGTAAAGTAGACTACCAATCATGCTTCTATAAAGGCTTTGATCAACACTTTTACCTTTTTCATCTTTGTCAAGTTTTAAAGTGGTGCTCATGGGAGTTTCAAAATCTTTTCCATTTTCTAGACCAAATCTCTTAACAAGATTTTTAGCATATTTAGATTGACTCAACATTATACCCATGCTAGTTTGCTTAACTTGCATCCCTAGAAAATAGTTTAACTCACCTACCATACTCATTTCAAATTCACTTGACATCACACTAACAAATTCATCAACCTTGGTTTTATTAGTAAATCCAAAAACAATGTCATCAACATATATTTGTGCAACAAAAATGTCATGATCATGATATTTGATGAACAAAGTTCTATCAATGCCACCTCTCCTATAATGGTTGTCAATGAGATATTGAGTCAACCTATCATACCAAGCTCTTGGAGCTTGTTTAAGGTCATAGAGAGCCTTTTTCAATTTAAACACGTGATTAGGAGAGTGTGGGTCTACAAAACCCTTAGGTTGTTCAACATACACTTCTTCTTGAAGGTACCCATTCAAAAAAGCACTTTTGACATCCATTTGAAATAATTTGAATTTTTTAACACATGCAATGGAAAACAAAAGTCTAATGGACTCGAGACGAGCAACCGGTGCAAAGGTCTCATCAAAGTTAACACCCTCAACTTGAGTGTAACCTTGAGCCACTAGTCTAGCTTTATTTCTCACAATCTTGCCACTTTCATCGGTCTTGTTCCTAAAAACCCACTTAGTGCCAATTACATTTATATCTTTAGGCCTAGGAACCAATGACCACACTTCATTCTTCTCAAATTGATTAAGTTCATCTTGCATAGCCCCAACCCAATATTCATCAACAATAGCTTCATTAATATTTTTGGATTCAATTTGAGACGTATAGCAAGCATAAGATATTTGGTTAGCAATTTGATTTCTAGTTCTAACCCCTTTATTCAAGTCACCTATGATGTCATCTTGATAGTGTAGACTTCGAAGTCTAGAATGAGGAGAATTTTCAACAACTTGAACATTTTGTTGATTATCATTTAAAACATTTTTCAATCCTTGACTTTGAACATCAATACAACTATCTTTGTCATCATCTTGACTAGATTCACTACTAGTCACATCAATAGGTGAAATAATGTCATTAACATGATTTTCATTAGTTTCATTGACATCATTATCATCACACAAGTTAAGCATGCTAAGATCATCAATTTTAACATTTATAGACTCCATAATAGTCTTAGTATTCAAGTTGAACACTCTATAAGCATGACTATTCAAAGCATACCCAAGAAAGAGACCAACATCACTTTTAGCATCAAACTTTCCTAAGTGATCTCTATCATTCAAAATATAACATTTACTCCCAAAAGTGTGGAAGTAACTCACATTAGTCTTCTTGCCTTTCCAAAGCTCATAGGACGTGTGTTTTGTGTCGGGCCTTCTAAAAACTCTGTTCGACACATAGCAAGCAGTATTGACCGCTTCGGCCCAAAGGTTTCTAGGGACTTTCTTGCTATTGAGCATGACTCTAGCCATCTCTTGCAAGACCTGATTTTTTCTCTCAACAACTCCATTTTGTTGAGGAGTTCTAGGTGCCGAGAACTCATGAGATATCCCCAAACCATCACAAAATTCACTAAATTTAGCATTTTCAAATTCTATCCCATGATCACTTCTAATGCGACATATTTTCTTAATATCAAGACCTTTTTCATTTTGCACTTGATTACAAAACTTTCTAAAGTAATTGAAAGCCTCGGTCTTGTTCCTAAGAAAATAAACCCAAGTGAACCTAGAGTAATCATCAACGCATACAAAAATATACTTTTTGCCATTGATGCTCTCGGTTGGGATTGGCCCTATTAGGTCCATGTATAAAAGCTCTAATGGTCTCTTGGTAGCTATATAAGAATTCTTTTTGTGAGATATTTTGGTTTGTTTACCCAATTGACAAGGTTCACAAATAATCTCTAGCTTTTTACCAAGACTAGGAAGACCCCTAACAATGCTATGTTTTTCAAGCTTTTTCAAGTCTTTAAAATTCATGTGACCCAAACGTTGATGCCACAACTCAAGCTTGTTACACTCATGTGCCATATTGTAAGTTAGAGGATCTACATTGAGACAATGGCAATTGTCTATAGACCTTTTGACTTTTAGGACAACATTGTCCTCTTTATCGATAATAGTACACACATCTTTATTAAAGCTTACTTCTTTAAAGATTTCACACAAGTGAGTAATGCTTATAAGATTAGCTTGTAATCCATCAACAAACAAAGTATTGCGAAGTTTAGGCAATCCGAGGATACATATAGTTCCCTTGCCAAGAACTTGCTTCTTAGTGCCATCACCAAAGGTGACCCACCCTCCATCCTTTAACACAAGATTTTTGAAGAAATCTTTGTTTCCGGTCATGTTCCTAGAACAACCACTATCTAGGTACCAAGAGTAGGAGGAGTTGACACGTAAAGCATATTGTGTAACTAGACATTTAGATGTGTCTTTTCTAACCCATACATTTTTCACAACATGCTTCTCACTCTTAACTTTTTCATGCTTTGACTCAATGTTAGACTTTTTAACATGCACCTTGACCTCATTGATCACATTTTCAAAGATATCAAACAAAGCATTATCAACTTTCTTATGCATAGTAGAGTGAGGCACAACACAAGATTTAGCAAGCAAGTTATCAACACAATTCTTCTCAACATGCTTTTCCAAAGTCTTCCTAGGTCTAGTTCTAAATCCATACATGGATGATTGCCTAGGACCATTCAAAGACATATCATGAAAAACATTATCAAATTTGCATTTCCGAATATATTCAAAACACCTAGGTCGAATATGTCCTATCATGTTACAATGATGACAAATAGGTATGAATTTAAGAAATTTACCATTTGCATTTGCTTCCAAAGCATTTGGTCTTCTCACAATTTTACCTCTTTGAAGAGCAATCCTTGATGCTTCACCTTTTCCTTTTGAGGATGATGCTTTTTGAATTTGATCTTGTTGAGTTCTTTCATTGAACTTCCTTATTGATGTAGAGGCACCTCCGGTAGCTTTCATTTCTTTACCTTGAGTGAGAGTACCTACATTTGGTTCAATACTTGCTTTGACAAAAATAGATTTGTTAGATGAAGGAGTCTCCTTCTCATTGATATAACCCAAACCTCTTTTGTCACTAGGATGCTTACCACTTTTAATGAGGGAATCAACTTGATTAGAAGTAGATGACATCTTGTTAATCATCCTATTAGCCTCATTAAGTTTATCATTAAGAATCGTAATTTTAATGGCATATTTTTTTGCAATGTCATCACTAAACTTAACATCTTCATATGATTTATTAAGCCATTGTTCATATTTTTTCTCTTGAGTTAAGTGCTCACTAAGTTTGACTATAAGAATGTTTTCTAGCCTTTTAGCACTAGCAAGAGAGTTATCCCTTTGCTCAATTTCTTGCTTCAAAATACCAAGTCTATCATTGCTATCTTTCAAGTTCATTTCAAGACTTAGAATCTTGTCTTTAAGATCATTAAAATCTTTTGAGCATATTTCATGATTCTCTAACTTCTTATTGAGAGACATATTGACTTTGGATAAACATTCATTTTCAAGAGTAAGATCATTAATCTTTTTCTCATACAAGTCAATATGTTTAACAAAAGAAGCTACATAGGAACACACTTCTTTAATCATGATTATCACAAATAAAACACAAACACTACAAATAAAGGATCTATCTAAGTGCGTCTAGACACCCGCTCTGATACCAATTGAAATTTCCTTAAAGCAATAGTGTTTTATACCTAGAGGGGGGGGGGGGGGGTGAATAGGTATAGTCCCAAATTCTTCCAATATTCAAAAATGCGGAATATAAGAATGAAATGAATACTTGAAATGATATAGCAATTGTATAATATGAATCAATTCATGTAAGCATCAATATACAAAAGAATCAATACAAGTGAGCGTATGGAAGATAAGGAAATATAAAGCGAAAATGAGACACAATATTTTTACGTGGTAAAACCTCAAAGAGGAAACATCCACGAGTTGAATCCACAACCACCGGCAAAGCTAATCCACTTTATGAAAAGAACTTACACACTCAAAGCTATCAACACTATGACATCCACTTCAAGCTATCAAATCCTAATCACCTCTCAAAGGCCTAGTGAATTACCTAGTCTACTGATGTGTAAAATCGTGTTATAAAAACCTAACTCGCAAGTGCACGAATCGTGAGATAAGTACATCGACAAGTAGGGATCGTTCCTATGAGGAAAAGTGATTTATCGACTAAAACTAATTCTAATTAAGGTTAAGCAAATAATAGTAACCAACAGATTTGAGATTGATTTGATTGATTTAATTAAAACTATATTAAACTAAGAAAGTAGTTAACAAGAATATGTGAATGTGATCAAGAGCTGAGAGAACTAGGTCATCAATGTGTTAGGATTATGCTCAATAGCAAGAGTGTAATAGTGTAATTAACAATCTTTTTCATATTAATAAAGTGATTTCTGTTTTAAACAAATCTTATAGCATTTATAGTTTAATAATTGTCAAAGTAAATAATCATAAGGTCTAAAGACTATGAGAAAAGAAGAATTGTTCATACATCTGGATATGTATGTGGTAGACACAATTCTTTAGTTAGTCTTGAATATCGTTCACAACTTAAGTTAAAGGTTGGGCACCTTTATCTTGTTAAAGTTGTAGAATTCTTTTGCTAGCATTTGAGTGAGATCAAATGAGATATGATGAGTCTAAAATCATCGGAGTGTCTTCGAGCAAAAGAATCTAGTGCACTGGGTGCATTGAACAGGATCACAATGAAATACTTTATCTATAACCGTCAGTAGATAAAAGTAATTTCATTATCAGGACAATCGGAGAGTCTATCTTAATCCTGAGATAAATGATGGACTTATGGTTGCAGGTGATATCTTTTGAGCTATCAATGAGTACGATTATATCGCATAATCTATCCTCGATAGTTTGGTGATATTCATTTGTTAATCGATAAAGGACTTCATTTATAGATATGGACACCGTGGCTCCATTTATTAAATGAGAGTATAATATCATCATATGGATGTTTTGAGGTAATTGGATATTAAATCTCAACGTTGAGTTTTCAATAGTGTCTATTGAAAACATGGCTTCTGGACAAGTCAAAATATCCAAGTTCAAAACGTGGTCATATGAGTAAATATGGTAACTTGGAGAGTTATAGGCGGTCTATGAACTCTTGGCGATTACTGATATTAATCACGAGGATACACTATCTCCAATATGATTGTCTAGGGTATGAATGAGGAAGCATCTTCCTTTTCTGTCTTTATTTAAGAGTTCAATTTTAGCTCTTTAGTGGAATGAGCTAAAATTAATGGATCGGACCTAAGTGAATCATTTGTTGATTGTGATTAGGTTATGTCTATTGGAGCTTAAATTTAGATAGCCCGCCAAGATCCCCAATCCACACGGACTTGCATGGATCACTTGATATATTCTACCGGACCAATTTAGGGTCCATCTAGAATTGCAATTTAATATATTAAGAATATAATTTGCACATTATTTATATAATGGGCTGCACAATTATATTTATATATTAATGGATGACATGTGGGCTTGTTTCTTTTAGTAAGAATGGGTCTAGTTCACATGTGAGCTTTTTATTTAAAGTCCTATGGATTTAATGAAATAAGAAAAATAATATTTGGCCCAATATAACATATGGGGCGGCAAGGTGATTTAAAAGCCTTAAATATTATTTTGTTTTCATTGTTTAATTAAATAAGAATTAATTAATTTATTAATTAATTATTTAATTAAGAAACAAATCTTTTCTGAATAGGAAATATGATTCTTATTGGTATACTATTGGTAGTAGTATACTTAAATTAAAAGACTTGTTTGACAAGGAAATAAATAATTAATTTTATTTATTAAATCAAATAAGAAGTCTTTTATTTTAGTCAAATAAGGAATAAAAGATTTATGAGTTTGATTAGGGTTTGGAAATCTTAAACTAAATAGGAATTAGGGTGCAACTAAATCTCCAATATTTTAGGAGTAAAATTGCGGCAACCCTAATTATTTTTGGTAGAGATTTCGGCCACCCTAGGGCAAAAAGGAAGAGAAAAATTTGGCCACCTATATAAGGCAACTTATAATTTCGGCCACCCTAAGGCTTGTGTGCAGAATTTTCTTCTTCTTCTTCTTCTCAACTCATAGTTAGAGATCTATTATTCTACTAAAAACAAAAGGAACATAGATTATTCTTTGATTGTATTCTAGTTGCTTATTCATCAATAAGCTTTTGAATACTATATCGATCTAGGTTCACGCGAGTTTCGATCATAAGATTGAGAACTCAAAAGTGACCGGAATAATCTTAGGTTTCTTTAGATTGTTTTTGGGACTAACGAATCAAGAAAAGTTTGTTTAATCCAATCACAGGTTTGCAATTCAAAGAAAGGGAGACCACGCTCCTAGGTGATCCACGTTCGTGCTAGGATTGAAGATCTTGCGGATTACCATCGACGCAAGTCAATCGGATCACGCGACAAGAGGTATTAATCTTTTGTTTATTTTTATATATCTTTAATTAATCAAAAGGGTTTAAGGTTCATAAAATTGGAAAAATTTTAAAAGCTACTCAAACTATTTTTTTAGTCTCGCTTCCGCTGTGGGTACAATTTTTCCCTACACAATGCTCCCCAACTATGTTTACTCAATGCTTCGAATTGACTTTTACAAAGAATGTTAATCAAGTTAAGGGTTCGTTCTTTGAATTATGTATAATTAGTGCTATGTGGTCCTGGAATAAATTAAGTACTCTCTACTGCAGTCGTTAGCCAAACCAGCGTGTAAACTAAAACAGACAATTCATCAACCATACACCAAGTATTCTCAATCACAGTCATTAGCCAAACCAGCGTATAGACTATAACCTAAAATCCACAAAGCACACAATCAAGTATTCTCAATCACAGTCATTAGCCAAACCAGCGTATAGAATATGATTGAGAATCCATTAAGCACAAGAACAAGAGAACCAAAAATTACGTGCGATATCCTGCTACTATAAAGTTCATTCATTCAATTGCATATCGGCTGAGAATGGTGAAACCCACGCGCATCTCAACCTTTAACGTATCAAACCCTAATTTCGAGTCTAGCACTAACCATGCATCAACAAGAAGAAATAATCACAAATTGAATGAATCGAAACTTGAATTAAGAAAATATAGTCAATTTTAACAAAGAGTATTCATAGAGGTTCACATTCAATCCCTAGTATGGATTTAGTTACACATAGATGAAATAAAAAGACAAGAGATAGAAAAGATAAAACCTATTGTGGCCTTCAACGAATTCTTCAAATCTTCAATGATGAGTCTTTTTCGTCTTGCAAACCCCCGATGTGTAAAAATGGATGATGGTGAAGGGGGACGGCCCCTTTGGGACCTCCCTTGGATGGCTCTCCCGAAATTAGGGTTCAAAGGGGCTTAAATAGGTGTAGATGCTAAGCCAAGTCTTTAAACAACAAGGAAATCACTTCCCCTTTAGAACTCTACCTTTTTGGGATTCTATTTCTTTCCTAATCCATCCAATTTGATTACTTATTGAAGGATGATAAGGATTAGATGTCTAATTGCTTTCCAAGACTCTCACACATGTCCAAGAAGGTAATATTTCCCATTCCGACAACTTGCGAAACAAATCCCGAAAGTATTCGCGGATTTAATAACTGACTGATCTGGCATTTGGGTACTAAAACTGGCATAACGTCTTCTAGAAAATTCGGATTGACAAGCCGTAAATTGGGTTGGAAACTAGACCTCTAGGGCTTCAAATCCATAGGTGGGAGGACACAAATTTCAATTGGAGCTGAGAGTTATGGGGCCCGGAATATGGACCATCTGCACTGACGGGCTACCGTTGGATGTACCGCTTGGTAGGTAAGTTGCCTACCCCACGGAAAATATGAGGCGACACTCCTGGAGTTGACCGCTAGGTAGGACAGCAAGGTAGGTAAGTGCCTAGGGGGCGGTAAATTAGATAAATTCTCTTGAATCATCTAAAATTGCTCTTTTCCTCTGAAATACTTCAAATACATCACTTGGATCCAACAACCTGAAAATGCTCAAACACACAAATTAAAACTCTAAAAGACTCGAGAAACAAGCAATTGATTGGAGGAATGGGGATCAAAAATATATACAATAAATGACCTATCAAATACCCCCAAACCTATCTTTTGCTAGTCCTCGAGCAAAACTAAATAAAAACAAAACCTAAAAACCTAAAAACAAAAAAAACTTTAAACTAAGCCACTTTCGTAGGGAACACGATAGCATTGAGCGTATGCTACAAGCCTTTAAACCTCTAGGTGTCCCTAGTAGGAGGAGTTTTGTCTCATGAGGGTTTACAGCTATGCTACCCACAAACATATTTCTGCGAAGAACCAAATAATCAAGATACAAACTCATATGTACCATTCAAAGCCAATGCATGCTAGAGCCAATAAGTAAAGACTAAAATTAAGTCACAAAACTGAATGCATTGCTAGTTTTAATGAAAAGCCCAAGCTCAAGATATTCTAGCTTCAAAGACTCATTCGTCAAACACCATAGATATAATTCGCCTTGACTCTAACTCTCACAAGATATCGCTCATATTTTCACACAGAACCTAGGTGAAAACACTCATCAAGCATATGCGAATGGAATTTATGCACAAGAAATTTCAAGTTATTATCGCATATGAATATATCATTGAAAGAACGCTTGATTTGTAAGCAAAAGATCTCATGAAAAGAATTAAACATTAAGAACAAGATAGAGCACATGTTTACCTTACTCTCGAGCTAGCATCCCCAAAAGATCAATTAGGTCTTTTCTTTGGTTGTAACGGGGCCATTGGGTGAAGGTTAAGAAAAAAAACAGAAAATTGGAATTCAAAAACCTAGGATCATACCATGAGAGTCTTCCATTACCTTTTCGGCTTCACACAAGTCTCTTGGTCTCCTTTACAAGTGGGATGATGCCACTTGTTGTTGTTCAATTCTTCAAAATTCACCTTTCTCTCTTTGTCAAACTCTTTTTGAGTAGATACAAGCTTTGTAATTTAAATTGACTTTATTGCACCCATTTAACATTCTATTCTCTCTTTTTTTTTTCTCTTTTTTTTTTCTTTTAATACAACAATTTTTCAATACATTTCTTCTTGACACCACTTTGGTGTTTGTCTTCTTGCTTTTTTTTTCTTGGTACATGTATATCAGAAGTCACCCATTTCGAACTCCCTTCAGTCATCTTCATCACTTCCTCTATATGATCCCAAGCTATAAGGTATGGCTAAATTATGGTTATTGGGGTTAAGTTAATGTGGGTGATGAAAGAAAAAGGCTCATTGTGTTTGGCTTCAAACAGGGCTATGGAGCACACACATAAGGTAGGAAATATTTAAGGCCTTTTAAGTGAGTTCAAGCACACATTGCCTATATCACTTCTAATGGTTCAACCAAAACAAGAGCAAAGTCCACATGTGATATCTTTTTTATGAGAATTGTTCTTTAATGCTCAATGTACAACCTATAGAGATCAAATCTAATGCTAAGAACCTACTGAGTGTTTAAAGAGTAGAAACAACAGGACCCTCATAATATGTCATTTATGTCCGCTTTTTGGTTTAGTGAACTCACAAGGGTAGTCTCCACTATTAATCATGACAATCCAACTAAGCTTCCTATCCACTATCATATCAAGAGCATGTCATAAGTTTTGAAAAATGCAATGCACTACTCTAAGTGGCAAGAAGTTAGTTTAAACTCAGTGAATAAAGCATATATTATGGCTCTTAAAGCACACAAAAGAAGTATCTCAACATGGAGGACAAAAGTTCAAAAACTGATGACTTTCGAAATTGACCTACGTCTGTTCGTTAATACATATCTCTCAAATAAATAAACAAAAGTTAACCACATTTTAGTATAAGATAATAGACATGAAAACTCACACTTTTCATTTAGAAAACATTTCAAAATTCGCACTGGAAAAGTGAGAAAACTGACGACGAAAACAGTGCACGCACCGTTTCGCAATAACAGAGCATCGTCCATGACCTTTGGTTGAAGAAACAATCATAACTTTTAAAGCGCCGCCCAGAAATTTACGTTCTTTATACCATTGGATTCGTATCGAAAAATCGAAGAACCCATCGCAGACGGAAAAATTTATTTCCTCACCAATCAATACAGTTTTCACAAAACGTTTGCCTCAAAAATTTTCAAAACAGGGCACTTTTTTTCGCAGATTTGACAAAGAATAGACAAACACGAATTCACACCCCCAAACATAATCCAAACATTGTCCTCAATGTTTGTATGACATTAAAAGCATGGACAACGAACAAAGAAAAAGGATGGAAGGCAAGAACTCGAAACACAAAACAAAAGAAAGAAAACTAAAAACTAAAGCAAAAATTAAAAAGAAATTACCTAGGTGGTTGCCACCCACCAAGCACTTAATTTAACGTCTCGGCAAGACGGGTGTAAGGACAACTCATAAACCAAACTCCAATGTCTCGAATTTGCGCCTATACGTGATTAGGTCTTGGAAGAAATTTTCACACGCCGGTATGTTCCTACACACAATAAGCAAAGGCAAGTAAATGTTCACAATTAAGTGGGATGAAATAAGTTCAGAAAACCACTTATTCCACTTGCTTTTGTGTAGGCGGCTCGGAAAAGTAATAGGAGGGACATAAGGCTTGTGTTCCTTGTATAGGAGCTGTTCCTCAAAAGGGACATCTTCCTCTTCCTTTGCTTTTTCTTTCGTCTCCTCCTTTTCTTCATCTTCACCTGCAACACCAGACAAATCATTAGAAAGTTCATTAGACAACTCCTTATTACTCTCTTGAGTTATTTGATGGATGGTTTGAGTGAAATTTTTCAAAGCCTCTTCAAGTGGTTGGAAGGGCTGGCTTGGCTACTTAAAGTTATTGACTTCTTTACTTCTCCATGAGAAATTTGCTGCAGTGAAAGAATCCATCCCATAGTGCTCTTGTAGATATTTTGAATAATTTGCTTCTGCGGTACAACTATCTATCTCATGACCCAATGCAGCACAGAACCCGCAAACCACAAGGCTTTCTTCTTTTTTTCCTGAAATTATTACAGACAATCTCTTAATTTGAAACTGTAGAACATCCGATTGATCAAAAAGTTCTTGAATATCTTCTTCTTCCTCATCATATGCGTGTTGCTCGCAGAAATATATTGTACCTGAAAAGAAAGAAAAAAAAAAAAAAAAAAGGGGATAAGGAAGACGCACCAAGTTTTAAAAAAAGAAATACATTGTACCTGAAAAAAAAATGCAAGAACTTGATGTGTAAAATCGTGTTATAAAAACCTAGCTCGCAAGTGCACGAATCGTGAGATAAGTACAACGACAAGTAGGGATCGTTCCCACGAGGAAAAGTGATTTATCGGCAAAAACTAATTCTAATTAAAGCTAAGCAATTAACAGTAACCAAGAGATTTGAGATTGATTGATTGAATGTTTACACAATCACAATAAATGACCTATCACCTACTCTCTATCCAAGATGTATCCCACACCTCTAGAGAGCAACTTCCTATCCAAGACTAAAAATCCTCTAGGAAGATTTCCTTGCTTAGCAATCTAGATCAAGAGATCCTAGTTAAGCTATCCTAACTCAACCATCCGGAATATTAAACTCCTTGCTAAGACTTCTTACTTAGTTATCTAAATCACCTTGATTCTAACTAAGGCTTCTTGCTTGGCTATCCGGAAACCTTTCCTAGCCAAGTCTTCTTGCTCAAATCAAAGGCTTCACTCACCTTGACAAGAGACTTCAACCTATTACAAGGCAATGATATAGGTGATGCAAATGATGCAAACACACACAAATAGAGTAAGTAGATCAAACACACTCTATGAACATGCTTAACGATAATCTAGAAAATACTATCAACACACAATCACAAATCTATCTAGAAATCAAAGCATGTCAAAACCAATAAGAACAAGATTAGGATATTCAATATATGTCACAAAAAACCTTAGTTCTTATATAAAGAAATTGAATCTAGAAGATAACATGAAGCACATCATACAATCAATTTCTAGAAGCAATATCAATCAAAATCAAGTCTAGCAAAAATATGTTTAATAGAAATCACAAAGCTAAACTCAATTAACTAATCAATCATACATCCCTAGCATATGATCTAACATACTTCTCAACATATTTCAACAATCAATTAGAAAGAATCGTAAAGATGATCAAGTGAAATTGAAAGAGAAGATTCACATACAACCATTAAGCCTCGGACTGAAATCAGAGTACTGTGAAAAATGACGAAGTCAAATGGCTCTGAAAATGCTTGTGGTTTGTAGCTCTCGTCGAGACCAACAATTTTGGCTTTTGAATCACTCGATTTCGAGTTCGTATGAAGAAGTTATGATAAAAGTAAGTCAACAAAAACTCATGAACATTTCTGCAGAATTTCCAATTTGATGATGTTCAAGTTGTTGGAAATAGAGGGAAGAGAAGACATTTAAAGGAAGGAGAAGAGGGTCATTTTTGTCCAAAAAATGCAAGCCAAACCAGCCTTGTCCCCTGTGGGGCACCTGTGCCACACGGGACCAGAGGGCATGTTGGGCCATGTGGCACACGGCCTCCACACGTGGATGGCTATACCATGGCCTTTGGCCATGGTGCTCCTCCCGCGCACCTCTCACGTTCTTCAGCCGTGTTCGGGCATCCGAACTCCGATTTCGAATCCGTTTTCGGATTACGAATCGTGACTCCCTTACACACAACAAAGACTACAAAACTTTGACAAATAGTTGAGAATTCATCTCGGAAAATGACGACGAACACAACTCAATGAATGAGAACGAAAAGTAGCGTAACTACATCGTTTGGACTCGAAACTAAATGAATGAGTAACCGAAATGACTGGAACTCAATAAGGAATCAAATAAGATCATATTCAAGTCCAAAACATAAGACACACAAACAAATAAATACTATGCAACACAAGCATGCCTTATCTAAGCGATAGTGAGAAAACATGCAATTCTACAAGATTGTCAACAATGAGATAAATGCATGTGCATACTAAATGTGTGTGAAAGTGTTATACCAAATGTTTGAACAATGATGCAGGGACACACATATATGAATTGTGTGTGTGTGCGCTAACGCCTTGCAAGAGGAAGAAGAATCTTGATCCCTTAGCATCCAAGTAAGCGATGTTCCCCTTGAAGACGATATTTGCACAAGATGTTGCTTCTTCACCTTTGAGGCTCCTTTATTCCAAGAAACACTTAAGCAACTACTAATACAAAATAAAGAGTTTTGTAATGGAATTAAGCCAATACAAATAAAAGATCTTACACATTTCATAGAAAAAATTTGCGAGTTGGAAAAGTTTGTTCAATTTTAGGTGGTGCACATATTGGTTTTGACAGTAGAGATTGCTATAACCATTTGAGGAATGTGAGACATAGACAGTTGGATAGAGGGGATGCTCAATTAGTTCTCACTTACTTTAGAGAAAAACAAGTTGAGAACCCTCAATTTTTTTATGCGATTCAGTGTGATGAAAATGGGAGGGCAACAAATTTCTTTCTGGTGGATGCTCGATCACGCATAGCGTATCATTATTTTGGAGATGTTGTCTCTTTTGATACAACTTATAGAACAAACAAATATGATATGCCATTTGTACCATTCACAGGAGTCAACCCCCATCTACAATCCATACAATTTGGATGTGCACTTTTACAAGATAAGACAGAAGCAACATTTTTATGGCTATTTCAAACTTGGCTTGAAGCAATGAGAGGACGTCATCCTACTTCTATCATCATTGACCAAGACTTGGCAATGAAGGCTGCAATTGTTAAAGTGTTTCAGAACACTCATCATCGTTTATGTCTCTGGCACATTAAAAAAAAAATTGTTGAGAAGTTGTCACAAGTATACTTCAAGAAGTCAAAATTTAAGATTGGGATGAAAAAATGCATTTTTTTTCATACAGGATAGAAGAGTTTGAAGAAAAGTGGAAGAGCTTGGTTATTGAAAATAGATTAGAAGATAATGAGTGGCTTGATCATTTGTATGAGATACGAGCTTCATGGGTACCTGCTTATAATTGTAGTATATTTTTTGCAGGAATGAACACAACTGGACGTAGTGAGGATATTAATTCATTTTTTGATGCTTTTGTTACATCAAAAACTAACCTTAAAGAGTTTGTTGTCAAATATGAGCAAGCATTGAAAAGAATTACGGAAAGAGAAAGTGATGAAGATTTTGAGTCGGAACATAAATACCGTATCGTCAATGATGGAGAATTTCTATTGAAACATGCAGCACAATTGTATACTAGAAAAGTCTTTAATAAATTCAAGGATGAATGGAATGAAGTCAATAGATACAAAGTTGAAGAAAGAGAGTGTGATGATGAATATCACACATACTTAGTAAAAACAAAGTTTGGTGAACTTGAAGAGTTTATTGTGAAGTTAAACTTGCAAAATTACAAAGGTATGTGTGAATGCTGAAATTTTGATTTTGTTGGAATACTTTGTAGACATGTTTTGAAAGTGTTTGTTCAACTCGATATTGATACAATACCAGAACACTTTGTTCTTCCAAGATGGAAACAAGAAGCAAATAAGTTTTGGATCATGGATTTAGAGGATTTGGTGAAAAATGATAACAACGAAGAATTTGAGGCACTGAGACTTAGCCATATGTGTCACCAAGCAACTAAATTGGCTTGTACAACAGCATCTTCAAAGGAAAAATACATCATCTATGTGGAAGCTTTAAACGAATTTGTTAGGTTTTTGGTTGTTGTTGGTATATATTTCATCTCAAAACGTGTTAATCTTGTAAATGTTTATGTGGTCATGTTGATGATGATACAAAACTTCAAAGAAAGATTTGACTACGGTACATGCAAGATGATGGCTTGTTAAGAGGAAATTAGCTTCATTGCTTATCAAAGGTAAAATCGACCTCATTCCTCTTACAAGGCATAGGCACACACACACAAATCATTCATATGTATCCCTGCATTGTTGTGCACCATTTATATAACACATTCACATGATTTTATATGCTCATGCATTGTACTCAAATGCTCATACATTTTAGAGTTGCATGTTCTAGGACTATGTCTAGGAAATGGCATTCATATGTGAACTTGTGTTTGTATGTTTGTGTTTCTTGTGTTTTGGACTTTAACATGGTCTTATTTTATTCCTTATTGAGTCCCGGTCATTTCGGTTACTCATACGTTAAGTTTCGAGTCCAAACGATGTAGCTACGCTACTTTTCGTTCTCATTCGTTGAGTTGTGTTCGTCGTCGTTTTCCGAGATGAATTCTCAACCTTTGGTCAAAGTTTCATAGTCTTCTTCGTGTGTGATGGAGTCACGGTTCATAATCCGAAAACAGATTCGAATTCGGAGTTCGGATGCCCGAATACGGCTGAAGAACGCGAGAGGTGTGCGGAGGAGGTTGCTCGGCCAAAAGGCCAAGCTAGATGGCCACGTGTGCCACACGGCCAGAGCTCCTCTCTGGCCACGTGTGGCACACGCTGACCACACGTGGAGGTGGCTGATGGTCACTTTTGTTTTGGACAATTTTGCCCTTCTTCCATTCTTTTTAAATCTCTCCATTTCCCTCCATTCTTTTCTAAGAAGAAAAAGTGTGAAATCCACTCTATGATTTTCTCCCAAATTTTCTCAACTTCCAAACACCATAACTTTCTCATACGGAGTCGAAATTGAGTGATTCAAGTTGGAGATTGTTCGTATTCGAGTCCTCTACCTTTTCCAAGTGGTTGTGCAGCTGTTTGATTGATTTTCTGACAGATCTCCTCAGAAAATCGAACCAGCTCTTGTAATTGAGGTAGAGTTCATAACTTTGTGATTTCATCTTTTTTAACCTCCAATTTGCTTGGGGTTTCTTCTTCTATAAGTATATGTTTGTTTAGTGAATGCTATAGAGAAAGGTAGCTTCATAATCAATCTAATTGAATAGTCTAATTAGAGACACATGTTGACTAGAATCTTTGATTCTTTGTTTTTAACATGATTGGGAGTTGTATTGTGATTAGATTGATATCTAGGATTGTTTGAGACTTGATTGATCAAGTTTATGGTTAATAATCCTTTATATGTGACTTTGATCCATGATTGATGAAATCTAGGATTAGAGCCTTTATATGTGTTTTTAGAGATATTTAGGATTGATTTGTTTTTAACATATCTCCTATCTCTAAATCTTTGGCTAGAATACTTGTTGAATACATTTTGTGATTCTAGCATTTTTATGTATGTTTATAACATCTTGAACTTGTGCCTCATGTATATGTTTTGTTCAAGTGTTATTTGTATGAATGAATCTAGTAGTTTTTATGTGTTAATTGTATTCACATGCTGTTTTCATTCATGTTTTTGCATCTAGATTTCTATTGCTTGTGTTTTCACATCTCTAGATCTAGTTGTTCCATGGAATGTATTGATCACATGTTCTATGTTGTTTTGATTGATTGCATCACTTGCATTCACATGATCACACTAGGAAGTCCTTGTAAAAGGCATGAAGTCTTGGCTAGAGTTGGGATGACTCAGATAGCCAAGCAAGAAGTCTTGCCTAGAGTCGGGAGGACTTGGATAGGTAAGCAAGAAGTCTTGTCTAGAGTCGGGAGGACTTGGATAGACAAGCAAGAAGTCATGGCTAGAGTCAGGAGGACTTGGATAGTCATGCATGGGAGGCTTTCTAGAGGCACGTGTGCCTTATATAGAGAGTTGGCTTATATATTGGTAGGCCCGGGTGTTTGGTTAGACATAGAGTCCGATAGAGCGGGGTACATGGGATGTGTATGCACTCTTGAGGAATTTCTAATCTTCCAACGATGTTGGTTTTGGTATGAGTTCCAATATATGGTGGTTTACATCATTGAGGGATTTTGTATCTTCCAATACGGATTGGGTAAACATAGACTCCACATGGGTTGGTGACTAGGATTGGTCATTTTGTGGAATTTCTAATTTGCTTTCCAAATATATATAAGTACCCAATGGTTGTATTTCAACCCGTGGATGTTTCCTCCTTAGAGGTTTTACCACGTTAAAAAAATCCCTTGTGTTAATTCTTTCTATCTCTATCTTTTATATTTGTTTTGTATATGTTTTAATCTTGTAGTACAATCTTCACTTGTGATGTTTTGGATTCAAGATTTTGTAAAGTGTGATTTGTAAATATATTCTTTTGATCATATTTGTAATTACATTCCTTTTGTATATTGTTTAGAATTTTATGTATAACAATATTTGTATATGCTTGTAACGATTGAACATATATTGATATACAAGTATTCTTGTTAATTGTTTTTTGTATTTTCTTTATACCTTATACAACTTATTGATACTTAGACAATGTATGAATGATCACATGATAACTTGTCTTAGTATGATTTCGTGATGTTTATGTTGTATGTAAGGCTACCTTGAGGGACAAACGTAAGTTTGTTCAAGGGTTTGAAATTAGGCGAAAAACCTATTCACAACCCCCCCCCCCCCCCCCCCCCCCCCTCTAGGTACGTCTTAAGCAATTTAACCTTGTTTGTATACTTTCAGAATTATCAAGAAAGTTTTCATAAGTTTATGAGCATCCAATAGATAGGTTACAAATGAAAGATGATTTATGTGATAAAGTCCATTCTTCTCAATCTTTGCTTATGGATCCTAATGTCTCGCAAACGAAAGGTAGGAAAAAAGATGTTAACAATTCTAAAAGAATAAAAAGTGGTATTGAGTTGTCCTTAAATAAGAAAAAAAGGCAATGTAAATTATGTGAGAAGTATGGGCATGACAAGCGAAATTGGCCTTTAAATCCAAAATGAAGAAAGCTTGAATCAGCTAGCCAAGGTATGATTTATTTATTTTTTTTAATCATATCATCGTACATCAATCTATATTTACTCGAGTTAACTATGCTTTTTTTTTTCTTTTCAGAATTCAAGGGACCACAAGAGTTCAATCAAGATTTGGAAAGTTGTGATGAAGATTAATGTATGTTTTAATTGAAATTTTTCTAGATTATTTGTTTTCTTATGTTTGTTCATAGTCAAATTATTTGGCTTTGTCATAGGACAACAAAGATGGTCAAAGTAGATCCAGCATGCTGAATAATAGTTTGCAGTATGTTGAATGGTTATTGAAGATGATCAGAGCATCCAAATTGGCAATTTGATTATTGGCGAAAAGTGTTTTGGTTTTTGTTATGATTTGGTTTACGGTATAACCATGTAATCTTTTTTTTTTTTTTTTTTTTTTTTTTTTTTTTTGACAAAAGAACAACCATATAATATTTTGAATTAGTTTTTTTTTTTTTTTTTCGAATTTTTTGAACTATTGAACATGTTTTATTTTACAAATTTTAGTAATGCATAACTTTCTAGATTTTATTGATTTGAGATGGGCAAAGTACATCCAGCATGCCGAACATGTTTTATTGATTTTATAGATCAAGTCATGTATTCATTGGTAGTTTTTCATTGATTTACTTATTGCGCATAGATTTTATTTTATAAATATCAGTATAAATGAAGTCATGTATGATGTTTTTGTTTAACGTTGCAAATATACAAACAAGACCAGTACAATTGTACAAATTTGCACAAGTACAACTCATAAGTTAATGAAATAAGAAATGATAAAAGAGGAAAAGAAAAAAGAAAGGAGAGTGATTACATGTATAAAATTTTTTATTTTAGATGAAGTAAATTGAGAAATAAGAATAGTAAAAAAAAAAGGATTTTAAAGACTGAAATGTGAGAGTGATATGTTCTGGTTTCATGTAAAGTAAAAAAAGAAAAAGAAAAAAAACGTATAAAGGAAAAAAGAAAAGAAAAGAAAAATAAATTAAAGACAAAAAATTAATTAATGTGAGAGAATTAATGGAAGGGCAAGTCTCTCTCTCTGGCCGGTTGTGCTACTCTGATCAGGTCAGTCATCACTGGTTCATTTGTGCACTCTTTCATGATTTACAAGTGGCCTTCTTCTCTACTGTCACTAATTAACCGCAAGTTGAGAAACTTTTTGTGGACCGGTTCCTGTGAGGAGACTAAGTTGGTTCGGGTTGCATGGGATCGTTGTTGTAGGCCTTACTCACAGGGTGGTCTTGGTCTGAAAGATATTGGGTTGCTGAATGACTCACTGTTGCGGAAATTCACCTGGAAGTTAATGACCTCTGATGGTTTTGCTTACTCTTTTCTTCGGGAGAGGTATCTCAGGCATTTGCAGAAGCCTCATGGAGGGTATGTGATGAGAATCAAGAAGCATCACCAAAGGCTCAATTGCATGTTCCAGTTGGGCCAATTGCAAGGGCTAAGAGGATCAAAGAAGCATTTAATGATAATTGATTCTGAGTTGCTGAAGTACAAGTTTGGCCCACATGAAGACCAAATCCGGGCTAAACTTTGTAGACCTCTACAGGGGGCATATGAGGTCGGATTATCTATTATAATATGTTTCTGAAAAGCCCAAGACGAGCCCTACAAATGTTATGAAAACTCTGTCATCCGTAACAGATCGCAACAGGCCCAAAATCGGCCATCTATTTTATTACGCGAAGACTCGAGCTGGACAAGAGCTGGACGCCAGGCAGAACTTCGTGGGCCTCTACAGAAGGCATATGGAATCGGATCGTCTATTATAATATGTTTTCGGAAAGCCCAAGACGAGCCCTACAGATGTTATGAAGACTTCGTCCTCCGTAACAGATCACAACAAGCCCGAATATAGACATCTAGATTGTTGCCTACCTTGTCTTCTAGAACCTATGTTATTTAATATTTGTTTCCTTTTTGAATTAGGCATGAATTAGGCATGGTGCCTACCTTGTTTGTTTCCTTGAATTAGGCATGTTGCCTACCTTGTCTTTTCCTTGAATTAGGCATGTTGCCTACCTTGTCTTTTCCTTGAATTAGGCATGTTGCCTACCTTGTCTTTTCCTTGAATTAGGCATGTTGCCTACCTTGTTTGTTTCCTTGAATTAGGCATGTTGCCTACCTTGTCTTTTCCTTAAATTAGGCATGTTGCCTACCTTTTCTTTTCCTTAAATTAGGCATGTTGCCTACCTTGTCTTTTCCTTAAATTAGGCATGTTGCCTACCTTGTCTTTTCCTTAAAATTAGGCATGTTGCCTACCTTGTCTTCTAGGGTTTTAGTATAAAAGGAACCAACCTCTATGTTTTTGGGGAGCTTGAATTTGAATGAAAAATGAGAGAGTTTTCTCTTTTGTTCCTTGAGAACTAATTGGAACTTATCAGATTTTCTCTGTGGCGTTCCTCCTTGACTTATCAATCAAGTCTTCCATCCTTGATTGTGGCGTCTTCCTTATACCAAGGTTCACATCTCGCTATAGGTGTTGGGTCGCGGTTTCCATCCGAACCAGAGGTTAGAACGATCCGAGGCATCACTCTTGTTACAATCAACGAGGATCGTATCAGTTGGTATCAGAGCTTCGGCATCTAACATCAGGTTTTATCTATCTTTGTTTTTCTTCTTCTTTGAATTCCGTTCGTTCAAGTTCAGTAATCAAAAAAAAAAAAAATTCAGAAGATCTTGCTTGTTGATCAAGATCCGTAAAAAAAAAAAAAAAAAAAAAAAAAAAAAAAAAAAAAAAAAAAAAAAAAAAAAAAACTTTTGAACGATCTTTTAGTTGAATATATATCAATTTTTGTCCTTCTTCTTCTGGTTTCGTGCAGTAGTAGCATTAAAAAAAAAAATATATATTCTTGGTAGTAGAAACAGCCCTATTATTTCAGTTTCATTGAAATTCGTTTGTGTGAACCTAGCAAATCTGAGTTTCTTGTGAACGTAGCTAAGAAATCCTGATTATTGTTTGGTTAGTTTGATAAGAACTTATGAGAAAATTGTGAGTGAAAAAAAGGCAAGAGTGGTGAGAAAATACTGAGGGTAAAAGCCGAATATGTTGAGTGAAACACACGAGTGTTGAGAGAATTGGTTATTTGAGCGAAACACGTGAGGGAGTGCCGTGAGGTCCTTTTTATTTTCTAATCTTTTTCTTGCAGGGAAAACATGTCTGACAACAAAGATAAAGGCCTTACTGAGGATTCTTCCATTCCAGCAGATCTAAAGAATTGGAAGGAGGCATTAGTAGGGGATATGAGACGGATGATGAGGGGAGAATTGGAGCACTTACATGAGCGCTTAGATAAAGTGGAAAGCGCACGTGCGGAACAGCCACGACCCGTCCCCCAAGCACGTAGGAGAGAGAGAGTTCCGGTTAGGGAAGAAGTTAATGATTATTATGGGGATGAAAACAACATGGAGGGGGATGATCGCATGTCCAATGTGGGTGCGGGAAGATTTAGGCGTGGAATGGGAGGTAGAGGAGATAGGTATGGGAATAGAGAAGATAGGTATGGGAATAGAGGAGATAGGTATGGAGAGATTTTGGACGCAAGAAGAACTCTTAGTGCTCAAGTAAAGGAAGATGATGAGGTACAACGTGACAATGCCTTTCACACCCGATGCCATGTTAATGATAAGGTATGTAGCATGATAATTGATGGGGAAAGTTGTACTAATTTGGCTAGCACTAGTTTGGTGGAAAAACTAAATTTGGCCACTTTAAAGCACCCAAAACCTTATAAGCTACAATGGTTGAATGATAGTGAAGAAATCAAGGTGACTAAACAGGTGTTGGTGTCTTTTTCCATTGGAAGGTACAAAGATGAAGTCTTGTGTGATGTGGTACCAATGCATGCGAGTCATATTCTTTTGGGGCGACCATGGCAATTTGATAGGAGTGTAACTCATGATGGTTACACAAATAGATACTCCTTTGTACTCAATAAAAAGCGAATCACTCTTGTACCCTTAACCCCAATACAAGTTTATGAAGATCAAGTGAGATTAAAAGAAAGAAAAGATGAAAAAAAGGAGAGTGAGAGTTCAAAAGAAAGAGAGACAAAAGAAAGAGAGATTGAACCAGCAAAAAAAGAAATCTCGGCTGATGAGAAACAAAAAAAAAGACAACAAATCTCGGCTGATGAGAAACAAAAAAAAAGACAACAAGTGAACTTCTATGCAAAAAAAAGTGAGATCAAAAAGGTCTTGTTTTCAAATCAGCCAACTTCTTGGCCTAGTGTTCTTGTTTCTCTTTTGCAGGACTTTGATGAAGTGTCGCAGGCAATCAACAATATTACGGTGAAGATTCGAGGACGAATCCTTTTGAAGAGAGGGGGAATGATGAGAATCAAGAAGCATCACCAAAGGCTCAATTGCATGTTCCAGTTGGGCCAATTGCAAGGGCTAAGAGGATCAAAGAAGCATTTAATGATAATTGATTCTGAGTTGCTGAAGTACAAGTTTGGCCCACATGAAGACCAAATCCGGGCTAAACTTTGTAGACCTCTACAGGGGGCATATGAGGTCGGATTATCTATTATAATATGTTTCTGGAAAGCCCAAGACGAGCCCTACAAATGTTATGAAAACTCTGTCATCCGTAACAGATCGCAACAGGCCCAAAATCGGCCATCTATTTTATTACGCGAAGACTCGAGCTGGACAAGAGCTGGACGCCAGGCAGAACTTCGTGGGCCTCTACAGAAGGCATATGGAATCGGATCGTCTATTATAATATGTTTTCGGAAAGCCCAAGACGAGCCCTACAGATGTTATGAAGACTTCGTCCTCCGTAACAGATCACAACAAGCCCGAATATAGACATCTAGATTGTTGCCTACCTTGTCTTCTAGAACCTATGTTATTTAATATTTGTTTCCTTTTTGAATTAGGCATGAATTAGGCATGGTGCCTACCTTGTTTGTTTCCTTGAATTAGGCATGTTGCCTACCTTGTCTTTTCCTTGAATTAGGCATGTTGCCTACCTTGTCTTTTCCTTGAATTAGGCATGTTGCCTACCTTGTCTTTTCCTTGAATTAGGCATGTTGCCTACCTTGTTTGTTTCCTTGAATTAGGCATGTTGCCTACCTTGTCTTTTCCTTAAATTAGGCATGTTGCCTACCTTTTCTTTTCCTTAAATTAGGCATGTTGCCTACCTTGTCTTTTCCTTAAATTAGGCATGTTGCCTACCTTGTCTTTTCCTTAAAATTAGGCATGTTGCCTACCTTGTCTTCTAGGGTTTTAGTATAAAAGGAACCAACCTCTATGTTTTTGGGGAGCTTGAATTTGAATGAAAAATGAGAGAGTTTTCTCTTTTGTTCCTTGAGAACTAATTGGAACTTATCAGATTTTCTCTGTGGCGTTCCTCCTTGACTTATCAATCAAGTCTTCCATCCTTGATTGTGGCGTCTTCCTTATACCAAGGTTCACATCTCGCTATAGGTGTTGGGTCGCGGTTTCCATCCGAACCAGAGGTTAGAACGATCCGAGGCATCACTCTTGTTACAATCAACGAGGATCGTATCAGTATGTCACCTCCTCGATTTGGTCTTCTCTTCGGTCTAATTATAGTTCCCTTCTTAAGGAAGGTATCTGGTTAATTGGCGAGAACTCTCAGAGGGACTTTTGGCGGGATAATTGGTTGGGGGTTCCCATTTTGGACCTTTTAGGGATTCCTGATTATTTAGCTAATCCGCTCCGGGTGAGGGTTTCAGATTTTATTAATCAGGGTAGATGGGTGCTAGCCGATTGTTTTCGAGCGCGTTTCCTGGATCTGTGTTTTCGGATTGATCGTATTACAATTTCTCCTGTTGTGGATTCTCTGGTTTGGGCTAATTCTCGGGATGGTCGTGTTTCTTGCAAGGCTGCTTATTCCTAGTTTTTCCGTGATATTCCTCAGGTTGTTTAGTGGAGAGATGTTTGGTCCCGTTTTATTCCCCCCTCTCGCTCTGCTTTGACTTGGCGTTTGATGTTGAACAGGCTTCCTACTGAGGATCGCCTTTGCAAGTCTGGGTTCCAGTTGGCTTCTCGTTGCAGTATTTGTGGGGTTAGTAGTGAATCTGCAGATCATCTTTTTCTTCATTGTCCCCTGGCAGTTGCTCTTTGGGAGGCGGTTTTCTCTACTTTCCAGCGACGTGTCTCTACTGAAACTTGGCAATCCTTCTTCTTGCAAGCCATGTCGGTTTCCTTTAGTGAGCAGGTCAGGATTTTGTGGATAGCGGCTATCCATGCAGTGATATGGGGGGTGTGGACTGCTCGTAATCAGTGGATCTTTGAAGGGAAGTCGGTGGACTTTAGATCCGTCCTTTCTTTGGTCTGGTGTGCGGTTTCAGAGGCTAATCGCCTAGAGATTGGTTGTATGCGTAACTGTATGGATGACCTTTTGATTCTTTGTCGATTTGGTCTTCAGGGTCGCCCTTCTAAAGCCCCGGTTATCAAGAGTGTGGTTTGGTCGCCTCCGGCCCCCAGATGGATCAAAGTGAATACTGATGGCGCTGCTATGGGCTCTCCGGGGGTTGGTGGTTGTGGTGGTATCTTTCAGAACTGTAGAGCATTTGTAAAGGGTTGCTTTGCTATTCCTTTTGGTCAGGTTTTCGCTTTTGAGGCTGAGCTTCTGGCGGCCTCATTGGCCATTAATTTTGCTTGGAAGTATGGGTGGCATCGAATCTGGCTTGAGAGCGATTCTTCTTATGTGGTTCAGCTTCTCTCTTCTCATTCTGAGTTGGTTCCTTGGAGGGTTCGTCAGGCGTGGCAGCGCTGCATCTTCCAAATCTCACATATGGATTTTCAGGTTTCACATATTTTTAGGGAGGGTAATCAAGTTGCAGATACGCTTTCTAAGCATGCTTTGGAGCTTCAGACAGATTCTTGGTGGTTCTCTGCCCCGCCATTCTGTTCTTCTTTAGTTGGCAATGACTGCATAGGCCGCGAGTCTTTTCGTTTTTCTTGATGTTTTCTTTTTCTTTTTGGTGTGGCCTACGTGCCTCTTTTTGTTTGGGGTTGTTTTCCCTGGCTCTTTGTGCTTTGTTGCTTTTTGTCACTTTTTACTTTCTTTTATCTCTTTTATTTACGGATACTGTCTAGGGGTTTTTCAGCATATGATCGCTTGTGATGCTTTTTCCCCTTAGATCAGTCCAATTTTATTAAAAAAAATAAAAATAAAATAATAATATTTTGAAGAGATAAAATATTAATTAGGTGAGAGAGACAATTTCTGTAATAAATAAGGAAAGAAAAAGAGAATAAATCCTATCCATTAAAAGAAGCAAGATCTAATGGCCAAGAAGTTGTGTCAAAAATTATGTAAAAAAATGGGATCATGGATCCTACCCCATATATATATACTGCTAATTCCATGGAATAACCACTTTGGTTTTCCAATTTTTACATATAACCTATAGTTTTTTTAAAAAACAAATATAACCGATACCATCATGGATCATGGATTGTGTGGTGGAAGGTAGTGGGTTCTTTGACAAATATACCCCTGGAGAGTTGTCAGTGGTTGTTGATGTAAGAGGTCGAAAATGACCCTGTCATTATATAATCTGCTATCTGGGTAATCGATCCCTCTTCTCCTTCTTATATTTCAGATGAATGCAATCCCCAAACCTAACCCCTGAAATACTCTACGGGTTCCAAGTCTGTAAACCCAAACCCTTACATTTTGAAATGGCACCCAATTTTAAAATAATTTACCCGCAATATTTCATATCTCCACCATAATCTTATTTCCAGTTATCGATTCATTGCCGTGATTGAATCGGTTGTAATCAATCCCTCTTCTCCTTCTCGTATCTCAGATGAAGGCAATCCCTATACCTAATCCCTAAAATTCGCTGCGGCTTCCAAATTGAAATTTCCTTTAAAGCAATAGTGTTTTATACCTAGAGGGGGGGTGAATAGGTATAGTCCTAAATTCTTCCAATATTCAAAAATTGAGGAATACAAGAATAAAATGAACACTTGATATGATATAGCAAACGTATAATATAAATCAATTCATGTAAGCATCAATATACAAAAGAATCAATACAAGTGAACATATGAAAGATAAAGAAATATAAAGCGAAAATGAGACGCAATGTTTTTACGTTGTAAAACCTCAAAGAGGAAACATCCACGGGTTGAATCCACAACCACCGGCAAAGCAAATCCACCATACGAAAAGGACTTACACACTCAAAGCTATCAACACTATGATATCCACTTCAAGCTATCAAATCCTAACCTAACCCTCAAGGCCTAGTGATTCACAAAGCCTACTCTCTATCCAAGATGTGTCCTACACCTCTAGAGAACAACTCCCTATCCAAGGCTCTCAAGCCTCTAGGAAGATTTCCTCGCTTAGCAATCTGGATCACTAGGATCCTAGTCAAGCTACCCAAGCTCAACCATCCGGAGTACGCAACTCCTTGCTAAGACTTTTGCTTAGTTATCCGGATCCTCTTGATCCTAGCTAAGGCTTCTTGCTTGGCTATCCGGAATCCTTTCCTAGCCAAGTCTTCTTACTCAAGACAAAGCTTCACTCACTTTACAAGAGACTTCAACCTATTACAAGGCAATGATCTAGGTGATGCAAATGATGCAAACACACACAAATAGAGTAAGTAGATCAAACACACTCTATGAACATGCTTAATGATGATCTAGAATATACTATCAACACACAATCACAAATCTATCTAGAAATCAAAGCATGCCAAAACAATAAGAACAAGATTAGAATATTCAATATATGTCACACAAATCTTAGTTCTTATATCATGAAATTGAATCTAGAAGATAACATGAAGCACATCATACAATCAATTTCTAGAAGCAATTTCAAGCAAGATCAAGTCTAGCAAAAATATGTTCAAGAGAGATCACAAAGCTAAACTCAATTAACTAATCAATCATACAACCCTAGCATATTATCTAACATACTTCTCAATATATTTCAACAATCAATTAGAAAGAATCAAAGAGATGATCAAGAGAAATTGAAAGAGAAGAAGTTTCACATACAACACTTGAGTCTCGGACTGAAATCTGCCAACTGTGAAAAATCAAGAACTCAAATGACTCTGAAAATGCTTGGGGTTTGTAGCTATCTTCAAGACCAACAATTTTGGCTTTTGGATCACTCAATATCGAGTTCATATGAGAGAGTTATGATCAAAATAAGAAAATGAAAATGTTGAAGAATTCTGCAGAAATTTCTTCAAGTTATTGGAAATGGAGGGAAGAGAAGGCATTTAAAGGAAGGAGAAGGAGGGCAAAATTGTCCAACAAAATAGGCCAGACCAGCCATGCCCAAGTGTGGGGCGCGTGTGCCACACAGGGGCAGAGAGGGACTCTGGCCATGTGGCACACGTGGTCCTCCTTGCCTGGCCTTTGGCCGAGCAAGCTCCCTCGCGCACCTCTCGCGTTCTTCAGCCGTATACGGGCATCCGAACTCCGAATTTGAATCCGTTTTCAGATTACAAACTGTGACTTCCTCATGCACAATGAAGACTAAAAAATTTTGACAAAAGGTTGAGAATTCATCTCAGAAAATGATGACGAACACAACTCAACGAATGAGAATGCAAAGTAGCATAACTACGTCGTATGGACTCGAAACTTAACAAATGAGTAACCGAAATGACCAGAACTCAATAAGGAATCAAATAAGATCATTTTCAAGTCCAAAACACAAGAAACACAAACAAATAAACACTATGCAACATAAGCATGCTATATCTATGCGATAGTGAGAAAACATGCAATTCTATAAGATTGTCAACAATGAGATAAATGCATGTGCATACTAAATGTGTGTGAAAGTGTTATACCAAATGTTTGAACTACGATGCAGGGACACACATATATGAATTGTGTGTGTGTGCGCTTATGCCTTGCAAGAGGAAGAAGAATCTTGATACCTTAGCATCCAAGTATGCTATGTTCCCCTTGAAGACGATATTTGCATAAGATGTTGCTTCTTCACCTTTGAGGCTCCTTTCTTCCAAGAAACACCTAAGCAAATACTAATACAAATATAGAGAGTTTTGCAATGGAATCAAGCCAATACAAATAAATGATCTTACACAAGTCTTTAATCCCAAACCCTTGCACTTCGAAATGGCACCCAATTTTAAAAAACTTTACCAGCAATATTTCGATATTGTATCTCCGGCATAAACTTATTTCTAGTTGTCGAAGCGTTGCCATGATTGAATCGGTCCTAAACTGTTTCAGCCATCCCCAATATCAGAGAAGGTATGTATCTTTACTTAGGAACTCGAACTGTAACTGCAATTATATTTGATTGATTTCTTTCATAATTTTCATATAACTTTGTTGAAAATGATTGGGGAGGGTCATCTCATTCTTCGTCACGGCGGCTTGTGTGTTTATGTCAGTCTAAGTACATATTAATGCTTTATTTCATATTCATATAACATATGTTTATGTCAGTCTAAATACATATTATTCATTTGGGGCATTTTCATATTCATATAACATTTGTTCGAGAAGTGTCTTTTTCTTCGTCGTGGCGGCTAGTGTGTGTTTGTTTATGTTAGGCGCCCTAATTGGGGGTTACATGCTTTTAACTTTAAGCCTTTGGTAGGACCTACCATGACAGGAAATTATGAAAAGAAATGACATTCCATGATTCTGCCATTTTCTTCCATGACAGTATATTCCATGATGCTGCCATGAGATGAAATTACATTCCATTATCCTCAACGAGAAAAAATTACATTCCATTATCCTCCATTACATTCCATGACGCTCCATGACATGAAATTACATTCCATGATCCTCCATGACATGAAATTACATTCCATGATCCTCCTATGACAACACAAAATTACATTCCATGACATGAAGTTACACTCCATGACATGAAATTACATTCCATGATCCTCCCATGACAACACAAAATTACATTCCATGACATGAATTACATGCCATGATCCTCCCATGACGACATGAAATTACATTCGATGATCCCTCCATTACACGAAATTTCATAAACTTACACGGAATTTAATTCCTTGATTGTCCGTTGTCATTGAAGACATGTATTTTAATTCCATGATTATAGAACTGATTACAACTGTTGCATACAGCTTCAGGAATATGATTCTATTGATAGTGAACTACGATGGACAGTGGGAAGATGGACAGTTCAACCCTAAAGCTGTTTTCTTTTTGTTAGTGATAGTGAAGGAGACTTTAAAAACATTGGCAGAGAAGATATGTAGTCGGTTTGGCTTAAATTGCAATGAAGTTGACTTCAAGATAAGTACTAGAATTGATGGGTCCATTGTAAAATGATTTATGACTTAGATTTACAGATCTTCGTTTCGCATAACAAAGAGAATCCTAAATGTTATGTGTCGATGTTTCACAAATAGCTAAGAAGGCAGGTTGAACAGTTAACTGTGCCGCCTGATCTGAAATCCAAATCTACGTCCATCACCTTTGGTTCCACTAGTGATCAGGCATGTACGCCGCCACCCATGATGAAGTGTAAATCTAAACTCAGCCCTGTTGTGAGTTCATCCGGATACAGATCCAAAACTAGTAGCAATGAATGTGTTCCGAGTGGTTCCCCTGTTGATGAATCAAAAACTCCGCCATCAATCAGGAAGTCTATATTTCCCCGAAGCCCATTCACTACAGTAGGTAAGAAATCTACAAACGGTAGCAATCCTAGTGGTGTGAATCTTGTCATACATCCACTATATGTGGTTCAATCAGATTTTGATAATGCTAATGACGACATAGTTGATTGTCCAACTGTTGTTACGGCTGGAGAAGACGGCATGGGTCAGTCAGCCAAAATCAAGTCGTCATTGTGTCCTTGGTCGAATGATATCTGTCCACAAGATTTACCGCTACACCCTAGACATGATCACAATCCACTGCACCCTATTGGTCTGATAAGCCCTTCTACCGCAGGTATAAACAAGAATTTATCAGGTCCCAAGCATGAGTTAAAATTGCATCAACAGTCTGCAAGACAGAGAAAGTCCATTAAGAAGTATCACCAGGAGACTTGTTCAAATTGCTCTGAAAAGGGACACAACAGATCAGGGTGCCAGAAATCAGCGTTTGTTGCATCTCGACCAACCAAGCCTCCACGCACCTGTAGTATATGTCATAGACCTGGACACAATAGACAAACTTGTCCCTCTGCCTAATAACCCTAATCCCCTCCATCAGGTGATATCATGACCCAGTTTTGAATGCCGCACCAACAAGGTCTACCAATTTGAAAACCTCTTATCTGCACTCTTAGGTTGATTCACGGACAATGTGCCATTCTACTTTGGTTGTAAGGAAAATGCATGTAATATGTGATCTATTTAATTTTTCTTTCATTCAGTTGTTTGAGTGGTCCCAGCTTGTAATATCACCTTACTATAGCAGTTCTGAATTGTTTGACGTTATGTGTAAGTGCCTGTTTATTTACAAACCTCAATTGGGTAGCTAGGTACTCCTTCACTGTGGTCGCTTCCCAAAGAATTTGGAGGCTACTTATCCCCCTTATAAACATCTCCTAAAAAGTGACCGATCTATTTACAAAGATTTTGCAATTTTTAGATGGGTAATCTGTGCTTATATTTACAAGGGATGTTCATGGGTCTTTCTTGCATAGCAATCCCAGGTATGCACATCTATGTGTGTGCCCAGCAAGGGTATACTTTCATGCACTAGCTATGTCAAAAAATCCTTTTCCTGCAAGGTTTCAAGTGAGGTAGGAGAGGGTGTAAACCAAACATTCACTTGCATGAGAGAGAAAGAAAGCAATAAATCTTGACCATCTATTTTCATTTATGATTAGGTCTCAAAAATGTAGTGCAAATCTAAGGGGAACAAAAAAGCAGAGGAGAGAATTCTGATCAGTTAACAAGTACAAAATGACAACTTCATGTACATAGTCTTGTACCAGGCATCGGACTACGTTGTTACCAACGCTATGAATTGGATAAAAGCAGGCTTTTTTTTAGTTAGCAAGGCAGAAGTAATTTTTTTTTTCGCCATCCCCTTTAGGTTGCGGTTGTGTAATCTGTTAGTGCAAAATCATGCAAGTTTACTGTACATGCTGCATGTTTGTCTGAATCTTCATGTGGTATATGATCGTGTAATCTATTATTTTAGACTTTTATTGTGTAAGGAGTTTTGTTCTTCTATCGTGTTTCGTATCAGTTGTTTGTCTTTTCTTAACGTAAAGTTATGGGGTTATTAGTATTAAGGATTATTTACTTTGCACAGACAACATTTGAATCCTTTGCAAACCATGCAACTTGGGTGTAGATAGACTCGTCCAGATACCCCAGGATGATTTTGTTTTTCGAACAATGCATAAACATTGGCTCCAAATACAGACGATGATATCTTTGATTAAAGCTTGTAACTGTTATTCACGTAAAACCATTCTTTGGGAAACTAAGAATGGGAACATGAACAAGGAATTAAAGAATATATATATTAAACATTTTAAACAATTTCCATTCCATGAATAACCTAACAACTTTTTTGAGTTCCAGGTACTCGAGTGAGCAAAGTTTCTCCTTGCTTAGAAGGCTTTGCTGACCCGGTGGCTGGTGAATGTTTTGTTCGTAAATAAAATGTCCACGACTACAAACTCTCTGTAATATGGATTCTTGATGCGTCGTATTGGGCCTGTTTT
Source organism: Acer campestre (assembly GCA_954870605.1). Taxonomy (NCBI): domain Eukaryota; kingdom Viridiplantae; phylum Streptophyta; class Magnoliopsida; order Sapindales; family Sapindaceae; genus Acer; species Acer campestre. Next base: position 29,840,535 of record OX940803.1, on the reverse strand, counting down.
CATTCGGCAAGAATATTTCATTTCCCACGTACACGTGTAATTTGTTCCGTGGTTATTGTCGAGTAAAACCTTTATTTAGTAGTATATTATATATTGATTACTCTATTGGGCTTCGTTTGGTGAAAGACCTTTTCTTTTAGTAAGATGTGCTTTATCCACCTTCAGGACAACAATCTATGTAATCCATCCGTTTTCTTGTCAAGAGCAAGTGTTCTTTTCAGAACCTTTTTTATTCTTTAGATTTTATAGTATCTATATTCACCAATATAGTCGTGGCTCATGTTGCATTTTAATTTATTTTAATTTTAGGGTTCAACTACTATATTCTAGTATAGTTGGTGGATTATTAATTGGGCATTAGAATTAAATTAAAGATTGAATAAAAACTAAATATTTAAAAAGCTCAGGCTTTTACTTCTCTTTTTCTACTGATCCCTGTCAAAAACCCGAAAGCAAAACTTATCCCAAATGAGCACAAAGAGGAAAAAAAATTAAAAAAAAAGGGACCGACTCCATGTCTCTATCTCTAGTAAGGAGCATATGTGGCTGAATACCAGCCTTTGTTCTTAGTTTTGGTTTGCTCTGTATGTTTACTTCAGTTTCAAAAAAAAAAAATTATATGGTCTGTTTCAATTATTAACCCTTATCTAATGGTGTTATGTCAAATAAGTAAGACAATTTTGTTCCATCGAGCCAACCCCACACAACCTTTATGCCTTCAGTGGTATGCCGCAAATGCATCGTTGTAAACTTTGGATTCTGGTTTATTTTTGCCCATGATGGGATACTGAACTTACCATTTGCACACGATAGGTGTATCACCATTCCCAGGAGCAAATTATTTTATGATGTGTGAGATATCTAGTTTGGATATACTTGAGATTTGTTAGAGCACATATATAAATGTGTAATATACACTGAAACCTTTGAATCCATATCATCCGTTGTTGAACAACAGTGAAGGTGAATCTCACGTAAAAATGAAAACATGATTGACGGCTGATGATGTATTTTGTTGTATTGGAACACAACGAAAACAAAAGCAGTACCGAGAGAGATGAAAGTGCAAGGAGTAAGAAAGTTAGGAAGGTCTGCACATATCTGGGATCAAAGTAAACACAATTCAAAAGTATTAATCTAAAGATGGAAAACACAGTAGAGGTATCGAATCCACAAGTACCAAGGTTTTGATCGTAGACCCAGCAAAAACAACAAAAAGAAACGGCAAATAACGTACATTACACAATAACAACCATAATCTAAAATATTTAACTGCATTTAAAAAAATTCCTCGAAGTTGATGTCAGATCTTTCAATGAAAAAGGTCGGCGTCGCCGGTTGAAACGTTCGCGAAGAGAAACAGCTTTCTGTGGTTTATCTATTCTCTTCAAGGCCTCCACATCTGTCTCCAGTTGATCAACGCAAGCCTCTAAAGAAATCCTTCCTGCTAGGTTCCTTGAAGCATTTTTTTTCATTACTTCGTCTAATGCTATGAACTCGTCCAGCAGAAATTTCATAGCCTTGGAGCTTCTACTTACCTGGGAAACCACTCGATCCCACCTGCCTAATTCATTCTCATCGTCCGACTCCATATCTCTGGTATACAAACTTTAGTAGCCAAAGGTAGATGATTGTGACCCACAGACGTTTTAAAGGAAACCAGTACTAAGCTGATTGCGAGTGAATATAAATCCAATTACAGAGAAAGAATCTGAACAGAAAAACGGACTCAAATAAGCTCTAAAAAACGGAGTTCAGAGAAAGTGTTTGGACAAATTTACCCCCTCTTGTACACACATCCCAAATTTGGTTGGTTACACACAAATTGGGACAACATTTTTGGTCACCTATGAATTGTCCGACTGAAACAAGTATGAACCCGATATAGATAAACCTAAATTCCTAGTGAATGGGAGCATACCTATGGCATGGATAATTCATTTGATTGGTTTTATTTCCTTCCCTCTTGGCATAGTCCCATTCGGTCGATGGATTGGTTGTGCTAAATAATGTACTATACATATATATACAGATATATATATATAGAAATGTTGAAGTCAATGCTCACTGATGTAAATATACGGTCTAGGATATTGAATATGAGTCACTAGTTTTACATGCATTCAACAGACTGCGTATGCTATTTTCAAAACTAGTCAGTCAAGTTCAATATCCTCATGTAGTTATATCAGTGTGCAATGACCAGATCGGGACTGATATATAGAAATGATCAAGTGAGTGCGTGCGCGCTGATATAAATATATGATTGAGGATAATGAATGTGAGCCACTAGTTTTACAACCTTTCACTTGTTTTGAACAAGTGGCTTAGGTTCAATATCCTCATGATGTTATATCAGTGCGCACTTACCAAATCTCGACTTTATAATTTTCGGACGTCCAACCACAGCCACACATTAACAGTGAGCCCACAGCTCCACATTAACAAATACCCACACCTAATATGAATGTGTGGTTGTGGGTGGTTGTGGGTGGATGTCCTTAACTTATAAAGTCAAGACTCTCCTACTTATAGAAGTATTATATATACAGTCTTGTTGTCATGCAGACGTCATGATATAACCTCGTTAGCATATTGAATGTGAGTCACTAGTTTTGAAAACTGCATACACACTTGAGTCAAATAAGTTAAAACTAGTTGTTGACATTGAATATCCTCATGAAATTATATCAAGACGTCCTCATTTCAAAATTTGTTATGATATAGTTGTTTGTTTTATAGGCATGTTATATTTTATGGAAATAAATATTTTCACATATATGTCATTTTATCTATTATTTGTTATATATTTACATTTTAATATATTATGGTGAATAGCATATTAGTCCCCATAGTTTGCCTTCATAAGCGTTAAGTGGACGGTTTCTGGTATTGAAACTTTCAATCTATCATTATTCTAACAATATGGATTCCAGTCCCTGCTTAACAAATATAACAAATTAACTTCATGAACCCATTCTAAGCATAAGTGGCCTTAAGTATTAAGTGGATCAATCAAACAGGGCCTTAGTCTAAATTTCAACCCAAAAAAGTTATTATGATTGATATAACAAAATATATATATAGGGTAAATTACACTACACCCCTTGAGGTTTGACCCGAAGATTACACTACACCCCTTGAGGTTTGACCCGAAGTTAGATGGAAAAGTTTCGTTATTCTACACAAACATCCCTGTTTTACCGTAGTAAGGTCCAAAATGGCCTTAGGTGTCAGTGACAAAAAACTTTTCTCTTTATTATTATACAAGGGCATTTTTCGTCATTACAGGGGTGTTAGTCTAGAAAAAGGAAACTTTTTCATCTTAGTGTGTTAAGCCCAAACCTCAAGAGGTGCAATGTAATTTACCCTATATATATTTTGTTATATGATTTGATTTAAATTTGATATATAAAGAAATAACTAATATGTTTACATTCAATTATATACTGTACATGTGTACATACACATCTTATAAATAACAATGCAATTTCAGAGAATCAGAAAAATATAAAAATAAAATAAGGGTAGAATTTCACGTAAGTCCGACTTTTTTGACGATTTGTCACCTTTTTAAATGTCTTTCCATATTCATCACTTTAATCCTTATATTTTCTAAAACTCATCACTTTAGTTCATTTGACCAAATATTTGAAAGTAAACTATTTTAAATCCTGTGACAGTACAATTTTACCCTTATTACTATTTAATTTTTTAAAATGATTAACTTAACTTTAAATTAAAATGAAAAACAATAAACTTCTGAATAATAAAATCTTAAATAAATAGGTTACAAAAAAGAAAAAAAAAACAATCTTTTAGCTAAATAATAATTTATAGCTAAGATAATCAATTTAACTAAATAAATATCCATTACGATAAAAAAAAATACAAAATAAGAAAAAAAAAATAATGGATTTTTTTATTATTTATTTCAGTTTTTTTTTATCTATTTCTTTAAGATTTTATTATTGAGATTTTTATTGTTTTTCATTTTAATTTAAATCTAAGATAATCATTTTAGCTAAATTAAATAGTAATAAGGGCAAAAGTTGACTTTTGTAGGTTTTAAAATAGTTGACTTAAAAATATTTGGTTAAATGGACTAAAGTGATGAGTTTTGAAAAAAATAAGGACTACAGTGATGAATATGGAAAGACATTTATAAATGTGATACATCGCTAAAAAAGTGGGACTTCTATTAAATTCTGCCTAAAATAAGGGTAACACATAAAAGAATAAGAATAAACATAGGGTGTGCCGCCCTCGTCTGAAAATACTTGAGTGGGTCAATATAGGGTACTGAAAAAAAGAATTGTATCGTGTAATGCTGTTTATGTAAATGTTTATGATTGTTACACGATGGAGTTTGTTGACAAACAACCATCAACAATGATGGTTCAAAGCAGTAATGGTTAAATACAATTTGAACTACTCCCAACTACTTAACTGTCAAATCAATCAGTATTATCATGTGGGGCCAGACCCCATGACCAATTTTCTACTTTTCATCATTACCCATACCCTATACTTAGATAACAAAATCTTGGAAATGTGACATGGAAATAGGATGGGTAGAGTACAGGCAATGATGGTAACATGAGAAAGTGGGTTGTAAGGGTAGGTAGGGGTTTAGTTGAATGACCAAAATTTAATTGATACGACACTTAAAATCGGTTCAAGTCAGACGTCAAAATCGGATGGGATATCCCACAGATGTAATAAATGCTCATCCATCCAAGGCGGAAACCCTCCCGTTCCTCGGCGGCTCTTCACGTCACCATCATCGGTCCTCCTCCGGCTGCCGATCTTTCTGTTCTTCTTGGATTAAAGCTGAGTTGAATGGGTTGTTGAGGATAACACTTTTCTCACCCCCATCAAGGGAGGTAACCATTACCCTCTTCTAAATGGATGACATGTGTCTACGGAGGGGTAACCAATCAATTGGATAAATTTACCCCTTCGTAGACACTTGTCATCTTATTGGGAGGGTGGTGAGCAAAAATGGACTCGTTGTTGAGTTGGTTGGGTTGTTGGATTTAGTTGGATTGATGAGGTGTCAGAATTTAATTTCTTTGGTGCAACACTCAGCACATGCTGAGTGTTGCACCCGGTCCAGCCAAGTTTTTCTCGTAATATAAATCCGTGTCACCGTAACGTATATCAAGGATTCAAGGTTGACTTTACACATCTGGTTCGATGGCAAACGTTATTGTTGATACATACGTTTAAAGTAAGCATAATGTAAAGGGTTGTACAAATAGACATTGTAAACCATCATGTCCAACCCTATAACCTAATTTGGTGCAACCGTTGCCCTAAAACGATGCAACTTCGTCAGGATATAATTTGAACATCTCAAAGACTCAAATCCGTTGGATCATCCAATATTTTATTAAATTTTAGGGATGAAATAATAATCAATAATTTAATGCCATTGTTGCGGCAACTGAAGACTATTGCACCAGGGTTCCCTTTACAATGTGGATGAAGCTTGAATTAAGCGCATACTATTTATGCTTGGAGGGAGACCAATTCCTGTTCTTTGTTATGTTTGTTAATTGATGTAGTTTGCCTATCGGTTTGAGTAGGCCACCCATTACAACCTTTTGGACATATTCCCACTTCCAATATGGGGTGACATTTTTGGATTTCATCGAGATTTACACGGCTATAGATAATAATTAACATTATTCTGAAGCAACAGAAAGTTAAGCTTGCTTGTTTTAAAAGATTATGAATGGAAGCATTTTTACGACCATCGACACCTCCCTCAATTAACAAGTGAAGTTGGTGCATGGTGTTCTTGTACATGTTAAAGGTAAGTGGTCAAATTGGTTTGAAAACTAAGAAAGGTTTTGAGTACTGATGACTCGCTTTTTGTGTCGTTACCAAATTGCGAATTACCAAAAGAATGTTTACAAAATGAATCTTTACGCAATATATTTTAAGTTATGAAAATAAGTATTGTGGTAAGCTTAGAATTCGTTCCACAGGGAATTAGAGAAATATGTTGATTTAATTAGCTAATCTATAAACAATAGAATAAATCATAAATGATGAATGAGTGTATGGTTTGTCAAACCATCAAACATACATACAAAATTAACCTAACTAAAAATATGGTGATATGAAAAATAGAAGACTCACAATCTTGATAAGACAAATGGATGTAAACAATTAATGTTGATGCTAGGGAATTGATTGATTAGAAAGTAGGTATGGGTATTGCTTTTTAAGCCACTTTAAGGACCAATCTCTACATGTTAACCAATTTAGGTTTAGATTAATGTGGTTGATATACCCTCCACTAATCTATCCTATTTATTGGGTTCTTAATCACTCAAGTGTGTCAATCCAAGAGTGATTATATAACATGCTATTCTAAACAAGATTGTAATTAACAAGTGGGTATACAAGTCAATCACATAATGAATAGAATCTAATGAATTAATAAATAGAAAACATATAGAGATTCATTACAAAGCTTAAGCAAAAACTCACAACCAAATGTTTATCAAATCAATCCCCTAGATTAGGGGTTTAATTACACATAGTAGCAATCAAATAGAAACAAGTAAATGGTAAGGAAATCACCCTTGGCCACCTTCTTTAATGCTTGATCCTTGTTCTCCTTTGATGCTCCTAGATGCAAAGAATGGAAGAGGAGGATGTGTCTAGATAGGTGGATGGCTTATGGTGAGTGACAAAGGATTTGTGATGGAGAAAATGGTAGGGAAGGAATGGTCTAGGGAAGTAATCAAGATTTGGTGTGAGGTTTTGGATGGAAAAGATAAGTCCAAGTATAGAAATGGAGGAGTTTGGGAAATGATTAATGGAGGAAAGGGAGATTGGTAGGAGAGAATAGGCTTGGTTAGGCTTGGTAAGGCTTATTGAAAAGAGGATGAATTTATAGTGTTTTCAAAATAGGTCACGAATGGTAAAATTACCAAAACACCCCTATACTTGTCAAATTACCATTTTGGCCCCTCTAGGGGGCCTTTCTGTAATTTTCCTATAAATTTCAGCCAATCAGCGCAGCACAACAGATGGGTCACGGTTTGCACAAATGTCGACAAAGTGGCGACCTAGGGGCGAAGCAATCAGGTGTGGGAAATCATCTCCCTGTCGCCATGGCGACCTCGAATGACAAATGGCGACCAAAAGGGGTGACATGGGCGTGACGTGGACGTGACATGGGTGAGAATTGGATGGCCGGTTTTCCGGCCAATTGGGACGTCGGGAGGGTTGCGACCGGGCTGCCGGTCGGTTGGCCGTTCGTTTGGCACTGGATTTGGCCGACGGTAGGTCGGAAGGGAGGTCGTTTCAGCCAGCGGCGGCACTTAGGGTTTAGGGGTGTCAATGGTGGTCTGCACGCCCAAGAGGAAGGAGAAGGTGAATAGTATTTAGGGGGGCATTCAGCAATGGACAGGGGTGCAAATGGGTCTGATCTGCAAGGGAGTTGGGCTTGTTGCTTGGGCTGCGTTTGGGCCACGCATTAGGCCTGCTTCAAAACGGCAGCGTTTCACTAAAGGAGCATGGGCTGCTCCTTATGTGGGTGCAGTTAGTAACCGATTGGGCTGCACTTAGAGGCCCATCTCTTAGGCAAAACGCACCGTGTAGCAATGATGACGTGGCATCTTCTTGCCTGATTTGCATGGTGAATTGCAGAAAGCCCCCTGTATTCTTCAATAATCTCAATAACTTCAATTCTTCCTCCATATTTTACACTTTTGCCCCCAAATGACCAAAATTACTCCAATGCCCCTGAATTCTATAAATACCTGAAAATACTTGATTAACACCATTAAATCACAGAATAATACACAAGAATCAAACAAAAGAAGAAGGAAATGGGGGTCAAAATCATACCAATTTTGGTTCGATCAAGTACATACAAAATTTCTGTTTTTTTCAGGGTTGTTCTAATAGTTTGTTAACTGTAGTGAAATGTTAATACGTACAAGTTTTTTTTTTTTTTTTTCTGAATTTGAACTGCAAGGTTAGTTTCTGATTACGAACAATAAAAAAGGGACATAAGTACCTTGTTAAGATTGTACAGCACAAAATCGGCAGATGAGTACACACATAAACGAGGTCTGACTTGAAATTTTTAACATGGGTTATCTAATCCAATTACAAAACAACAGGCGTTTGTCAAAATAGAAAACAAATGGCAACAGCAAACCCAACATAAAATGCTACTTGCAAGTCCTGGAATAGATTCTAGGAACAAAACAACCATCAATTGCAAATACATGTTTGGTGGCGCTATGGACGTGAGTGTTTGAACATATTAATGCCTTGAACCCGAAGGTTGATTCTTAAATAACGTACAGCCCTCTTGACGCCGAAGACGGTCGACTAGAGACGTCGACCTGGGATTGCATGCGGTATTCTTTAACCTGTAAACATCTCTCTCCAGTTCCGCCACGCGAGATTCAACAACTGTTGATCGAGAACGGGATCGTGCTTCGTGTTTTTCCACTATTTTCTTGTATTCAATTGTAACATCCAGGAGGTCTTTCAGAGAGTCGAAGCACCTGGTTGCACAGCAAATCAGTCGATCCAATGCCGTGGATTCATTCTCATCATCTGACTCCATCTCTACAGACCGAAGTAATATTTTTTTTGCTTCAGAATCTGTACATACCGAAGTTATCCTGTTAACGAAATCTGACTGTGAACATATGCTTTTATTGGGCGGCATACAGCGGCACAGCGCACTAATCGGCGGAAACATATCATATATTTTCCCTTTTAATTTTAACTTTATTGGAAATTAGTGTAATCTTCAAATAGTCATCACCAATGTCATATGTATTTATGTATATAACAATGTCATCAATCATGTAAACGAAATAAATTTGTTGGTTGTCCACATGATTTCCATAGTTTTTGTTTTTCCTATTTTAGTTAAATTATAGTAGTTACCTTGCTCCCTACGGTGTGTTTGGTATGCGGGACGAGACGGGAGAGGATGAGACAACTTTTTGTTATCCCACATTTGGCGCGTGTTAGGATTATACTCAATAGCAAGAGTGTAATATTGTAATTAACAATCTTTTTCATATTAATAAAGTGATTTCTGGTTTAAACAAATCCTATAGCATTTATAGTTTAATATTATAATTGTCAAAGTAAATAATCATAAGGTCTAAAGACTATGAGAAAAGAAGAATTGTTCGTACATCTGGATATGTATGTGGTAGACACAATTCTTTAGTTAGTCTTGAATATTGTTCACAACTTAAGTTAAAGGTTGGGCACCTTTATCTTGTTAAAGTTGTAGAATTCTTTTGCTAGCATTTGAGTGGGATCAAATGAGATATGATGAGTCTAAAATCATCGGAGTGTCTTCGAGCAAAAGAATCTAGTGCACTGGGTGCATTGAACTGGATCACAATGAAATACTTTATCTATAACCGTCAGTAGATAAAAGTCTTTTCATTATCAGGACAATCGGAGAGTCTATCTTAATCCTGAGATAAATGATGGACTTATGGTTGCAAGTGATATCATTTGAGTTATCAATGAGTACGATTATATCGCATAGTCTATCCTCGATAGTTTGGTGATATTTATTTGTTAATCGATAGAGGACTTCATTTATAGATATGGACATCGTGGCTCCATTTATTAAATGAGAGTATAATATCATCATATGGATGTTTTGAGGTAATTGGATATTAAATCTCAACGTTGAGTTTTCGATAGTGTCTATTGAAAGCATGGCTTCTGGACAAGTCAAAATATCCAAGTTCAAAACTTGGTCATATGAGTAAATATGGTAACTTGGAGAGTTATAGGCGGTCTATGAACTCTTGGCGATTACTGATATTAATCACGAGGATACACTATCTCCAACATGATTGTCTAGGGTATGAATGAGGAACATCTTCCTTTTCTGTCTTTATTTAAGAGTTCAATTTTAGCTCTTTAGTGGAATGAGTTAAAATTAATGGATCGGACCTAAGTGAATCATTTGTTGATTGTGATTAAGTTATGTCTATTGAAGCTTAAATTTAGATAGCCCGCCAAGATCCCCAATCCACACGGACTTGTATGGATCACTTGATATATTCTACCGGACCAATTTATGGGTCCATTTAGAATTGCATTTAATATATTAAGAATATAATTTGCACATTATTTATTTAATGGGCTGCTCAATTATATTAATATATTAATGAAAGGCATGTGGGCTTGTTTCTTTTAGTAAGAATGGGTCTAGTTCACATGTGGGCTTTTTATTAAAGTCCAAATGGATTAAATAAAATAAGAAAACAATATGTAGGCCCAAGTTCTAGTCATGGGCGGCAATGGCTAATTTTTAGCCCATTATATTGTTTTATTTTATTATTTAATTAAATGGAAATTAATTAATATGTTAATTAATTATTTAATTAAAAATTAAATCTTTTTCTGATTAGGAAATATGTTTCCTAGTAGTATACTACTATTAGTATTATACTAAATATAAAAGACTTTATTTGTTTAGTCAAATTAGGAAGTCTTTTATATAGTCACAAACACACTAAAGAGTTGGATTAGGGTTTGTATACAAATATGAATGCATGTGGAAATATATATACATGTATGCATGCGGAAATATATATAGTATATATGCATGTGTACGGAATGCATATTGATATGTATAAGAAATATATATAGTATATATGCATGCGTAATGAATATATATTAATATATAATTGATATGCATGAATGCATGCAGAGATATATGAAGTATATATATGCATGCAGTGTTTTGATTGAAACAGAAGATATATATTTAAAAGGCGTGCAATTTTATAGATATTTAAAAGAGAATTCGGTGCACAAAAATAGATATTTTTTATATATATTTAAAAGAGAATTCGGTGCACAAAAAAAAATATATATATATTCTTTAGATTTTTGTAAAACCCTAGTTTTTTGCATTTGAGAGTTTTTTCTTTTGCTAGAGAAAAAATAAGATCCAACTCTAAGACTAGTGAGTGATTCGGCCTAGAGGTTTGTGAGAGAAGAATTGTTCTTGTTTCGATAGTGTACTAGTGATCTTAACATTAAGAGATCTTGTACACACTTTCGAATTAGGTTCACGCGAATTTCAATCTTACGATTGTGAATTCAAAAGTGACCGGAACGTTCTTAGCATCCTATTGGAATTTTTGTGACAAACAAAATCAGAAAAGTTTGTTTGTCCATTCTCAGGTTTGCAATTCAAAGAAAAAGGGAAACCACGCTCCTAGGTGATTCACGTTCGTGCTAGGATTGAAGATCTTGCGGATTACCATCGACGTAAGTCAATCGGATCACGCAACAAAAGGTATTCTTCTTTTGTTGATTATATGTATGTTTAATTAATTAAAAGGGTTAAGGTTCATAAAAGGAAAAATTTTTAAAAGCTACTAAATCTATTTTATTTTTAGTCTCGCTTCCGCTGCGTGTACTACGATATTTTTCCCTACAGCGCACTATTAGAATGGGACTGGACAAGACAATGTTGGACAACAATGTGGGACAAAAACCACTATATTTTGTCTCTTCCAAGTACAGATTCACATTTTCCCCCGGGGCCCCAATTCCCTGCGTCCCCATCTCCATTTGGGGATTTTTTTGGGGGGGGGGGGGGAAATGGAGAAATAGGGAGGGATAGGGATGAAAATCATCCCCAAATTGAAATAGGGATGGGGATGGGGGGATCCCTCCCCATCCCCATTTCCCCATTTTCCCCATAATTATATTGAAATGGGGATAGGGATGGGGATGGGGATGGGGATGGGGATGGGAGGGAGGTCCCCCATTCCCATTTCCCCATTTCCCCCAAACATATAAAAATATAATTATAATATATATATATTTAATATATTTTTTATTCTTTGAAAACCCTAAATCCCTAAGTATATATACACATTTTATATAAAATGCATTAATGAATTTTATTTTATATTTGTAATGGAATGTTTGTTTTTTTAGTTTAATTCGTAGTTTTTAGTCAAATGGGAAAATGGGAGAACGGAGGAAACAGAGAAATACGGGGAAAATGGGGAATTGGGGATGGAGATGGATATAGGTCCCCCCAAAATTTCCCATCCCCTTTTTCCCCAAACCGGGAAACAGTGGGGTATTGTGGAAGGGTCTGGGAAGTGGGGATAGGGATGGGGGGACAAAATTTCCCATCCCCATTTTCCCCAAATGGGGAAACCGGGGGGGGGGGGGGGGGGGGGGGGGGTATTGAGGAAGGGTCTAGGAAGTGGGGATGGGGATGGGGATGGGGATGGGGGGACCTATATCCATCCTCATTCCCCAAATGTGCATCTCTACTCCCTAGACCCTAGAACAAGGTTGTTCAATGACATGGGACAAGTACAAAAAGACTATTTTACCCTTTAAATTTTCTATAAATTGTTAAACATGTTTAATAATATATTATTTTATATTATATTACATATTATATATAATATGTATTTAGATTATTTTAGTATATATATCATAATAATATAGATTATAATATTATATATTATATATTATTATCTGTTTATATAATATATTATATACTACAATTATAATATATATAAGAGGGGTACTATAGTAATTTGAACCTCTTGTCCCGTCCTGTCCTAGCCATACCAATCGCATAACATTACAGTTAAGAGTTATTTCCTAGACCTTCCAAACACAATATAGAACAACTTGTCCTGTCCTGTCCTGTCCTGTTCCATCTCCGTGCCAAACACACCCTTAGGGTGCGTTTGGTACGCGTTTAGGGATAGGACAACGTGGGAGAGTTTCATCGTATCCCACATTTGGTGCAACTTTAGCATGGGAGATAATGGGACAAGGTGGGATGAAAATCAACAAATTTTATGGCACCCAAGACCCTAGCCCAGACTAGTCCCATACTTGAGACAAGACTCGGAACGACCTTTTAACCCTTACAATCTTTAAAAAAACACAGACTTGTGCAATATTATATATATATATAAGAAGTCCCGATCTGGTTAGTGCATCCTCCTAATAACTTTTTCCTGATAAAATATTATAAATATTATTTTATTAATTATTATAATATTTACATAAATATTATAATATTTTAATCATATTATATAAACATATGAGGTGCACTCTGGTCATTTCAACCTCTTGAATATGAGAGAATCTTGCATGCACCCGGTGCATTGCACCCATCCAATGGGTGCATGCCATGTGGCAAGGACAACCAATCAAATGAGTTCTCCCAGGCACGTCGTATGCACCCATTGCTTAGGGTGCATTTTGCACCGAGTGCATGCAAGATTTTCTCCATACCGTTTAGATAGATACCGTGAATTATACCCTAATAATGATTTCAATTAACTCCAAAATTAATGTTTAGCTTTAGGTTGTGGAAGCCCGAGGGTAATAAGGATTAGAGCAATTTGAAAGTTTCACAACCAAATGATGAGACTATGATGTGAAATTAAAATAGCATGTTTTCGAAACATGCACCGACACCAATTGTGTTTACATTCCGATGAGATCACTTTTCTCGTGTGCTTACACATGCGCCGAATTGTTAGGGCTAAAGTTCTCCTCTCCCCCAAAAGAACTTATAAATTTTGTAATAGTGTAAAACTTATATAATTTTTTCCGCTACCTTTATATTTAACAAATTTGGTTTGCATAGTTCTAGTGCTTGCAAAATTATCAATTGGGATTTATTGGTATCTTTGAATGAACTTATCATCCACACAAAATTTAATATGAAAAGCCATACAAATCGATGTGATTTCACATACAGGTGTGGACAGAGCTTTAAGCAAGGGATCCCTCATTGACGGTTAGTTTAATACATCGATAAACACTAGATTGTATAACTTAGAACCTTCCATAGAAAAAAGAAATTGTTTAATGTAGATATTTGTATTGGGAATTTTACATGCATGTAAATACATGTAGAGAATTTACAACATTGTAGATACATATAATAAAAACAATGAATTATTTTTTTAATTATTACGTTTGAGGCGATAATACAATACAACTTCTTAGCTATCCATGATCTATGGATACTTATTTTAGTTTGATATTATTTTCTTATTATAAAACATGATTTTCATTTATGTTTTTTATCTTGTTATTATCTATTTGTTTATATTACGTTTCTTTTTTCAATTTCTTCTTAATATATAAGATTATTTAGTTCATTTACAACAAATGTTTTATTTGTTTTATTTTATACCGTAAACTTTGCTATAGTATCGATTTTTCTTAACATAATTTTAATTCAAATACAACTAATAAAAATATGAATTATATATTAATTATTACTTTGTAAACGATAATACAATACAATATATATTTTACAATACGTTCATTTATTATAAAACTAATACATTTATTACTTCATAACATATCGAGTATAAAAAATGGAGTGCATTTTTGCTCACCCCCCTTTCAAGGGGGGTAAGCATTACCCCCCTCCCATACACATGACATGTGTCTATGGAGGGGTAAAATTGTCTAAAAATTTACTCCTCTATGACACTGGTCATCCATTTCAGAGGGGGTTAATGGTTACCTTCCTTGAAGGGGGGTGAGCAAAAATGTTCTCTAAAAAATGACTTATATCCTTATTTTTTAAGTACAATTTGGATAAAAACAAGGTAATAATTAATCCTTTCAAATTTCCAATGTTTATTATTCAAGTTGAATCTACAATTCAACCTACCGTACGGATCATCTTTTCCAAAAGTTTAATTCAAATACAACTAATTGTTAAGAATATACATGGGTAAGAGAGATAAATTATGAAGTCCATTTTTCTCACCCAAATTATCTAGGGTGAACCATTACCACTCATCTCAGGTGTTGACACGTGTCCCAAACTCAACCCAAAATCCAAAGTTAACTCAAGTTTTGCACACGTGTCAACACTTGAAGTGGGTGTTAATGGTTCACCCTAGTTAGTGTGGGTGAGCAAAAATGCACTCATTTTTATGATGCATGTGTATCCAGTCATCAAATGACAACTCACCTGCCACGTGTTGGCCACTGTCTTTTGTCGATATCTAAGTAATGACAACTCACCTGCCACATGTGTTGGCCACTGTCTTTTGTCGATATTGCCTTGCAATCTTTAAATTTCTCATCACCCCCCCACTCCTGATCCTTATTTGTAATGTTATCTTTTTAACAATTTAATCCAAAATATTTGTACTCATGGTTATATTTGCCTATTTATATGCGTTGAATATTTAACTTCACAAAATAAGAAAAAAAAAAAATTATATATATATATATAATTATCCTTGATTTCCTACCTTTCGAACATGGTTAAATCGTGTAATCTTCTAGTTTATTCTTCATTGTGTGATAAACCATATATAGTATTCATTCTCAACTATTCAACTAACAAGCTTTTGTTAAAAACGTAGGGTAATTACCTACTATCATGTAATGATGTTGCCCCTTGTACAAACCTATCAAATAAATAAATTAATTAATTAGTTCAGTTGAAATAAAAAACAAGATGGAAACTCGGTTCGGTTCCCTATTGACAATGACCGAAGAGATAATATATCACGCTTCTACACGTAATCGAACTGATCTTGAAGTCTGTAGTTGATGGATGTGCCGACCCCAGTCCATCTCCTTTTCAGGTGAACTGTGAATTGAGTGTTCACATCAACGAACTATTCCCACTGTTTCATAGGAGTGGGTGCATTGAGCTTTAAACATGTTTGGGAATATTTCCTATATTTAACAGTTGACTTACGGATAATATTTAGTAATTTATGAAATTTTTTTATTATTGCAGAGGGGCCTACATGCTTATCGAAACTCGTCACATTTGAAATTGTTTGTGTTTATCGACTAATTTTTTATTTATTTGGAAAAGCTCTGGTATTAAGCATGTTGGACTTCCTCCAGGCACCCATCAGTCCCATCAACCTGTCCCCTCTCCAACTACAGGGACTAATCACAGCTAAATGCCCTGACGGCTGGCCACAATGTAATTACTGGGAGTACAAGTAGAACCAAGCACTTGGGTATTTAATCCCAAGCCTTGGACCACCAAGTCAAGCACCTTATGGTTGAATATGGTTTTCATTGTATATTAAATATGGATTTCATTGTATATTACATAAGTACAATGGTAATTAAGAATATGAATAGATGATATCTCAATTAATGAATATTGCGAAGATCAAGGAGTTTTACACACCCTTACAGTACAGTATTTCACATTCATCTGTACTACGAGAAACACTTGCATGGGACGGTCTCATTGACGTGGCGTCGGGACCGTACAATGAATGTATGCCATATATATATCTTGGGAGTAAAAATATATTTTAAAGTCCCATGTTGCATACATTCATTGGACGGTCTCATTGCCATATCAATGAAACCGTCCCATTCAAGTTTTTCTCCTTTACTACAATGGGTATTTATTTGATTTTATGACGGGGCGTGACTGTCTAGTAAGGCCTTCATTGCAATTACAAATATGAAAACCAAGGTCATACAATTGCTACTGTATCAAACCTAACGACCATACTATGGCGACCGTAGGTCAAGTGGACAGCAAGGGGAGGAATGATAAAGGTTACCGAGTTCTCTCTTCTATGTCGACACACATCCGGAAAATGGAAGAACTCAGAGATGTCATCATAAAATTTTCACATACGGCTCCGGCGGGGAGACACCGAGTTTACAGCAATTGTCCTATGGACATAGATTCGTTACGGATACAATTATTCGAACTCATTGAAGAGTCATGCCGGCTTTCAGCACAGCTCGATGAACAGTTTGGTTTTCCTGCAAGACCGTCATCCATTATGGCAAACTGATCAACCAAGTCCTACGTGTTATTTCAATGATCTATGCACATTTTAGTTTTTTAGCTTTCATCTGGTTGTTTTGTTTATAATGTCTTTAAGTTTAAACGAAGGCGATTGTATTTGCATCCACTAACTAAGCATAAACTCTGTTTCATGTGTTAACTATCTTAGGGGAGGTAATGAGTCGCCGGACACACGAGACATTGTACTTACCTTATTTTCAATTATATAAATATATGATTAGTTCATCAAATGATAAGGATTATATACAAAATCAGTTGTGAACAAAGTCTTGTTACTTGTATCCATCTATCTTCAAGCTATTGTCTTTTGCATTATATACTCATTTGAAGTCTATACCTACAAAATCAAAGGGAAAAAACAAATAACACATGATGAAACGTCGTAATCAAATAAAACACGAGGACAGATTAAATGATGCAATACATAGAGTAGGAGAAGATATCAACTATGAAGAGAGGTATGTATAAGAGATGTGACAAGGGTATTCATGTTCATTAGAGATATACCAAATTTATCACTATTCATCCATGCATCATGCAGGGCCTGCATAGTAGCCAAACCCCCTCATTTATTCAAAAATCTTTATTCATTAGAGCTTAAGGGTACCCGTAATCAAAGATCTTAAATAATTAGATAAGATATATTTTGGTCCTAACTTTTTTTTTTTTTTTTTTTTTTGAATATACAACAACTGCCGAGACCAGCGAGTTAGACTCGAAAGCACGGCCCAGAACTATGCTCCCACAATAGGGGAGAGAGCACCCACACAAGGTGGGACAAATAATGAATATATATACATACCAAGGCCAAGGATTGAACCTTGGTGGTGGAGCACCCTCAGAGAGGCTCCAACCACCAAGGCAACCGGCCATTGGTATTTTGGTCCTAACTTATTGATTTCTTATTTTTATTTGAAAATAACACCTTTTTTCCATTGTTTTAAATAATAGTTTCGAACATGTGGTAACATTTTGGGAGGGAGGTTATGCTTACCTCTAGTTAAAGTGGGTGAGCAAAGTTGCACTACAGGGTTTCACCCTTAAAATAGTATCTTCCCCTCTTCCCAATTAACCCTTCATCAGAGTTACTCCCTAACTCACACCATCCTTATATCACTCCACCCGTCTTTATTATGAATCAGCCTTCAGAAGTTTTTTTGGCCTCTACTCAACATGCTTCCTTCCTCCCGTAGTTTAAAGTATTTGCTTTCATGCAACATCTCTTCCTAATCACCCTTGAATTAGTATCTTCCCCTCATCCCAATCACCCTTGAACTAGTCTCTCCCTAACTGACACCGTCCGTTCGTCGCTCCACCTGTGTTTATTGTTAATCCGCCTTCTCAATCTCCTGTTTCCATTGTTCACACCCAACTATTTCTTTTGCTTGTGCTGAACATGGTTCCTTCCTCACGTAGTATAAACTTGTTGTTGCCATGGAGCATCTCTTCCCAATCACCCTTAAAATAGTATCTTCCCATCTTCCCAACTCACAACCTCGTATCACTCCACACATGTTGTATTTTGGGTTGCTGTTTAGATTTTTTGTTTCACCTCTGAATATTGAGTTAGGTTTCTCCGATTAGCCCGGTAATGGAGCAGAAATTATCGTTGGAAGAAACTGCAGTTCCTATTTCTTCGAAAGGAAGAAGACCTCCGGGGAGGCCAGGCTGTGAAACAATGGGCAAAAAGTGCGTATTCAAGGCGAACCACTTTCTTGTTCAAGTGGCGAATAGAGACATCCATGACTATGATGTTGGGTGGATGAGACATTGATATTAGCCCTAGGTGACGACGTGGTCAGTTACTTGGAGAATGTTCGGGCCATCCAAAGCATTGCTTTAATCACGGTGTATCTACATAATCGAGTATATATATGGATATATATTCAGAATTTGAGCAGATATGTTGGAGTATGAAAATAGTATGAGGGATTAGTCTGAATAAACAACAGAAGGTTTGAACATACGATTTGTAGAGGTAAGAAAAGCTGAAGTTTTAAAAACAAGTGTTTAGCGTCGCCGAATAGCAGACTTCAGCACTGAATGATGCTGTCTGAATCTGTATCTGTGTTTTTTAACTAGAAAGGCACCGTTACATAACGTCAATAGGTCTATGATATCAATTTACCTACAAGATGGTCTTAATTTTTTATTAACGTTTATATCAAATTTGGTTATCATTGTTCAGTAATATTGAATATTACACATGTTTCGACAATGGGCAATTTTTATTAGTACATTTGTGGTGGTCACGCAATTCCTTTATTATGGTTCAATATTTTTAATTAATATGATGTCGTTTCATTTATAGAAAAAACTAAAAATAATTGTAAAAAAATTGTTTCACAATTTTCAAAATTTCATGCTACTCGAGTACTTTGGAGGTGGACGAACATATTTCATAAAAACCTTATGTACGGTATAGAGTTCGTTCATGACAAACAAATATTGTACGGTTTCGATTTGTAAAATGAGAATTATTGTATATAAGTGCACTGAACACAGAAGGGTCACCATGTGGAATCAATATTATATCTCCTCAGCCAACCATTTCAATTGTTTAATACCTATTACCTACTGACTTTTTTATATCTATTAATTTCATTATATACTACCTATAACCTACTGACTTTTTTATATTTATTAATTTAATTATATATTAAAGACGAAGAATACCAACAACTCTTCACAGCAATGTTTTCGAAGAGATACACACCACTCTATTTATCTATTGGTAACCCAAACAATTGATTAGGTAAGTACAATTAAAATGGATTTCAAAAAAACTAATTAATGATCCAAACCTTTTCGATTCACAAAACACACATTTACACCTGACACAACTCCTGCTGAAATTAATAAATAATAATAAATGATCAATAGGAAATGATTAGCCACACCCTTTAACAGAATGAGAATATCTATGCTTTGGGAGAAGATGAGCATATTAATGCTAATTGACTATATAATTGTTCATTAAAAAAAAAAATCATATTTCTTAACACGTGGGTAGATAAGAAATTGCAATTGTCGAAATCAATTGAAGATGAAAATTACTAAAAGAGGAAACAACTGCAAACTGTCAAAATTACCATCATCAATTGATCACAACCATCAGTTCTTGGACTTATTACTAACATACAGTGTTATGACAGTAATGTATTCATCGTGTAAGGATTATCTTCGGAATGGTATTATATATTAATTAAATTCATCTATTTTCTGAATTGAAAACACATTGTGGCCCATTACAAAACACTACCACACCATGTTATATCATTGAACTGTGGCAATCCAATTCTAGCATAGTCAATCAGTCATTAAGAGGTTAGCTTACGAAATTCATTTCAAACAATTGTCAGAATCACATTCTTTATGAGGTTCTCTTACCATATTTACCCAACTTAGTATTTAGCACATCAATCCGGTTTGAAGTTCCACATCAGTCATTTTGTTTGGTTCAATCTGAATGCTTTGTTTTAATCTTTCTATGTTCGTGTCTTCTGGATAGGGGTTAAAGTACCGAAATCAAAATTGCTGCTGACATAATTGTTTTTTGCCTGCCTATTGACCATAATGATGTTTGATGTGATGGGCCAATGTGAGTTTGACAACCCAAATCCAATGGGCACACTATTATAGGGATACGCAATGCCAGTCTACAAGTATACTCATTACCTCTTCGTGTAGCGTTGCAAAACAGGAATGGACTATTGAATCTGTGTTAAGCAATATAAATTGCGTCACCAAATCCTTAAGCTCCCAACGCAATATCTTATAATAATTATCTCCGGTACACTTGTACAGTTCATCCAATCCCAAACTGTTCATTAATTTACACATAATATTTAATTGTCTGATAACTTGATGTTACGGCCATCAAGTTTTTGCAGTATTGGACCGTCCCAGGCAAGATCTTCTCGTATTGGACATGTTAATTTAAATAATAAAAACAATTTAATTATGAACTCCTTCCAGATGATAAACGTTAATTACAAATTAAAAGTATGAGGATTTCAAAACACCATTAATCAACTCATATAATCTAAACGATTGGCTTATGCATTTGGTGTTAAAATTGTGCCCATAATCAATAGAAACACTGATGTGGCATTATTTACAATTATAATAAAAGCCATATTTGCCCATTGCCGATGCTCTATATATTAATTGCCTAAAAGTATTTTCTATCGTAATATTGGATTGACATTACACATTCTAACTCAACTTAGTTGAAAACTTCAAATACAGTCAAAACAGTAACCATACGGTTGTTCGACGCCATCTTTTTTCAAAATGGATAGGAATTCCCAAGGTGAACCAACGGTCAGCCGAGATCAAATATACTCCTTCCTCGACGCCATTTTACAAGTATTCAGTGAATTGGAGGACGTGCGAACTCAATTTTTAGGGCATTTCAACACAGACGTGGTTTTGTTATGGACAAAGTTCATCCAGGTAATTGATGACACACAGAGACTGATCGCGGACTTTGAGAGGGAGATGGGTCGTCCTGTAAGCTCAGTACGATCTCATCCTTCCCATTAGGTCATGTACATTTACTGTAAACTAACACATGTATGCTGTTTGTCTTTACCTTTTCAACTGTTACGTATCAAAATTTTAACTTTTGGGTTGAGCTACTTTATATTTCGGTGGAAGTTGGGATGAGATGTTTATAAGTTTCGAATATGTAAACAAAAATCTGAGACCTTGTGTTTTCTATGTTCTGCTCTTTGAATTATGTGCAGTGGTTTAGAAATGAAATGTCATACATAAATGTTTGCATCCATAGTCAAGTTCTTGTATGAGTTTACGATTACATGAGGAAGACAAACCAAATGACACGACGCATGTGTTTCAAGTGTCTTCATGCTTCCATTTACTACCAGGCAGTTCTACTCATTAATAGAATTAAGTTAAAAATGCATTCTTCTACCAAAGAAAAGCTCCCAACCAACAACCCATTTTGTGTTAAGGTAACCTGCAACACATACCAATCTGTTCTATCACATGGTTAATTATTTGACCAACTAAAAATTCTGTCTACTGTGTATTCTGTGTATCGCATTCGCAATATATTCGAATTTGTTTTAATTTATTACTCACAGGGATTTTCTGGTATTGCATTCCCAGTATATACAAATTTTATAGGACATAGGGGGTTACACTTGGTATCGGCGATTCATTAAACGAAGATTATATATTACTATTCAGTGATAAGATTATTAAATTAGTTTTACGTTAAACGATAGAAGTTACAGGTTTTGTAAATTACTATTAACAATAACATATTAATTTTTGTACATCAATTTTTATAAAATGAATTTGGGGTGTAAATAAAATTAGGGTTGCCATAACCTTTTTATATGGGTGCAGCAATCTGCACTGGTTTTTCAATACTCCACAGTTCACGACCACCTCAACAAAACAGCATAACATAAACAAGTTACGGTTATTGGAATTTTGAAACGTGGACGTCGAAAATGGTTTTTCAATTAGAATTTTTAAAATATAAAAGAAAATGAAAATTTCAAAACTAAACAATTTTGCATACCAAAATTAATAAATAAGTTCAAATTCCGAGATAAGTTTGATTAGTGGACTGTATTCACTGTACAGATCAAATCAATAGTCTGTATTAATGCATGGCTTAATTTCATATAATAATGACATCATTATCTGTGAATATTTCATAGGCAACCGAAACGGTCTATTTCACTTTGTAAATAGTTATCTTTCATTGGAATTTTATCAAAACTAGTCAGATGTATTATAATCCATTACGTGGACACTATAATTGCAATTTATTCGTGTATCACCAAACCTCAGGGAGGTTAGTTGCAATTTGGTCATAAATCCCTAAAATCACAAACTTTGACCATTCATGTATACTTACTTACTCAAGAACCTATACCGTGTAAGCATCAAAAGGAGGTATTGTTCAGAACCTAGCACTTGGAAGAACTTCTTTAATCGACGGCGCACCCATTCGTGTCGACGGTATGCTGTTTTCTGTTGTGATCCTAATTTTTTATGTTATCATATGTTTGTTTGTTTCGATTTAATTATTAAGGCTGGGTATGTATAAATTGGTAATGGGTTTCAGTCTGGGTATGGCGTGTCGAACATTCAAGGAATAAAGTTTACCCAATTTGTTTGTTGTTGATGGGTTTCAGTCTGTAATTTTTCACAGCAGGCAAATGATTGAAATGAAATCTCAATTACTCTCTCGAACGACTGTGATAGATTATATAATGAATGTTAATGTAGTGTTCGACTGAAATACTTGCAGCCGGAAAAGAGTTCAAGGATGGGTTTTTTTCTGTTTAATACTGAGTGTGGATATATGTTGATGCTGCCTCAATTCTTAGTTCGTTTACTCTTGCAATTGTATATTTTATGAACAGATGGTTGTGGAGGAAAATTTGGACCATTTGTTGGTACACCCGAGGGCCACTTGGAATTATAACATCACCATCAACACACACTGTTTTCACAAATTGATTTCTGATATAGACAAGATTCTTGACCATGCCGGAGAAAGGGCAGAATTCGAGTCAGGTTGTTTTGGCCACTTCTTGGATTTCCCTAAGGGGGTTATTTTTAGGCACAGTTCATTCACAGCTTGTTGCTGAGACAGATATGCATTCCTAGAGGTAGTGAGGACGAGTTATGGTTTACCTTAGGAAAAACTAAGGTCAGATTTGGGAAGAGGGAGTTTTGTCTGTGCACTAGCCTAAAATTTGGCCGCCTGTCAGACATACCGTCAAGAGACTATGAGGTTGTCCCGGGTGGTATTCACGCAAGGTACTTTCAGGGAAGGAAAAAGGTTGTGATCGCAAAATTGAAAGCTCCATTCATGGTAGAGGGTTTCGAACGGCCTAATGATGCACTTAAGTTGGCATTGCTTCTGTTTGCCAACAGGGTCCTCTTCGGTCAGGACGACCGGAGCCAGGTGGAGTACTGGATGTTCTCGCTAGTGGAGGATGTTCAATCGTTCAACAACTTTGCCTGGGCTCACTACGTTTTCAAGATGACCCTCCACTACATCCATCAAGGTTTTAAGGTACCAGCAGACCCTCTCAGGCAGACTAGTAGATACAACCTATACAGATTCATTTGGGGATTACAGGTTATTTTTATAATCGTTAATCCCTTTAACCTTTTTTCATATGTTTGTAAATTAGATTATTCATTTTTCCATGATTAGTAATGCTAATTACACCCTCTAAAACTGATTCCTCGGTTTGACACGGTACAGTTTTGGGATGTGGAGGCTATACCTGTGATGCGCAACAAATGTGGTAAGCTAACAGGGGATCTTAATGGAGCCCCACGGTACAGGAAGTACTGTTTCAAACAGAGGGGATCAGACATGGTCAACGCCTGGACCAAAGCGGAGACAAACGGGATGGTAATTTACAATTATCTCATTTTGGTATAGTTTAGTATCTTTTTGGTTATGTAGGCAGTGGACAGTTATACTAGTTCCATTATGTTTAAGCTCACTGGGCTTCCAGAGCTTGTACCCACCAAACGTGAGTTGTAGAAACATTACTGGAGGGATATTGATGTGGACCTATCCGAGGGACCCCAGTGGAAGCCAAATGGGAGTAACGATGCTGAGGAACCCACCAAGAGGAAGCAAAGGCCAAGTAAGAAAACTAATGGTGGGCGGAGAGGATGTGACCGTGTAGATACAACGGACCTCACAGATACGGTCCTTCCAGATATACAACCATCCAGCGATGGACAATGATCTTTCCCTCCACCGGCTGACCAAGGTGCAGCAGCCCCGGTAGATGATACCATGTAAGAAGACTTATATCAGAGGGCAAGTTCAAACAGTGGGCGACATTCGCTTGGTCACACAACCGATGAGGTAAACTATCGAAGTAATATTGGATCAATGGTTTATACGTCTATGATGTTGG
This sequence comes from Acer campestre, assembly GCA_954870605.1. Taxonomy (NCBI): domain Eukaryota; kingdom Viridiplantae; phylum Streptophyta; class Magnoliopsida; order Sapindales; family Sapindaceae; genus Acer; species Acer campestre. The sequence continues at coordinate 29,815,746 of OX940803.1, read as the reverse complement.
TTGCCCAATTTGTTTGTGTATCTATTGTCTCGCAATGTGTCTAACGTTTTAGTGTTTTACGTATACCATTTACATAAATAGTTGGAGGTACCTCGACAGTATGTGGGACCAGAAGTACTGGAAAGAGTGCTGCACGCGGTGAATGCCATACCGAAACGTGTATGTAGTTTCGTCCATGAGGAAATGGGGGTGGACCGCGTACGCAATATCGTCAATGAGGGTTTGAGGCGAGAGATCGAAGGGCTACGACGGATGCTAGGGTTTCAAGTACGTATATATCCACAACTTTCACCAGTGAAGTCTTCTTTATTTGATTTAAATTGTATTCATAGAAGTTACACTGTGACACTTTCATCCCCAATGGAAATGTAGGGGACTGTAATTCTGGAGATCAGTCGCAGCGCGGGGAGAGTGTGGAGCATGAGGAAGAAGGAATGGGTGGTGAAGAAGGATTGGGGCATGATCAGGCTACCGATGATGAGGGAGGTCATTATGATGTGGGCGATGATGATGAAAGGCAATACGACCAAGATTGGTAGGATGATAGGGGATGCGTTTATGACAGGGTCAATGATGAACCACAACAATATCAAAATCTTGTCCCTGGTGATGTCATCCTGGAAGTTGATGAATCAAACCTTCCCTTAGTCTTATGTGAGGATTCATCATCCTCGGAATGGGCTGGTGGACTGGAGGTGGTTGCAGCACCTTCATTGGCTTCGCGATCACCCACTCCAGTTGACAAATTATTTTCTCATATGCCATTATACTTGTGGCGCCGAGAAGCAGGTAAATTGTCTGTGTTTGGTATACCAGCTCTAGTACATCCGGGAGTACCTGGAGCAGAGGACCCCGATGAAACTCAATGGTCGCTGGCTTCATCAAGTCCTTTTAGCATGCGAGAAACATGTCTGTTGTTGGTTGCACCACCAAATACAGATTCATGTCCAGTTTATGAAGAAGGGAAGATAGATACCGATGGCAAGGAGGAGGAGATACCAAAAGAAGATGAATCCTTGGCTCCGTTAGTGTTGTGGCAAGATACTTCGTTGCACGATCATCCTTGTCCAGTAGAAGGTAGACAATCAGGTCCAGATGATCTGTCCGAAGATCAAACATGTCCGATGTTGGTGGCAGCAAATATTATAGAGTCATGTCCAGTTTCTGATGACGGGAACTTGGAAATAAATGGCGAGGATGAGGGCATACCTAAAGAAGATGCCTCCTTGCTTCCGTTAGTGTTGTGGGTAGATCCTTCGTTGCATGATCCGCCTTGTCTAGTAGTGGACACAGAATCTGGTCCAGATGATCCGTTTGAGAATCAAACATGTGCGACATTGATGGTAGCCCAAATTACAAAGTCTTGTCCAGTTTCGGATGTAGGGGACTTAGAAAACAATAGGGTAGATGAGGACAAACGTGAAGCCTCACAGGCATCATCTTTTGCGATACAAAGTCCATCATCATATCCACTGTCACCATCACATTCAGATTCAAATCTTAGTGTGTCGATTAAGTCAGACCCAGATCTTGGAGTTCCTGAAGGTTCACCTCCACAGGCAATGGCCCATCCACATAACAGAAGCAAACATACGCCGTGCAAAAAATGGCATCGGTTAAGGAAAGTGTCACAGATAGTATCTCCAACCCTTCCTGTAGAGGAACTGATTTCAGAACAAGCGTTGGCGTCAGGTCCATGTTCTTCGGGAGAGCAATCAACTTGTACACCCACAAATCAACGAAAACGGAGACTATCTGCGATAATCTCCTAAACACTTCCGAACTGGGAACCACCTGTAATTGATGTGCATACCAATGACACGGGTGCTTCGAGCCAGCAGGTATTAGATGATATCGTTTTAGCAAGACAGCGTTAATGGGAGTTATGGTTCCGCAGTCCCTATAGCAACCCATTGAGTAGAGGAATTCTTTCCACTGGCCCCAGCCAGGAGATATATGCGCAGTTCAAGATTGATTCGACAATGTTATAGTAAGATGATTACTAACTATGCATTTTAGATTCCATCGCCCGTATACAATCAATTACCAGTTATAATATCATTCTTGTAATGTAATGGGTGCAGCCGTAACGTTGGCCTGGAGGTGCTGCAGACAAAGGAATTTTTCATATCATTAGATGACAATAATAGCCTTTTGTTGGATACACACGTGGATGCCTACCTCAATTTGTTAAACAAGATGAGCAAGCACAGCTCTTACAAGTTGAAGGACAGAATGGGGATAGTTGATTGCAACTTTTTTGTAAGTACGTCTGTAACTTTGAGGCTATGTTTATAATGGGAATTGTACACTTGGGTAAAATGCAAATGTCCCGTGCAAGACGAACTAGTAACGGCCTGGGCAGGCTGGCAGCCAAATTTACATGCGCCTGTAGTACGACCCTTTTACCCCTCCGATTATCGCGTTCGTCCGGAATGGAAACAATATGTACACGGCGACCGACCAAACTGGGGCAGTTCATGGGATTCCTGTGATAAGGTTAGTAACGTTCTGGTATACAGACATGGGTTCCAGCTTGATTTGGTTATAAATATTTGATATAACTTTTCCTTTCCAGGTGGTGGTCCCCTGTAACGTTGAAGACGGCCACAGGGTTGTTTGCTTCGTTGATCTGCAGGCATGGGAGATCATGGTATATGATCCCAATGCACACTGGACACCCAAAGGCGCTCATTTAATCGTCTGGCAGATTTTACCACTCCGACGTCTGTTCCCGGTTATTTGCTTGCAGGCAGGTTATTTTAACAGAACGGGAAGGAGTAGATGTGATCTCACTCCTATGAAGGCTCATCAGATGGATGTAAACAAAGTTCCAAAACAAATAAGTACGAAAAGTAATGGAGTCTTTGTCCTGTTAATGATACGTTCCCTGCTGAGAGGTTTGAAAAGCATGAAATTCATTGAAGCGGATATACGGAGCCATAGGTAGGAAATCGCGTATGAACTTTTTACAAACAGCTTACCTGAGGAATGTTAATTAACAGAATGTTTGATGTTTATGTCATTAACCTGGTTATGACTTATGACATATAATGTGGACTTGGTTATGAAATATTGGGGTGTTTGCCATATTTGAAAACCGATTAATTTTGTTGTATATATCACACCAAAAACTCATGCATATTTTTCTAGGGTACGAAATCCTATACGTAGACGGTGTTGGATCTTCACATGTGAATCCTCTAAAACAGGTTTATTATGATGTTGACAGCCAACACTGTTTGATCGTGTAATCCTTTATGAAGACGCTTGCAAGTAATGAGACTTCCACGTGTCAGTACTTGTTAAATTGTTAGGTGCATTTATCATCTGAGGATGTTGTACAAGGTAATCAACACACGAATAATTGACCTTCAACTTCATACGGGTAGATGGAATATCCTCCTCCTAATTAAACCAATACACAATGATATGGATATAAAACTTGGACTTCATACACGAACAGGGGGGAAGGGTCCACATCTAAACGATTAATCCCATAGGGAGAAATCGACCTGTGACTGAAAACACGATTACAAGTATAGATGGATACCAAACATTACATTAACACACTATTTTTTGGTAGATTCCCCTTACCTCTGTTTTTGGACATTGTGGAAATTTTATGAGTCGGTGTCAGTGTCGATGCCGGTGTCGGTGTAAGCCGAAGCCTCACAGGTTAGGTCAGTGGATGGCCTATCTGTGCACGTCTGTCTGTTGTGTCCCTGTTTGTGGCAAACACTGCAACTGCGAGGATGCTTGGTTTTGTTAGCAGCATCAGACGCTGGTGTCCTGCAGCTCCTCTTGTTATGTCCCTTTAGGCCACAGTTAGAACAGTTCTTTTGCTTAGCCTTCTCGACGCAAGAACGGTACCTTGACTTTTTCAGTCTTCCGGGCAGAACATGCACCTTCCAAGGAAGAACAAGTAGATTCCAGACTTGATCGAGTACGACCCAGTTCTGTGCATGTGGAAGCAGGTTGATTTCTCCCTGATATGCCTCTCGCAGCGTATCAGAGCTGTAGTACTCGAAGCACATTTCTGGAACAGGAATTGATGCATATATGTTAATAATATTAATTCCTAGATGTCAGACATTGAAAATAAATGTAACTTTTCAAGATCCCACCCACAACAAGCACACGTCTTTGCTTGAATATCGACAATAGAATTATTTTGATTCTCCGTGATGTTGTACCTGTGGTATGAAATAGGATGAATGATGCATTTATAAGAAGGTTCAACCCCTTTATGTATGTGATTGTCGGCTGCCGGAGTCAGATCAGACCTAAGACGATTTGCAATAGTACGACGCTTGTGGAACCACTTCTGCATCATATCCCTAATCTTCTCTACAAGGGTTGCGATAGGTAGCTTCCGGAGATCTAGAAGAACTGAGTTCAAACACTCGGCTAATTGGGTAGACATCATCCGGTACCTATTTTTGGGGCAGTAAGCTCATGTGATCTTATCTAACCCAATTTCCATGACGTCGTTGTAGTATCTCTGGTTGGAAGCAGCCATCTGTTGAAGGTAGATATCATAGTCATCGCGACGGTATCTGGAACAGGCTTGGTAAAACAATTCTCATGCCATACATCGATTCTTGGATGACCGTCTAAATTTCTGTGCAATGTGGAACACACAGAATGCGTGATATGCATCTGGGAAAACCTTTATCATGGCTGATATAATACCTCTGTGACGATCAGAAACGATAACCAGATCCTGAGGAGAATCAATGCCCTTCTTCAATTTAGAAAGGAACCAAGTCCAAGATCCCTTACATTCCGAGGGAGCGAAACCAAATGCCAATGGGTATGCTTGTTCGTTACCATCTTTGGCTGACGCTGTAAGTAGCACCCCTTTGACAGATCCCGTCAAATGGGTTGCATCGATGGCAATCACGGGTCAGATAACCCGGCTAAAACCTTGGAGACAAACACCGAGTGCCATGAAGCCGTACTTGAACCGGTCTTTCAAGTCTGTGACGATGTTTGTTAGGGTCCCGGGATTGCATTGCTTCAGCATGTAAAAGTTCGTCGGAAACGTTTGGAAAGACTACAGTGGATCCTCGTACTGTATTTTCAGAGCATGGAGTCTGGCCCGGTTAGCTTTGTTATATAACAGGTGCACCTCGTGCTGAGACCCCATTTTTGAGATGATATTTTTAGCTCTGATTTTGCATCCCGGATCAGCGAATTTTTGGGCATAGAGTTCCCCAACGATATAGGCACTCAATTGGGTAAAGTGAAGACCATAATTTTGGACTTTGCAGGTGTGTGTATCTCGATATACAATGACGTACCAATAGGTTCCATGGCGCTTCTTCACCTTACGTACCAACCATTGACAATTTAAGTAGGTACACGATGCCTCATACCACATTGTCGTCGACCCTTTAACCCTGTACCAGAAATGGTTTTCCATTGCATACAGACCCAACTTCTTCTTCATTTGATCCTTGTGTTTGAATATCTTGCCTTTATGAATGGAAGTGTTTCCCGGGTCGGATCTGAATGCGCTGCATTCGTTTACATTTTCAAAGCATACATGGTCAAACCCTTACACTTTATGCCTTGAGGGATTATGGTCAGGAGGGGTGTGAACGTAAGTCGTATTATCCTGGTCAGCATCTGGTAGATTGTTTGTAATACATGATACAGAAATGTTAGTTGTGTTAGGCACGGGCAAGGGATGGACCTCTCTGTCTGTATCCCCATGAATGTAATGAGGCTGTAAAGGATGTTGATGTGTTTCCTGTTCAGTAATGGGAACCGTTGATGCACTACAATGTGTTCCACAACCTCCGGCATCATCTTCACCAGTGTGTACATTTGTATAATGAATATTGTAGTTTGTAGAATGCTTTGAATCGGACTGAATAATCTTTGCATTACTTTTAGGTCGACCTCCGCAGGACAAAGGATGTACGCTATCATTAACACCCATTCGGTGGGTACCTCTTGATAATGGGTTAGAACCTATGTCCAGTGGTATGTCGTCAAAAATAAGCTGCTTGATTGCTATATGAGACAAGGACTCATCAACGGGACACCCATTTGGGAATTTTTTTTTGCGTCCAGAATCTGATATAACTGTTACCGGTGAACAACCAATTGGGGTAACTATATATTTTGCCTTCTTATTTATCTGTCGCGTAACCGACTCATACACCGTTGAAAATGGTGTGGTGATGTGAATAGGTGAACTGTTAGGTTGATTTGAATACACCGGCGGTTTTACCGTTGACTCTTCATTTTGGTTTAGAAACTGTGCGAGATGTCCCGGGACATGTTTGTGCAAAACCGAAACATAACATTTAGGATTATGTTTGTTATGCGAAATGAAGATTTGAAAATCAGCGTCAAAACGCATTTCAACAACGGTGCCAGAAAGTAAGGTACTGAACTTCATATCGACTGCATCGCGGTTCAACCCAAACCGAACACATATCTTATCCGCCAATGTTTTCAGTGTATCGTTCAGTGTCACAGCCAAAAAGAAAATAGATTTTGGGTTGAACTCTACATCTTCCCACACCCCATCATAGTTCACTATCAACAGAACCATTTCCTGGGCTTAAACCAAAAAGGGTGAAGTATACTCAGCGGAAAATCTTTCACAAGGTACGGTGGTTTTGGTATTGTGACGGTGGGTTTGTATAATCCACAAATTTGAAGCCATAACATATCACCTCAGCATAATAATATAATATTATGGTGTAGACGTCGAATTGAAGATTAAGCTACATTTGGAGATTGATCAAACAAAAATGTTCTTGTGTTAGATAAAATATTCAATGTAAACTGTGTTCAAATTTTTTCATTGCATTACCCTCTAATTATTCACACCTCTAATTAAATTTAGGGTGGGCTAGTTTTTCTGATTAACCTTTGTATTATTTTGTAACGGGGGGTAGGGTGGCCTTCAGCCCCCCACCTATATAATAGAGGTGGGTCCATGGTCATATCATCCAATGGTTTTTAATTATAATTCATTCACCTTCCCCATGGTGATTAGATGTTTCTTCACTATTAAGCTTGATGTTAAAATTTGGATTATGACTGGCCATGTACAGCTACCGTTAGTATTGGTATACAAATAATGGTAATGATTCAATGTCAACGCACAATCTCGTTTCTCTTCGGAGAAAGAATATAACATGCACCCAGTGCATTACACCCATCCAATTGGTGCATGCGTAGTAGCAAGGACTCTACGTGGCATGCACCCATTGGTTAGGGTGGTTACAAGTGTACAAGTGTACAAGTGGAAGTATTTTCATTTTATTAGTTTATTCAATATTGTACGAGCAATGATGGTCTACACTATGGGACTAGATTTATTTGCCAGAATCGCAACGTCGGTACGGTTGTTGATGATTTTTTCGGGTTAGGTGCATGACGTATAGTTGTTGAACAGGAATGCACTTTTGCTGGTATATTGGCCATCTCCAAGATTCCAGCCCAAAATCGGCCAAGACTCCAACCCAAAATCTGTAGGGGTTGTGGCAGTTTTGCACAAAAGTGGTGGAAGTGTGGAACTATGAGGATACACTATTTCCATTTTCCGGCTGCAACCCATTCAAACCTACGTATACACTAACCGGATATTCCCTACAATATTATATGTGTTCCCATTTAGCAAATATCTCAGAACAATTAACATTTCACCACATGATATACATAATATTGCAATATATTAATAGATGTTAGAAATTAAAGGTGCTCAATTAACAAACTACCCTTTAACCTAAGTGAGTTCAATGAACAGATTGATGTAAATAACAATATTTAAATGATTACAATTATACACATAATTCTAGTTTTAATGAACAGGTTATATAATATATATATAAGTTAGAGAAGCCAAGTTGCAGCTAGGTTGGAGATTTATTGTTTTACGCACAGTTAAATATAAGTTAGAGCATAGGATTCACCATGATACCAGAAATTAAAAGAAAAACAGACTTTTCATAGCAGTCGATCCCTTGCAAACACACAGTGGAACATTAACACAATACACTTACCTGTACAAAGACTCTTCATTACCCTTAATTACAAAAGAAAACATGAAAGCACAAGTATCAACTCATACAAACCTAATCCATATAATACATATAACTTCAACTACTTGTGGTCTAGACGAACCACTGTATAGACAAACCCCTCGTGCTGGACCACGTTTCGCATCTCCTTATAGGTGGACCACAAATACAACCCAATGACTATTATTAAAATGGCTACCCAAAGTTCCTACCAAGAGTGTGGCAAGCCCTAGCCGCATGCTATCAGTCTGCTTGGGATATATTACCTGGGGGGGTATTCTTGTCAGTGGCAAATGTATTTGGATCCAGAGGCTGTGAATGCATCCATGGTGGCCAAAGCCAAGACTTAAAGGTCTATGCATAGACAGAACACGTCTGCGTAATGTTGCCATTTGAAGAGGTCAATCCCACAAAAACGTCGGTGTCATGCCATATTGTCGACAAGTCAATTGAGTAAGATAGGAGAGGATTCATAGGTTTTATATTACCAGAATAACTCAATCTTACCTCTAATCTCTTTGCACTAGCATCATAATCGATCCATGAATCCAATTTCTTACCACTATTAAGGGAAATATTCTAAGATGATATGTTGCTACATTGAACCGATAACAGACTGTCAACGTTAATGCCGACGTGATTTGATGAGCGTCGTTTGTGTACTCAACAAAATGATATTTAAATGTGATCTTTTAGAAAACCGATTTTTCACCACTTAGATAGAAAATTAGTAAAGTGGCAAGTGGGATTCGTTCCACAGGGAATTAGAGTGATTAGTTGAACAAATTAACTAATCTATATGCAATAAAATAAATCATAAAAATATGGATGAGTGAATGGGTTGTCAAGCCATCAAACATACATGAAAAATAAACCTAATAAAGTAATAAAAGAGTACTTAACAAATCTAGATAAGATAATGGAATAAACAATTAAGAGAATAGCTAGGGAATTAATGAGATCACAAATGAATTACGGGAAATGCTTATCAAGCTACTTTAGTGAACGGATCTCATAAATGTTAACCAATTGATTTCTAAAATGTGTTTAGGTCATTATTATGAACCTTAAACAACTTCCCACCGCAATGCCTAACCGATGAAGGAAAGGGGGTCACGGCGGGATCGGTTTGTTACAATTAACGGCTTAGATTATCGTGGTTGATATACCCTCCGACAATCTATCCTATTCACTATGTTCTCAATCCATCAAGGTTGTCAATCCAATCAAGATTATATAACAAATTATCCTAAGCAAGATTATAATCAACTAGTGGGTATACATGTCAATTATATAATGCAAAGAATCTAATTATAAAATGAATAGAACACAAATAGAAATTAAAATATATTAAAGCTCAAGCAAATCCCAATCCAAATATTCTCACATCAAAACCCTAGAAAGGGGATTTAATTACACATATTACAATCAAAGGGAAGGCAAGTAAAAGATTAGGAAATCACCCATGGGCCTTCTTTTGTAAGCTTGATCCTTTCCTTGCCTTTGATGCTCCTTGTGTAAAGAGTGGATGATGAGGATGTGTCTAGATAGGTGGAGTCAAATGGGAAGTGACTAAGGAGATTTGTGGAGAAGATGGGAAGAAAAGGAATGATTAGGGGAGGTAATCTAGATGTTAAGTTTAGGTAGGAGAGAAAATGGAGAGAAAAGGAATGGTGGAGAAAGGAGGTTTCTTGGTGGTCAAGAGTTGTCTAAAAGAGGAAAAATGTGATGAATTTATAGGATTTTCAAATTAGGTCTCGGGTGGCAAATTACCAAAACACCCCTGACCATGGCAAATTACCATTTAGTCCAACAGGGGGGTGCATTTTGTAATTTGCCAGCCAAAATTGGCCAATCAGAGATGAACACAATGGAGGTCGCGGTTTGGTCATAAATGGCGACTTTGGGATGCAAATGGCGACCTCATCAGGTGTGGGAATCAACTCCCTGTCGCCATGGCGACCTCGAACGACAAATGGCGACCCAATTGGTGACGTGGCGAGACAAGAGTGGACGGTGAGGCGTGAGAGGGGCTGCCGGATTTCGGCTGATTGGGACGCCGGGACTGGAATGATCGGAGAGCCGGTGACTTGGCCGTCCGATTGGGACCGGAACCGGCCGCCGGTAGGTCGGGGAAGGGCCTCATCTGGCCGGCGGCATTCTAGGGTTTGAAAGGGTATGGCTGTTGCTGCACATGACTGGAGGAAGAAGAGAATGAATAGTGGGTATGGGGTGCATTCAGTAGGAAGATGGGGTGCAAAATAGGGCTGCTATATGGGGTGTAATCAGGTGCAATGGGCTGCTATATGGGGTGTAATCAGGTGCAATGGGCTGCACTAATTGGGCGCGCTGAATTGGGCTCGAGCCCATTTTGATACCTTAATCAAAACGCACCGTTTAATTAAACTTCAAGGGTTGGGCTTGTTTGCATGGGCCTGTTGACTGGGCTACATTTAGATATGTTCCGGGGTTTATTCAAGAGACCCAATTCTGCACTTAAAACGCACCGCATCAATGGATGCTGACGTGGCGCGCTCGCCTGCCTCTCCTGGAAAATTACGAGCAGCACCCCTGTAATCTTCTAAATTTGCGATAACTTCAATTCTTCCTCCATATTTACACTTTTACCCCTATTTCACCAAAATTACTCCAATGCCCATGAACTCTATAATTTCCTGAAAACACTTAATTTTCACAATTAAATCACAGGATGATGCCCAAGAATCAAGCAAAAGGAGAAGGATATGAGGGCCAAAATCATACCAATTTTGGTTCGATCAAATACCCCCAAACCTATCTTTTGCTCGTCCTCGAGCAAAACAACATAAGCACACAATGAACATGTATCTAAAAATAAAATAATCACATTAAAGCACCAACTCTTTGCAAAAGACTCAAAAGCCAATATTCCGACTTGCAAAACCAAAAGTGAAAAGATTAAACCAACGTTGTGCTCATTAGGAAATAATGCATGTAAGATATGCTAAATACAGATTAAAGACATGCCACTCTAAGTACACATTGCACGCAACGCGATTCCACATTCAAGATGATTAAGCTTCAAAACTAAAGTGCCATTAGGACAAGAATATAATTCGCCTCGACATCTAATCCTCACCGGATTCTCTCATTTTCACACGGATTCCTAGGCTTCACTCACAATCCATATGCAATATGAGTTTATGTTCAAGATATCAAAAATAATTGCACATGATTATTTAAAAACACAATTTCTCAAAATTTTTGTCTCATGAATGGAATTGAAAACCATGAACGGAAAGAACATGCATCAACCAAGATTTTCAAAGTAGACATCCCTAAAGATCAAATAGGTCTTTTCATTTGGTTGTAATGGGGCCAAAGGTGAATGGTGAAACAATAAATAGGAAAAATGGATTGTAAACACCCAAAGGTCACACTAAGGCATACATTCTAATTAAGCACAACATACTCATTACAACTTGCATATTCCACACTAGGCGTCTAGGCTTACAATTTACTTTGTGCATTTTTCTACTCTTAATTTTCATTGAGTAGCTCATTTAATTCTACAAAATTGATCTAAGCATTTTGTGCCTCATTCATTTTTTTCTCTTTCTTTTCTTTCTTTTGCTATGCTTTTCTTTTCTTTTCTTTGCTTGTCTTTTCTTTTTCTTTTCAAGCATTGCATTTCATCTTTTTTATGTGTTTGCACATACATATTTGCCTAAGTACACGCCTTACATTTTGATACTCCTCAAAGCTTACATTCAACCCCTAAGCCTTAGCAAACCATTTGGTACAAGGTAAGTCTAGTGTTTAGGCTATATGGTTTCATGTTAATGTGGTTCATGAATGAAAAGCTTAATTGTGTTTGGCTTCAAATGGGCTGTGGAGCACACACATTAGAGGGATAGGAAGTATTTAGGCCAATTTGGTGGTTTTTCACATGCATTGCCTAAAATCATCTCTAAAGGTTTGTCCACAAAGTCAATCAAGGCATCCACAAGCAGTCCATATGTTCTATGGCAAACAACATTTAAGTGCGAATGAGACATTTTAAAATATGCATAACATGTGTTTGAATGAGTGTTTAAAGAGTGAAAACTTTCCCTCAAAATACGCTTTTTAGGCCGTGTTTGTGAACCTCACGGGAAGTCTCCACTATTAATTCCTAACCTTCAAGCACAATTGAATATTCACTCTAACATCAAGAGAAAAGAACTAGCGCGCTTTGAGCAATGCAACCCTAAATGGCATGGCAAAGATACACAATTCCTCACTTGCACACACAAAGGCACAATCTCAACAAGCAAAGTATGCTCAAGCATGGCATTATCACAAGATTTTCGAAAAATTTTGAAAAATTTAAGCTCAAAATATTTGCACACAATTTGCAAACAAGAGATGATGATGTGCACACACCCCCAAACCTAAATTAAACATTGTCCTCAATGTCTTTGGGGCATATACCGGTAAGTTCGGCACAACATACATCCACAATCAAAGAGTTTAACTACACATCAATGTCCATTTTAAAATTTATCCCAAAATTTAAATCAAGTGTCTCAAGAATATCCTATATGCTCATAATCAACTCAAGAGATATATCAATGCAAGTTCATCAAGAGTTATCATCACAATCCATGTGGATAAAATATATGATCATTCAAAGCCTAGATCCACTATCACAAACAACTCACAACCTTATTCTAAGCAAAAATAAAATAAAGACAAAAACAAAATTTAAACTAGGAAAAGAAATGTACCTAAGTGGGTTGCCTCCCACCAAGCGCACGATTTAACGTCTAGGCAAGACGTGCCTAGACGTGGCATGGTGCTCCCACACATTGAACTCCCAGAAAGTTGCTTCTTTAGGATAAGGTTCTCGCCCTTTTTATGAGCACTCTTGGCTTGCTTGTCCCTCCAAGACTTGCAAGTTGACTTTGTTTCTTTCCAAGAGATAAAGAACCTTGCCTTGCCACACAAGCAACACACATTTGCTTCCTCAAGAAGCAATAGAAAAATCTATACACTCACGAAACATATTAGAAAGTTCCGGCAAAATATAACCAATATAAGCAATTGCCAACAAGAGTTTGGAACACCATTTATTCAAAAGAAATGAACTAAACTAATAAAGCATAAAAAATAAAATGCACAAAAAAGAATTTTCAAAATTATGTACATGTGCTAGGGGTTTCATCAACTAAAGGAGGTTTTACCAAGTTTGGAAATTGGTTCTTTTTCACAACCCAAACAAGTTGAGTTGATTTCCCCTTTTCTTTTCCTTTGGGTCTAACTTGATCAACCAAGTCTTTTCTTACCCAAATTCGCTTAACTCTAGGTGGACTCTTCCTATTCCTAGACTTTCTCAATTTTTCATGCTTATGGAATTTAAAACATTGAGCTTTGAAGTGCCCTTTTTGAAAACAAAAATAGCAAATAGGAGGATGGTTAAGAAAACTCCCTCTTGGTTGGTGACTATGTGGCCTTTGATGTTGCTTCAATTGTAGCTCCTTGACCTCTTTTTCCACCTTGTCTACATAGACAATGTAGTCACACTCCTTCATTTTTGCTATTTTGAGGGCTTCATCCTTCCTACCAAGTGCCTCCTCCGTTTCTTCCAAAGCTTTTGCCTTCTGCTCCGCTTCCATAAGCATCTTCCTTGTCTTCCTTGCACACTCTTCTTCGAATTCTTCAAATAGCCTTGTAAGGTCTTCAAATTCCTTTGATGTGGAATTCCTCTCAACTTCAAGTCTCCCAACTTGTATTTCCAACTCCTTGTTCTTGTTGGAGACTTCTCCTACCTTTCTCCATAAGGTAGCATTTTCTTCTTTGAGCATGTTTACTTCAAGAGTGAGCTTCTCATTTTTCCCTTCAAGCTCTTCAATCTTCACCTTCCCCAAGGCCTCCTTTTCTTCCAACTCCTTTACCATGAGTAGTATTTTTCTCTCTAATTCATCCTTCCCTTGGGAGGTTTTCACCAATCTCTCTTGAAGCAAAGACAATTTTTCCTCTAACTTCGTGCTTCGCTCTTGGTTTCTAGGTGGTTCGTCCTCGATTTCCGCACCATTCTCAAATACTTGCACAAGAGCGTGCACACGGCTCCTTGTCCTCCCTTGCTTGGGATACACCGATTCTATTGATTGATCCGGCCAACTAGGGATCACATGGTTGGACATCCTTTCCTCATGTGCTCGTTATGCGGATTGGAATAACTCCATGGTCTTTCTTTGAGACGCTTGGATGCTCTCAATCTCCCGAAAGTGATCCTCCATGAAATTTTTCCTCTCATCATCTATGGCATTTGATTGGCATGATGAGAAGGAATCTTGATTCATCCACCAATCCGCATTGAAGTCATTCCCTTGAGTCTCGTAGCTAGGCCCTTGATTTTGCATGAAGAAATCCATAGAATCCTGAAACAAAAGAAACAAAAACTACCAAAGAAGTAAAAAGAAACTAAAAGACTAAAAACAACTAAAAGACTAAAAATTAATAAAACCTAAACAAGAAAAGTTAATTGATTCAACAACCGCTTTAACTCCCCGGCAGCGGCGCCAATTTTGATGAGCGTCGTTTGTGTACTCAACAAAATGATATTTAAATGTGATCTTTTAGAAAACCGATTTTTCACCACTTAGATAGAAAATTAGTAAAGTGGCAAGTGGGATTCGTTCCACAGGGAATTAGAGTGATTAGTTGAACAAATTAACTAATCTATATGCAATAAAATAAATCATAAAAATATGGATGAGTGAATGGGTTGTCAAGCTATCAAACATACATGAAAAATAAACCTAATAAAGTAATAAAAGTGTACTTAACAAATCTAGATAAGATAATGGAATAAACAATTAAGAGAATAGCTAGGGAATTAATGAGATCACAAATGAATTACGGGAAATGCTTATCAAGCTACTTTAGTGAACGGATCTCATAAATGTTAACCAATTGATTTCTAAAATGTGTTTAGGTCATTATTATGAACCTTAAACAACTTCCTACCGCAATGCCTAACCGATGAAGGAAAGGGGGTCACGGCGGGATCGGTTTGTTACAATTAACGGCTTAGATTATCGTGGTTGATATACCCTCCGACAATCTATCCTATTCACTATGTTCTCAATCCATCAAGGTTGTCAATCCAATCAAGATTATATAACAAATTATCCTAAGCAAGATTATAATCAACTAGTGGGTATACATGTCAATTATATAATGCAAAGAATCTAATTATAAAATGAATAGAACACAAATAGAAATTAAAATATATTAAAGCTCAAGCAAATCCCAATCCAAATATTCTCACATCAAAACCCTAGAAAGGGGATTTAATTACACATATTACAATCAAAGGGAAGGCAAGTAAAAGATTAGGAAATCACCCATGGGCCTCCTTTTGTAAGTTTGATCCTTTCCTTGCCTTTGATGCTCCTTGTGTAAAGAGTGGATGATGAGGATGTGTCTAGATAGGTGGAGTCAAATGGGAAGTGACTAAGGAGATTTGTGGAGAAGATGGGAAGAAAAGGAATGATTAGGAGAGGTAATCTAGATGTTAAGTTTAGGTAGGAGAGAAAATGGAGAGAAAAGGAATGGTGGAGAAAGGAGGTTTCTTGGTGGTCAAGAGTTGTCTAAAAGAGAAAAAATGTGATGAATTTATAGGATTTTCAAATTAGGTCTCGGGTGGCAAATTACCAAAACACCCCTGACCATGGCAAATTACCATTTAGTCCAACAGGGGGGTGCATTTTGTAATTTGCCAGCCAAAATTGGCCAATCAGAGATGAACACAATGGAGGTCGCGGTTTGGTCATAAATGGCGACTTTGGGATGCAAATGGCGACCTCATCAGGTGTGGGAATCAACTCCCTGTCGCCATGGCGACCTCGAACGACAAATGGCGACCCAATTGGTGACGTGGCGAGACAAGAGTGGACGGTGAGGCGTGAGAGGGGCTGCCGAATTTCGGCTGATTGGGACACCGGGACTGGAACGATCGGAGAGCCGGTGACTTGGCCGTCCGATTGGGACCGGAACCGGCCGCCGGTAGGTCGGGGAAGGGCCTCATCTGGCCGGCGGCGTTCTAGGGTTTGAAAGGGTGTGGCTGTTGCTGCACATGACTGGAAGAAGAAGAGAATGAATAATGGGTATGGGGTGCATTCAGTAGGAAGATGGGGTGCAAAATAGGGCTGCTATATGGGGTGTAATCAGGTGCAATGGGCTGCACTAATTGGGCGCGCTGAATTGGGCTCGAGCCCATTTTGATACATTAATCAAAACGCACCGTTTAATTAAACTTCAAGGGTTGGGCTTGTTTGCATGGGCCTGTTGACTGGGCTACATTTAGATATGTTCCGGGGTTTATTCAAGAGACCCAATTCTGCGCTTAAAACGCATCGCATCAATGGATGCTGACGTGGCGCGCTCGCCTGCCTCTCCTGGAAAATTACGAGCAGCACCCCTGTAATCTTCTAAATTTGCGATAACTTCAATTCTTCCTCCATATTTACACTTTTACCCCTATTTCACCAAAATTACTCCAATGCCCATGAACTCTATAATTTCCTGAAAACACTTAATTTTCACAATTAAATCACAGGATGATGCCCAAGAATCAAGCAAAAGGAGAAGGATATGAGGGCCAAAATCATACCAATTTTGGTTCGATCATGATTTCCATTCAAATCACCATACTCGGGCTCTAAAGAGGTGTCAAATTCTACAACCACCACCCTACAGTTGCTTCTGTTAAATCCCATCGTAGATAGACCAAATGACCTCTTACCCACATGAGTAAAACGATAATCCTTCGGAACCATAAAAAAAGACAAACCATCACCACTCTTGTTTGACAGCGTAAACGAGAAAAGCGTAGAAAAAGATGGAAATATCGGAGACTTACCTTCCACGACCTTGATAAGTTTTTTGTACATCAGTCGTCCAGCGCTTGAACGATCCGAGGTTGTGAGCTGAACAGAAGACCCACCATTCACAACCATTGCATCTCCATATAAAGATATTTCTGATCGGCACCTTGGGACTTCATCAATCCTGCTGAGGACCACAGGACAACTTGGCTCAGCAGAAAGGACCATGAAGTTGATAATCATCAGAGTTACGGTTCTTAAGTACTTCGTCATGGAACATTTTGCCATATCTGGAATGGGTTTGAGTTTTATCTGGAGTTTGTCTGACTATTTAATTGAAGTGGTTGTCCAAACAGAAAGAATGTTTCATGCACACGGTGCAACACACTCTAACCAATGGGTGCATGCCACGTGGTAGAGATAACTCATTGTCCTTGCCACATGGCATGCACCCATTGGAGGGGTGAAATGCATAGGGCGCATCCAAGATTCTGGAGTCCATTTGGGGGAACTGGGGATGGGGGTGTTTGGGGGGAGGTACCCTTGCCCCCTATTTCCTCCATTTCTATTCATAAAATTGTTCAATACGAAATTCTGAAATTAGATTTCAAAATTCGAAATTCGATCGGACCAAACTTTTGTTTCATCTTCTGTCAATATCCAATCCAATAATTAACAACATATACAGTATAAAAAATATATAATTGATTTAATATAATCTAAAATCAATACAAATAAGTATAATAATATAGTGTTAGTGTATTACACTATTACACATAAAAGTTTAATCAGATTTAAAGCTTTCGATCAATCCAAAATATGAGTAATAGAGTAATAGAGTAATAGAGATGATTAATTGTTTTTTTTTTTTTTTTTTGAAAATAAAATTAAAATTATATAAATAAATAAATAAAAAATATATGGGGGAATGTGGGACTTGAGGCCCCACCCCCACCAACATTTAGGTTTTGGGGACAAATTTTGGCCTCACCCCCACCCCAAAACACCATTTGGGGGCGGGGCCCCGTGGGGGGAGGGGCCCTATGGGGAAAATTTCCATCCCTATGCACTGATGCTACTCCTCCAAAAAATTGGACCCAAATTCCAAACCAAATGTGAGGTGTCAATACCAAACCAAATGTGAGGTGTGTGTGATGTTGACACGGAAAGTGTCATTGGTTGGAATTTGGGTGGAGTATGAGTATTCTTTTCAAAAAGGTCAACATAATTGAAATTTCTCAGTGTCCACAGTGCGGGGATGCAGTAACTTAGGTTATTTTATTGTGTCACGTTTTTTTAGTTCTTGTATTGTGTCAGTGAGGGTGTTTTTTATGATCTTACAGCTGTAAACGTTTATAAAAAATATAATTGAGATGGGAAGAATAGGTTAGCGGTGAGCCGGTGATTCAGAGATATGTGGTTAATTAGATTTGGGTAAAATGGTACAGATTCGGAGCAAAACATATTTCCAGGAAATTATACGGTCTAATTTTATTTCTTTATATCGTAAACATAAAAACGTGAATATGTGATCAACCTGAACCGTCTTCTCCATCGGTTGCATTGAGGAGCTAATGTGGTCGATCTAGGTACATGCTAGTTTATATAGGATGTTTTTACATTGAACATCCTTGATTACATTGCCGTATACTGAAGTTATATTGTGTACCATAAATTGATATAATAAATTATACAGTATAATATGAGGGTACTGTGACGATCCTTTGTTACATTGCCCTATTAAAACTTATGTACGAGTATGCTCCCCATCATTCAGCTGCATCAGAATTAGGAGGTAAATATCATTCGTGTTTTTTTGTTGTTGTAATACCATTGCATGGTATAGATAATTGTAGTCCATTCATCTACGTCCATGTTATTAATTACAAGGAATAATTCCTTGTATCCTAGGGCTTTTCCCCGAATTACAAGCTATGTTGGTCGAATTTTCTTGGCATTACAACGTTCGGTAACAGTGACATGTTATCTATATATTAGACTCGTTCATCCAGCAGTTGCCTGACTGCTGTTCTCACCCAAAATGTTGGTTTTACTCTTTCAATTTCATACCGCGCACATTCTTCTCAAAGTGTCTGTTCTATGTATAAAACAGTAAATCGATTATTACATGATACCCATATTTTATATATATATATATTATATGTAGTTATATATATAATATAATATAGTTTTGTATTTTAACTATTATTTTCCAAAACATATAATTTATATTTTATATGTTATTATGTCACATATTATTTTAGGATAATTTTGTATATATTATGATGTATTATGTTATTATATATAATAACATATATATAATATATAATATATATTATAATATACATATATATATATATAACATGTTATATATTTGACAAATATTTCCCCAAAATTTTTGTAATTGAAAATAAAAATTTAATTATTACTTACATTACTTTAAATATATATATATATACTTTTAAATATCATGTTATTATAAGTGTTTTCTAATTATAGGTAATTTGGTCAAAATATAATTAATTCCATTCCATTGGGTTGTTAACCAAACAAAATAATACTGATTCATATACTAACCAAACAAAGGAATCAGCTTCTCATTCCTTGATTTCAAATGCCCATTACCATTCCACTAACCAAATGCCACCAGTACTTGTTGGTTGGTTTCCCTATACAAT
The DNA here is from genome assembly GCA_954870605.1 of Acer campestre. Lineage (NCBI taxonomy): Eukaryota > Viridiplantae > Streptophyta > Magnoliopsida > Sapindales > Sapindaceae > Acer > Acer campestre. The sequence goes on along the minus strand of OX940803.1, from coordinate 29,796,168 downwards.
ACTTAATGCATAGTCATCGTCCGTCAAATCAGTCAATTCACAGTTCAAGTTATCGAAATTATCCAAAGCGTATGGGCGGAGACGTAAAAAATTAATTACCTTAAAAAGGGGGTTGATGTGACCAGTTGGCACAGAATGACTAGTATGTGAAAGGTGCATCAAAAAACGAATGAGGATTTTTTCACGTTTCCCAAAGTTGCAGTTGCATTATAATAATTTGTGCTAGATACAAAGGAAATTATTCATTGTAATTGTTAGACTAATATAAAAGCAAAATACTTAGGACGGGAAGAGTTTGGGGCGGTCATCCCCCATTAGATGTATTACTATCCTACTTTTTGATCGAAAACAATTGAACAATTAAAAAGCCTGTGATGTGCACGGTTCGAATTATTGGAATTGTTGCCTATGGACATTTAAACCGATTTGTGGCACTGGCTATGTTTGGAGCCCTGTATTGGAGTGTATAAGAATTATGAACGTTGCACTCTTTAAAATGCTGAAGTATACTTGTTAAGAGCATTGGCTGACCGTCAGTTCTGAAATACTGCAAGTTCCACTTAATTTCTGGAAATTGGTACAAGTGCTTTATGTGAAATATTCATGTACATTTGCATCAAACTAATAAAAAACACACATATTGAGACACCAAAGCATAACATATTAACAAGCATCATCATCTTTTTTCCACTTACAGTAGTTTCCAAATTATGCATTCGTCCATATAAATTTGTTTTGAGGTAGTGCATCCTTGCTTGTAGCATTTCCACTTCTTTGTCGATGGATAGATCTCGACCAATAGATGTAGAATCTCTACTGGCATCACCAGTGGTTTGGGAACGTCCCTGCAAAATTGATGAATCGGCCTCCCACCAACTAAAATATTTGCATTGCCATTGTGCACAAACAAAACACAACTTACCAGGATTTTCTCCGGATTCAGATATTTTCACAGCAGCCTTCTTCCCACATCTGCATGATTTGTTCCTGAATATTCTCAATCCACCATTAATGTTGGTTGCTGACCCTGAACTACCTTCCATGCCTGTTGATTGTAAGAGAATTGTGTGTGATAGTTTAATTATGGGAAACAAATAGGGAACCAATGCAATCTACGATTGAAAAGAGTAGCAGAATAGAAAATGTCTATGAATGTGCACATCCAAATTACAAACAGCAGGTTTTAATTGACGGAAATATAGCCGTTGGAGTCCCAACGGTTGATTCAGGGGCTGTGAAATTGTAGTCGCAACAACGCCAACACGTGTTCAACTCAGATAAGTGTCTTCAAATATCAAAAGGACATTGTACTTGGGTAGTGACCAGTCACATCCCAGGGAATGACCCCTCCAATGGGGTGTTGCCATGTGGCCTTTCAGGAAATGCATTCGCCAATTGACATTGTACTTTCAGCCAATACACGATTTCTACTTGGCAGAATAAACAATACACAAAGAAAAGGCAGATCTGACTTGAAAACGTCCCTAGTCGTCACCCATTCACCATTTCACCGATACATGGACATAAATATGAAGCACGATAATTTTTATGTTAATCAAATTTATAATTGAAATTTTATTATACAGTAATTTAATAGGTTACGAAAGGGAAAAGGATATAAATGGAATTTAGATGGAGTATGCGGGTTGGTACGCTATTTTTATGTAACATGTTAGAAAACCGCAAGGGTATTGTTGTAAAAAAAGGGAAAAACCAAGTGTTATCGGAATCAAAAGTTGGGAATATGCAAAGTTGATTTCATTTTCCAACAATAAGTCAAAAGGTTGTTTCATTGATGGGACAAGAGGGCGCCAGTCTGGATTAAGTGAAAATATATTGTTTTTTAAGTGACGGTGGGACCGTCCAAGTGATTCTTATATACACTGGGTTGTGGTGCTTGTCCTCTGAAAAGTAGTTGTTCTCATTAATGAAAAACTTCTTTCTTAAATGTCTTTTGCTTTGCTTTTTAATCTATTTTCTTGTAGTTGTTAGTTCTATATGAACATTTACCAGACTTCAAATTCGACTAAGCATTCTCATGCTCCATTCGAAGGCGTCTTGGTAATCAATTTTGATTTTGATTTAATAAAAGTCCTTATTTTCTGTGTTGTTTTCTGACGGTGTTAACAATTCCCTTTTGTTTTTTTTTTTTCAGTGAACAGGAGAGAAATCTCAGGCCAACTAACGAACAACTAATCGGCATTAGTCGACTTGACCCTGATTGTTCTGTCCAATTATATAGAAGTTCTTGATACATTTTTGGTGGAGAGGTTTAAGCGCTGGGGTGATGCTCTTAAGTTGGCATTAGTGCACCCCACGGGACATGAGCCGGAACAAGATTATTGGGTAGACATTGACGTTGATATATCTAAAGGTCCCCAGTTTGTCCCCGTCCGCACGGTGTTCCCGACAACCATTTCCACCTACCGAAACAAATACACCTGCGTAGTCACCCCCACATCCTTTAAACAAAGTTCATCATCTTTTCCAAGTGAAAGAATGACGTCTAATTCATACTCCCATTTTTTACCAACTTTCTACCGTCCATCATCTTCCCAGCTTTGCCATCATCTTCAGTATATGCGTTTTAATTACTAGTTTTATATACGGAAATGTATAGATTCTCAGTTACTTTGATGTAATAGATTCTTAGTCATTCCTTCCATGTTAGATGTTATTACTTTGATGTAATGGAAGCAGTCAGAATATTATATTATGTCCATGTTGGTATATACATTAAATTAATCATTCAGTCCATGTTAGATGTTACTTTGCTTGCTGTGCTAGATGCCTAGAAGTTTTTTCCATCACATAAAAATGATTAATGTAATTTTTTTTATTAAAAAAGTAATCAATTAGACAGAATGAAATGTCAGAAATTCAAATAAATTTATTTTTCATAAAATAAATAAAAATATTACGAATCAAAAGTATCATAGTGTAATTGCATTATGGATATGTGAACATGCAACTGTGTGAATAAGGAAGTCTCCATGAATAGTTTTATATATTGACAAAAGTAAAAAACATAATGAGGAAACATAATGATTACTTTAATTTTATATGTTGCTACATTGTAACTTGTAAGCATGTAATAGAAACTCCTGGAACACTTGAGCCTCTTGCCAATGTGGTCGGACTCTCCTCTGGGAGCCTCCACCACCACGGTTCAACGCCCATTGTGTACGTGTATATATTTGATTATTTGTCCCCCTTGGCTTTTAATCCCAAGGGTGGGTGTAGTCCCACCAATTGTGGGTGCTCTCTCCCCGCTTGTGGGAGCTGTAGTCCGGGTTGCGCTAGTAGAGCTCAATCTCACCAGGTCCCGGCAGTTGTTGTATTTCAAAAAAAAATAATAAAAAAAAAAATAAAGAAACTCATGGAATATATTAAAGGGATATATCATTTTCCCCCCCTTAAGTTTGCCATATTCAAAACTTTACCCCCTCTAGTTTCAGTAATGGCCATTTTCCCCCCTGAAAACCAAAATATTAGACATTTTGCCCCTTCTAATGTTAGTAATGGCCATTTCCCCCCCAAAACCAAAATATTAGATATTTTGCCCCCTAACCGTTAGGAAGTCCGTTAGTCAACAACTTTGACCGGCAAAAAATCAATTAAATGACCTTATTACCCTTGAACACATTAATTATACCTCATAATGACACCACTAATTGTTTTTAATGAAAAAAAAAATCAAAAATCAAAAAAATTAAAACTAATAAAAGTATTTAAAAAAACATAATTCAAATAAAAAAATTTAAAATTTAATTAAACTTTAATAATAAACAAAATTAAATGTAAAGAATTAAATGTACAAATAAAAAATTTATTTCAAAATCATTAACATAAAGAATGAAATGTAAAAATAAAAATTTCATTTAAAAATCATTAATATAAAGAATGAAATGTAAAAATAATTAAAATTTTTAATTAATGTAAAAATAATGTAAAAAACATTAATATAAAGAATGAAATGTAAAAATAATTAAAATTTTTAATTAATGTAAAAATAATGTAAAAAACATTAATATTTTTTTTTTTTGAAATACTAAATTGTTTTTGTTAAAGTTTAATTAAATTTTATAATTTTTTATTTCCAAAAATGTTTTTTTTAAATACTTGTAATAATTTTAATTTTGTTTTCTTTAAAAACAATTAGTGGTGTCATTAGGGTCAAAACTAATGTGTTCAAGGATAATAATGTCATTTAATTGATTTTTTGATGTTCAAAGTTATTGACTGACGGGCTACCTAACGGTTAGGGGGGAAAATATCTAATAGTTTGGTTTTCAGGGTGAAAAATGGTCATTACTGAAACTAGAGGAGGCGAAATGGTAAATATCTTGGTTTTTAGGGGGGGAAATGGTCATTACTGAAACTAAATGGGGCAAAGTGTCTAATATGGCAAACTATAGGGGGGGAAATGATTATTTTCCTATATTAAATAGGTAGAATGGTAATTAAGAATATCAACTCCTCAAATAATTAATATTGAGACGATCAAGGAGTTTTCTTCTTTGACTTTCTGAATAGTTTGTCATAGAGTATTTTAGTCATCCATGAATCCATCCTTCGTTATTGAATGAATTAATATAAATTTATATTTACAATCCTATTAAATATGGACATTTGGTTGGAATTAGAACTTCGGTTGATGTGTGATTACAACGGTAAATGAGTAGCCACACTTAATTGTTAAGAGAATGAGAATATCAATGCTTTGGGAGAAGAAGAGTTATTAATGCTAATTTCCTTTTTGGGTTTTATTTATTATTTTTGAAAATAATATTACTTAATACAGAACCCATGCCACATAAGAAATGGCAAATGATTAAATCAATTAGATAGTTTCTCAATGAGACACATGGCAGGACTTTCCATCCATGGTTTTTAGTTCACAACATTTAATAATAATTGTTTATAGATAGATAGATAGATAGGTACATATTATACCTAAACTACCCCACCCTGTTAAGTCATTTCATTCTTTTATTCTATCATGTAAATATTGTGGACCTATTGTCAAACTTTCATAGTTATACCAACAGTAAATGGACTCCTTAAAAAAAAACAGTAAATGGACGCATCTGAACAGAGTTTAGCATTACAGCATTATGTAGGGGAAAAAATACGTGCACGCAGCGGAAGCGAGACTAAAAAGATTTTAGTATATTTTAAAAATTTTCCCATATTGAACCTTAACCCTTTAAGTAATTAAACAATATATACCAAAAGATATCATACCTTTGTCGCGTGATCTGATTGACTATGCGTCGATGGTAATCCGCAAGATCTTCAAATCCGATCACGAACGTGAATCACCTAGGAGCGTGGTCTCCCTTCTCTTTGAATTGTGTACCTGAGAATGGACAACAAAACTTTTCTGATTTTGTTAGTCACAATATACTCCAAAAGATTGCAAAGAATGTCCCGGTCACTTTTGAATTCACAATCTTTAGATTGAAACTCGCGTGAACCTTATTCGAAATTGTGCACAAAACCGTTTGATGTAAAGATTACTAGTGCACTATCGAAATAAGAACAATCTCTCTTCACAATCTTTCTTGGCCGAATTTCACACTAGTCTAAGGGTTGGATTTTATTTTTCTCTAGCAAAAGAAAAAACTCTCAATTGCAAAAAACTAGGGTTTGACAAAAATATAAAGAAATTGTATATATATCCATTTGTGTCCGCAAAGCATTGCCCAAGTATATATATTGGCTGTCAAACTTTTGTCAATCTAATATATATATATATATATCTCAGCAAGTCCATATAAATAATATATCTCTATATCTATTCTTCTTGCCATATATATATATATATATATATATTATAGTGCGCCTAAATTCTTGCCTTACATATTGTATATAGTTCTGCATGCCTTCATGCATATATCATATATATCTTCCGCATGCGTATATATTATATATATATCTTTCACTTGAATTCTTATAGAATTCAAACTCTAATCCAACTCTTTAGTGTATTTGTGACTATATAAAAGACTTCCTAATTTGACTAAACAAATAAAGTCTTTTATATTTAGTATAATACTAATAGTAGTATACTACTAGGAAACATATTTCCTAATCAGAAAAGGATTTGATTTTTAATTAAATAATTAATTAACATATTAATTAATTTCCATTTAATTAAATAATAAAAAAAACAATATTATGGGCTAAAATTTAGCCATTGCCGCCCATGACTAGAACTTGGGCCTACATATTGTTTTCTTATTTTATTTAATCCATTTTGACTTTAATAAAAAGCCCACATGTGAACTAGACCCATTCTTATTAAAAGAAACAAGCCCACATGACTTTCATTAATATATTAATATAATTAAACAGCCCATTAAATAAATAATGTGCAAATTATATTCTTAATATATTAAATACAATTTTAAATGGACACACAAATAGTCCGGTAGAATATATCAAGTGATTCATGCAAGTCCGTGCGGATTGGGGATCTTGGCGGGCCTATCTAAATTTAAGCTCCAATAGACATAACCCAATCACAATCAACAAATGATTCACTTAGGTTCAATCTATTAATTTTAGTTCATTCCACTAAAGAACTAAAATTGCACTCTTAAATAAAGATGGAACAAGTTAACGATACTCATTCATACCCTAGACAATCATATGGGAGATAGTGAATCCTCGTGAAGAATATCAGTAATCGCCAAGAGCTCATAGACCGCCTATAGCTCTCCAAGTTACCATATTTACTCATATGACCACACTTTGAATTTGGATATTTATTATGATTTGTCCAGAAGTCATCTTTCAATAGACACTATTGAAAACTCAACGTTAAGATTTCATATCCAAAACCACAAAGCATCCATATGATGATATTCTACTCACATTTAATAAATGGAGCCATGATGTCCATATCTATAAATGAAGTCCTCTATCGATTAACAAATGAATACCACCAAACTATCGAGGATAGATTATGCTATATAATCGTACTCATTGATAGCTCAAATGATAACACTTGCAACCATAAGTCTATCATTTATCTCAGGATTAAGATAGACTCTCCGATTGTCCTGATAATGAAAAGACTTTTATCTATTGATGGTTCTAGAAAAAGTATTTCATTGTGATCCAGTTCAATGCACCCAGTGCACTAGATTCTTTTACTCGAAGACCCTTCGATGATTTTAGACTCATCACAACACATTTTATCCCACTCAAATGCTAGTAAAAGAATTCTACAACTTTAACAAGATAAAGGTGTCCAACCTTTAACTTAAGTTGTGCACGTTATTCAAGACTAACTAAAGAATTGTGTCTACCTCATACATATCCAGATGTACGAACAATTCTTCTTTTCTCATAGCCTTTTGACCTTATGATTATTTACTTTGACAATTATAATAATAAATGCTATATAAGATTTTGTTAACAAAACAGAAATCACTTTATTAATATGAAAAGATTGTCAAGTACAACATTACACTCTTGCTATTGAGCATAACCCTAACAATCTCCCACTTGCGCTATAGCAAAGGTGCCCATCAAAACTCTTATGTGGTAGAGCCTTTGTGAAGGGATCTGCTAGATTTTCTGCTGACGCGATTTTGATAATCGTCACGTCACCCCTATGAACAATCTCCCTAAGAAGATGATACTTCATTTCAATGTGTTTTCCTCTCTTATGACTTCTTGGTTCTTTCGAATTAGCCACTGCTCCACTGTTGTCACAGTAAATAGTGATCTGCTTATTCGTACTAAGAACCACTTCTAAGTCAATCAAGAATTGGCGGAGCTAGACAGCCTCTTTGGCAGCTTCACATGCAGCAACATACTCAGCTTCTATGGTGGAGTCAGCAATGCATGATTGCTTGATACTCCTCCATATGACTGCTCCTCCTCCTAAAGTAAACACAGATCCTGATGTGGACTTTCTGGAGTCAGAATCCGACTGGAAATCAGAATCTGTATACCCTACAGGAATCAAATCCCCTCCAGAGTATACAAGCATATTGTCTCTCGTTCTCCTGAGATACTTGAAAATATGTTTGACTGCCGTCCAGTGATCAGGACTAGGTTTTGATTGAAACCTGCTAACTATGCCAACAGCAAAACAAATATCTGGTCTAGTGCAGAGCATTGCATACATGAGCTTTCCAACTGCCGAGGCATATGAAACCCTACTCATGAATTGCTCTTCATGCTCATTCTGAGGAACTTGTTCCTTAGAAAGTTTGATTCCATGCCTGAAAGGTAACATACCTTTCTTGGAATCCTACATGGAAAACCTAGACAAGATTTTATATATGTATGAAGCTTGGGATAGTGCAATCGTTCTATTCTTTCTATCCTTTATTTCTTGGATACCAAGAATATAACTTGCTTCTCTTAAGTCCTTCATATCAAATTGTTTTGCTAACCATTCTTTTACTAATGTCAATACACCTACATCATTTCCGATGAGTAGTATATCATCAACATAAAGAATTAGGAAAACCAACTTGTCGCCTTTGATCCTTTTGTATACACAAGGTTCGTCAAGGTTCTGAACAAATCCAAAACCTTTCACAACTTGATCGAACCTTATGTTCCAGGATCTGGATGTTTGCTTTAATCCATATATGGATTTTTGCAACTTGCATACCTTTTCCACTTGGCCTTTTTCAATGAATCCTTCTGGTTGCATCATATAGATGCTTTCGTCAAGACTTCCATTAAGGAAAGCTGTCTTGATGTCCATTTGCCAAATCTCTAAATCTAAAGATGCCGCAATGGATAAGAGTATCCTAATGGATTTAAGCATGGCCACAGGAGAGAAGGTTTCCTCGTAATCGATACCTTCTTTCTGTGTATAACCTTTAGCTACTAATCTAGCTTTAAAGGTTTCCACCTTTCCATCCATACCTCTTTTCCTCTTGTATACCCACTTGCATCCAATGGGTTTTATCCCTTTAGGCAAGTCTACAAGGGACCAGACTTTGTTATTGAACATGGACTCAATCTCAGATTACATTGCCTTTTGCCAATGGCGACTATCAACATCTTCCATTGCTTCCTTATATGTGTAGGGATCATCGTCATCCGGGAGATTCTCCACTGATTCTCCCAAACTGATGTACCTATCGGGTTGTCTTACAACCCTCCCACTACGACGAGGAATGGTAGGTTTTTGATCTTGTGATGGTTCGGAACTTACAATTGGGCTAGGTTGTGAAACCTCTTGTGGAATTGTATCTCCTGACATCTCATTCAGGACAATTCTACTTTTAGGCATAAATTCATTCATATAGTCCTTTTCCAGAAATTTAGCATTTGTCGAAACAAATACTTTAAGATCTAAAGGACTATAGAAATAATACCCTTTAGTTCCTTTTGGATACCCCACAGATATGCATGTTTCTGTACGGGACTCCATCTTTTCTGTCTTTCCTTTTAACACATGCGCAGGACAACCAAATATCCTTAAGTGTTGTAAACTAGGCTTTCGCCCAGTCCACAACTCATGCGGTGTTTGAGGAACCAACTTCGATGGTACATCGTTTAGAATATACATTGCAGTTTGTAGAGCATATCCCCAATAAAAAACAGGGAGTGTTGAATAACTCAACATTGACCTAACCATATTCAAAAGAGTTCTATTTCTTCTTTCTGCCACCCCATTCTGTTGAGGTGTACCTGGTGCAGAAAACTGAGAAATGATTCCATTATCAAAAAGATATTGCTGAAACTCACCAGATAGATATTCTCCACCACGATCAGATCTCAAGATTTTTATGTGTTTCTCTAGCTGATTCTCCACTTCAGCTTTGAATGCTTTAAACATATCAAAAGCATCTGACTTATGTCTCATGAGTTACACATAACCAAATCTTGAATGATCATCTGTGAAAGCGATGAAGTACTCATATCCACCTCTAGCTTGAATGCTCATAGGACCACATACATCAGAGTGTATTAATCCTAAACATTCAGTGGCTCTTGTGCCCTTGGTCATGAACGACCTTTTAGTCATCTTACCTTCCAAACAGGATTCACAAGTTGGTAGATCATCAACCTTTAAGTCACTTAAAGGTCCATCACTAACCAATCTTTTAATCCTATTAAGGTTAATATGACCTAGGCGCAAATGGCATAGGTAGATTTCATCTTTTGATAATTTTACTCTTTTATGATTAGGTTGTGTTAATTCTGTGTCTAACAAGTGAGAGATATTTCTATGTAAATAGAATAGATCATTTTCCAATGTACCTTTACAAACAAATTTGTCATCTTTACTAATAATAAAATTTTATTAAAAGTAACCGAATATTCAAATTTATTTAAACAAGAAACTGAAATTATAATTTCTCTTGAATTGAGGTACATAATAAATGTCTATCAAATCTAAATGCCTACTAGCATCTAGATTAACTCTAATATCTCCCACTGCACTAGTAGACACCAACACTCCGTTGCCTAAACACAAGTTGATTTCATTTTTATTCAACCTTCTCCTTTCTTGAAACCCCCGTAAGGAATAACAAACATGATTAGTGACTCCAAAGTCTACGATCCAAGAATCTATAAAATCTGCCAGAAAAACATGTTTCAAGATAATTCACATTACCTTGTTCCTTCTTATTCTGAGACTTTGGGCAATTACTTTTCCAATGTCTCTTTTCACCACAAAAGAAGCACTTCCTTTTGATCTTGGTTACTTTCTTAGTCTCCATCTTGGTAGGCCCAAGTTGCTTTTTCTTCTATTATTCCTTGTCCTTCTGACGGGTCTTAATAGTAGCAACTTTACCAACCATATGAATCTCTTCTAGAGACATCATCATATCAGCAGCAGACCCCATTCCTTCATGCTGTTGCAACACGTCAGAGATAGTAGCCATTTGGCCATCTCATTAGAGGTCTTCCACTGCTCATACTCGTCTCATTGCATCACATTAGATTCATTAGTAGGAGCAGGTGATTTAGGAGTAGTTAGAATAAACTTATGTTTTTCAGCTTGCAACAACAACCCAATTTTCCTTTTCCATGTGACATAATTATTATCAGTTAAAGTTTTATCTTTTGGGATGATCATTAGGGATGGGATCATGATTTCTTAAGAAAACAAAATTATATATGAGTAAATAATCATTGTTTAGCATTTTCGAATATTTATCTTGAATTAAATATTTATAATTCAATCGTAAAATTCAACGTTTGATCCAACACCCATAAATGTTACGCCTCCTTTGGGAGTTCACACCATTTACTAGTTGGACTAGATCCCACCTAATTGTTAACGTAACAACTAACGTTTTCAATTTTAGCCTTGTGATTTTATTAACAAGAACTCTTGGGAGGATATTAATAAAACCACATTGAGTGTACTACCAAGATTTCGACCCTCAATGTATTCCCTCACGAAAATCCCTCCTTGGGGAGTAGATCTCGTTTGAGTCAATTGTCTAGTCTATCCTTGTAAGGAAGTATCTTGCTATATTCCATTCATGGACGCCCCTTGGGGGGATTACCAAAAAACAATATAACTCAACTAACCTTGGAGGCCATAGGTGTTTGCAATACACCTTCTCTCACTCAATTATTTTAGGCATGTGATTAAATCCCATAGAATGATTTACCAAGTTATCTATATGCCAATTAGATACCTAAATCATTCAATGCATGTTCATACCAAAAGAGATATATGAGTGGCAGTCCTATTCTACATGACATGTTATCAAACAATAACAAATATTGTAATATTTACACAAAATAAATAGCCACGATTTTGATCCATCCTGGAAAAGCAAGTAAATTACAATTGTTTGGAATACAAAAAATCTCCTTTCTTGGTGAACAAATCTTCAAGCGGCTCATGGATCACGTGAGCACCCACGGCTGCCCAATTGGCGTGCACACTCCACAACCCTAACAAGGGCTGCCGTGTGCAGCCCATAGTCCAACATGCACAGCTGCGTGCAATTTTGTGCACGTGCACGTTGCTATGGTGCGCATGGTCCCAAACTCGTTCCGGTTACTATTTGTTAGTATATTTGGGTATGGGTTGGAGACCCATTATACACCCAAGTGGGCCAAGATCACAAGCAATACATGGAGAGCCCAAAATCCATGTACACTAAGCCCATGCCCAAGCCCATACATTGTTATTACTGCATGAGCAGTTACCATGCAAGAAAACTGTTTTATCAAACAGTTTACAAATATACATAGAACGTGTATTTGGTGAAAAAAAAGAGTAGTAGGGATGTCTGGCTGTGTGCAAGGCAGAGTGAAATGGGTGTTTGCAACAGGTTGTGGGTGCAAAGCAACAAGGCATGAATGTTGTGGCATGAGTGTGTTTCAGTATAGGCAACAGAGAGTGTGCTTTGTGCAAGTATTGCATGGCAAAACAGTGCATGTGTGCCTTATGTTGTGAGAACACAAGACAGACAGAGAAACACAAAGGAGAGAGATGTGGAGAGAATCTTTGGAGAATTTTCTCCCATCCAACATCAAAGTGTGGGTATATGCATTGTGATTAGAGGGGACTTTCCGATCCCGTGATCGTCCTCCGACCGGTGATACAATCCCAGGTGTTCAATCTGCTTCTGCGCTGTAAAGATTCAGATTCCGTATGGTGAACGGTAATGATCCGAATTTCGTTTTGTTTATTTGATTGTATCGAATTTACTTTCATTGGTATCAGAGCACATGTTTGGGACTGTATTCTGGTAGTATATGCCATGTTAGGATGTTTGTTTATTTTTTTATTTTTTTTGTAGAACAATAATTGAACACTAATGGCATCACACACATGCAAGTGTTTAATTTCATTTTTCTGGAATATATGTATGCGTATATATGTTATATGATGTTCTGGAAATGCATGTTATATATAAACTTCAAAATTTGGAGAAATTTGAAGATTTGAAGTTAAGAAACCCGTGACTTTGTAGGGTTCAAAACTCATTGTCATTTTTTTTTATTTCTCTGCGATCATGGTACCATTAGATAGAGCCTTCCGAGAGCTTTCCAACGATAGGTCATTTGCATAATTTGGATTAGAAAAACGTTTTCAAATTTTTCCGGTTGAAGATTAAAATCTGGAAAAAAAAATTTGAGTTTGAATTTTGGTGAAGAACATGTGCCACGCCCCTATAGGCGGAGAGTGCGCCTCACCTCTAACCCAAACTTCATAACTGTTGGCATTTTTAGATTCACCATGACAATACGAGTCGAATGGTGGTGGTCCCGAAATCGAGAAACGTCAGGAAGGTAGCGAGTGTTCCACACGCGCCTCCGGTGAGAGTGGGGATGACACAGAAGTTATTCATGTGGCCATGCTTCACACACATGTAGCACTCAGAGAGTGACACTTGTCAAAAGGTTTTGTGCATGTTACAAAATATAAGACATGTGGTCTACTAAGAAAGTGACACGTGTCAAGAGTTTTTTCATGTGGATATGAATTAGCCATGTGTTCCACTATTAATATGACACGTGTCACATAGAAAACCAAGGAATTTTCCAGTGACGGTTTTCAAAGTGGTTTCCGGTTATGGATTTTCCAGTAAAGGTTTTCGAAGTGGTTTCCGGTTACGGATTTTTCGGCAAAGGTTTCCGAAGTGGTTTCCGATTGTGGATTTTCCAGTGACGGTTTCCGAAGTATTTTTCGGTTACGGATTTTTCGGTAAAGGTTTCCGATTGTGGATTTTTTAGTGACTGTTTCGGAAGTGATTTCCGATTATGGATTTTCCAGTGACGGTTTTCGAAGTGGTTTCCAGTTGCGGATTTTTCGGTAAAGGTTTCCGAAGTGGTTTCCAATTGTGGTTTTTCCAGTGATGGTTTCCGAAGTGGCTTCCGGTTACGAATTTTCTGGTAAAGGTTTCCGAAGTGGTTTCCGATTGCGGTTTTTTCCAGTGATGGTTTCCGAAGTGGTTTCCAGTTACGGATTTTCCGATAAAGGTTTCCGTAGTGGTTTCCGATTGTGGTTTTTCCAGTGACGGTTTCCGAAGTGTTTTTCGGTTGTGGATTTTCCAGTAAAGGTTTCCTAAGTGGTTTCCGATTACGGATTTTCTGGTAAAGGTTTTCGAAGTGTTTTTCGATTGCCAATTTTCAAACGATGATTTTTCGAATATGTTATCTGGTTACGATTTTCTACACGGTTTCCAATGTAGTTTTCAGTTACAATTTTTCGGTACGGATTCCAATGATGGTTTCCAGTGGCATTTTCGGCCACCATGGAATTTTCCAGTAAGAATTTTTGGCACCGTTTTTCTAACGGTCATGGAATTTTCCTGTGAAAATTTCGATCACCAAAATTTAGCTTCAGTGGGAACTATATGGAAATACCTTCGATTAGAATTCTCCATCCAATTAATTATGCAATTGAGAATAAGAAATCTCATAGGATGTACACTGGAAATGTACAATGTTATTAAAAGACGAAAGTTTCTAATCTTAGAAAATTTTAAAATAAATCAGCATCTTCTCATATGTCTTAATGGAGAAGATTTTATGAATCTTATTAATGACATATAGCCGTAGTCAGTTTGGACTCGTGCTTTTTATGTGGAGAGATGCAGTGGATAGTCTTTTAATGAAATTTCCCGAAGAGTTAATAGATCTATAAAGTTGGAAAAGCTAGAGTAAGGTACCATGATGTATTTTGGTCAAATAGCGTATGAACTAGAAATCGTAGAGGAGCGCCACATTCTTGGGAATGTGAGACGATCTACTACATACGCAATGAATATTAATAGTGCTAGGCTCATGAGTTATTGCACACGCGATAGAGGACCAATATTCAAGAAAATGGCAGTTAAATGAGTTGTGAAGACTTAAAAGTCTTTCTCAATGGTGATCAATATGAATATGAGAAGTAAGAATGAATAGCATGCAAAGCCCTGTATTTTAGAAAGCATTAATATTTTATAAACCGTTCTCTAGTAAATACTTTTGGTTGATTTACTTTGTAGTAAGAATCGGTTTGATCCATAAAATGTTTCTAGGGACTTGTGCATTGTATTCTTCTGTTATTTATGATCACTTGTTTTTGGGAATTCTAAATTGTTGAGTACAATATTAGAATTAGAATTTTGCACAAAGTACTGAATTTATGATGATTAAATTTTTGGAAACGGAAGATGATTAGATGCTTGACGACCTTTTCGATTCTGTACCTTAAATTATTTTATCATATTTTCGGTTTGTGTTTGCAAAATTAAATGTGTGTATATTTTTTTTTTGGAAGTTAATATGCTTGCATAGTAGATTGTATGTCTCTACAATAGATTAGGATAAGATATAGATTATATATCTATAATATTGTGGCCAATTTAAAAGTGATAAACTAAATCATGTAATCTAGGGAATAGATACAATAAGATTTAGTGTATTTTAAGAGTAAGAAGCTCTTGAGACTATAACATGAATCATGATTGAACCTCAGCATAATACTTATTTGCTCGACATACAAGATGTGGAGGCTTATCAAGTTAGAAGTTAAATTACTCGCATTATGTTGCGGAGAATCTTAAATAGTAGCCTCACATGTATGTTTTATAAGTGCAATAGGATTTAAGTAAAGTGGTCTACCTTTCAGATTTTGGCTTGAAGGGAAATTTTAGTAGTATTTTGAGTACTAAAACTTTTAGTTGGTGCGGTATCAAGTTTTGAATACTTATAAGAAGCGCCAAAATTAGTGGCGGCCTCCAATAAGGATATAAAACATGAAACACTGACTAAACGATCTGATCCCGTCTGATAGTTGGAATATATAAAATTAATCTGGCACGTATTGATAACGTCATTTCTGTAGTAGAAAATGAGCGCTTAAAGAGGCGGCTTAGGCTTCTAGCCAATTTTATATGAAAGATTCCAACTTGTACAAAACTTTTAGTTTTCAGCACATTATTGGAAAATAGATATTTCAAAAAAGGGGAAAAGAATCTTGTCTTAGCCACTTAATCTTAGATTGAAATATGCAAGAAGTTGAGGGATAACGAGTTGAGGAAGGACAAAACTAAAATAACTTGTTACAATTGTGACAAGCTGGGTCCTTTTCGCTCGTGAATGAATAGAGTCGAAAAGCGTAAAACCCGGAACTCAAGAATTTGTTAAGTTATGCTAAAAGTTTATGGCTAGGTATTTTCCTTCTAAATCTCGTTCTTTGTGGACAGTAGATAATTGAAGATATACCATCCAATAAGAAACTGTAAAACATACGTTGAGTAAAGTTAGAATATTAGAAGCAAGATGTATATGTTAGAACAATTTTGGAGTTAAATACCTACAAACTGGGTTTGCATGGTAGCTTAAATTAGTACTCCATGATGTTCTAATATACACTTGAGATCTAACTGGGTTTTAGTGTCCGTGGTTGTCCTCTTGATTTGGGTTATCGTTAATAATCATGATGGTTGTATGAATATTATTTTAGCAAATATTCATATGGTACTTAATAGTTGATTAATGGTTTCATGATATTATAAGTCAATTTGGACGGTTATAATAATATTTGTTTTTCAATCATTGAAAAGGTGATGATGCTGATATTTTGGTATGCTAAATTAAGTTTTGTTAGACTAGATAGAATGAGTATATCAGTCAGAGAGGACTAATTGGACTCATTTATCTAAAAAGTCATGCAAATAGAAAACCATTCAGTAAGGAACTAGGTTATGAATATCATTGCAACTAATTCATTAAAACATTTGTGATTGAATGAGTGTAAAGGCCAGACATGAAATTTTAATATCTAGTTACATTTATTGATATCTTTAGACGTCTCGGTTATGTATATTTGATCTGCCATGAATCTAAAGCATTGGATTGCAATAGATTGTTTAGTTGATGATCAAATTAGATAATAAACTTTTGAGTTTAAAGAGTAATCCGAGTACGTAAATATCTTTTTGAACGGTTCAATGAATTGTTTAGCAAGAAAGATATAGAAAGATATTTATTTATTCCTAAGACTCTGCAGCAAATTAGTGTAGCGGAAAGAAGGAATAAAATACTATTGGAAATGGTTAAGTCTGTGATGGCTCAAGTAAATTTTTTAGTATCTTATTAGAAGATAGCTTAATTGATTGCTACCAACTGAATCATGTTCCACTAGATCAGACACTTCTACACCTTATGAATTATAGACAGGTAGTTAGCTTGGTCTGACTAATCTACAACCCCTGGGGTATGTAGGTTGTGTTTATTATCCATCTTGGAAATGAGAAATTAGATGCAAGAAAAGAATCGTATATTTGTTTGATATTTTGTGCATTCCAAAGGATAAATAAACTATGGTGTACAATTAGATAGAAGTGTGACTGAATTATAATCACAAGATGTCATTATTAGAGAATGAATTTCTTAGTAGAAGCGAGTTTAATATAGATATCTGATTTTAGGAATTGGATGATCTGTGTTAATACGCAAATGGCGGTAAATTAAAACCTAACTTGATCCTCCATTCCTAGTGGGAGTGGAATTTTACATGGATCTTCCATCCCTAGTGGGAGTGGAAGTCTACACCTTAGTGGGAGTAGATCTGCATGGTTTTTTCATCCTTAGTGGGAGTGAAATAGCTGTTGAATCAGCTACCATGATAATTTACCAACTCGTCAAAATAATCATAAAATTATCCCATGACATCTTTTGGAGATTGAAAAGGAAGATTTAATGATTACTTCACTTGACAGTGATGAGCCAAGGATTTTTTAGAATTGAGCTATCACTTCTATCTACTAAGGGGCCGTTTGGTATACCGGCATCTTAGCATGGGAATGGGAATCTGAGAGGATTCCCACGTTTGTTACAAGTTTTGCAATTTCAGATTCCTGGGAATGTGAATCCCATGGGAATCACATTACCCTCCAAGGGTGTAATCTGATTCCCACCCCAACAGGTGGGTTTCTGATTCCCAGGCATGTGATTCCCACCGTGGGTCCCACCTCATTAATTTTTTTTTTCCTTCTTCATCTTCTTCATCTGATTTCGTTCTTCACCTGATGCTTTGACATCAAAAAACCCCAATTTCATTTCATTGATTGTAATACCTAGATCAAAATTAACACCAATAATCTTCCAAAAAATCTTCAAAAAAAACTTCCAAACCCCCAATTTTTCAAAATGAACATCAAAAACCCCCATTGCTCCTGTCTTTCAGCTTATGGCTTAGGGATCAATTTCTCCAAAAAATCTTCTCCAGCCGTTTGGAAGAAATGGAGGCCAGGACGAAGAAGATCAAGAAATCGGTTGGAGGCGACGACGACGACGACGACGACGTGGAGGCAAGGACGACGACGGCGGCGATGAAGATGACGATGACGACGTGAAGAAGAAGAAGATGAAGACTGCGACGTGAAGAAGAAGAAGATGAAGATGACGATGGCTATCCAATTTTTTCTTGATCTGGTTTTGTTTTGAAATGAAGATGATGATGATACAGTGATGTGGTTTGGTTTTTGTTTTGAAATGAAGATGATGATGATACAGTGATGTGGTTTGGTTTTCTTGATCTAGTGTGAACGTGTGATGTTATTTTTTTATTTATAATTTTTATTTTAAAATTAATTTTAACATGT
This sequence comes from Acer campestre, assembly GCA_954870605.1. Taxonomy (NCBI): domain Eukaryota; kingdom Viridiplantae; phylum Streptophyta; class Magnoliopsida; order Sapindales; family Sapindaceae; genus Acer; species Acer campestre. Next base: position 29,777,611 of record OX940803.1, on the reverse strand, counting down.
TTTTAATTTTTATATATAAAGATAAAAACATTCCCATACAAACCAAACACAATTATCTAACATTTCCAGGAATCCAACATAATATTCCCATACACAACCAAACACATGTATATAACTTTCCCAGGAATCACATTCCTGGGTTTCACATTCCCAGGAATCACATTATTTTGATTACCCCATACCAAACGGCCCCTAAGAGAATATATAAATAAAAGCAATGTAAGAGAAGATGGAGTCTATAAAAGTGATCATGTCTGGGACTTGATTCACTTACCGCCCCAGTCATTAGGCCATTGTGAATGTATGAGTTTCACATATCGTGCGTAAGGCGGAAAGTACTATTGAGAGGTATAAGGCGCAAATTGGTTGCAAGTGAAGAAACTTATTCTAAGAAAGTAAAGTTTTCTTCCATACGCATTTTTCTAGCACTAGTCACATGAACCTGAAATTACATCAGTGGATGTAATAATGGTACTTCTCTAAAGAGAACTAGAGGAAGAGATTTACATGGAACATCCTGTAAATCTTGTTTCAAAAGACCAAAGAGCACATAAGTGTACTTGCTTTATTAATGTATGGTTTGAAATGATCCTTTAGAAAGTGGTATCTTTGTTTTTGGTTAAGCTGTAATGTCTTACAGATTATTGATGACTAAAGATAGCCATGGTAAGTACACTAAAAGGTTGAAGATAATTTTTTATATTATCTATATCTGTGGACTATATGTTTTGGCTAAAAATAATGAAGAGTTTGTAAAACCATAATGAAATGTTAATTCTCAAATTTTATTGAGATTTTATATGAGCAACGTGGCTATATATATATTAGGAGTGAGAGTTGATTCAAAATGAGCAATTTCAAGCTCATAGATACTCCCTTATGAAATCACAAACTCTTAGCCTCAATATGTAACCCTAAAACTCCATAACATCAAGGAATTGATGACAAGTTCCTCATGTTAGTATCATACAGAGTCTCATGTACATTGTGATATGTACAAAGTTTATCATTAGTTACGCCGTAAGATTGGTGAGTGGGCACCAATATAATCCTAGATTACAGCATTGAGATATTGTCAAGAGGATTATGACATACCTTGAAAGTGCGGCTAACTACTTAGTGTAAATTGTGATATGTACAAGGTCCAATAGAAATTATACTACAAGATTGGTTTAATGTATACCAATATAATCCTAGATTGAGAGGATTGTGACATATCTTTAATAGTAAGGAAATTACTATTTATGCTAGCATAATTACACACATAATGTAATAGAAATATGTCGTTAGGTTGAGACCGGCATTCTTACACGTGCGGTCGCCTCAGTTGCAGAGATAGCAAGCTGAGATGAGACACATATATATTAGAGAATATGTAGGATATATTCTCGCGGAGCTAATGTATATGAATTTGTCGCCTTGACTGGGTCAAGATGAGGTTCACAATAAATATACAAATATTTTAGAACCGATCATGATAGACCCCACTATCATTGATACCTGATCAAGCCGGATATGAGGTCTTAATGTGGCCCCGGAGAGAGGCGAGCTTTTAAGAACTCAGGTTAGTCACGAGAGTTGTGACTAGACTAAGATCTGTACAGTGAATAATATAAAGACATATGCATTCTTATTTAGAATGAAATTTACTGTAACACGCGTTTCATACCGTGTGTGCTATAAGTGACCGATATGGAAAATGAGAGAATGAATCCCTGCTTCCTCATTGTGTAAGTTCCACTGAAGTTTTACATAAACTTCAAATGGTGTCCTCATGACCATTCACTCTATCTTAAAGTGACAGAATAATGTTAGCGCCTTTAGCGTGTTATTTCTATGGCTATGATAATTCAGCCTATGGGGCACGTCTAAGATAGCAGTTGCTCTGGAGACCGAGAGATAAAGATGGAATGGGAAGATTTAATGAATTTTTATCTGACTTATGTATTCACTGGCCGGCCAATTGTATTTGGAGATACAATTGTGATTACATGAAATGTGATAAAGTCAAGCATAGCTTTTTTGAGGGATTAAGTATGCTTTGGACTGATAAAAAATTATAAAATTAAATCTAGGATACAACAATGAACAATGTTATCTCTTGTAAATAGAGAATTTACAATTGAGATTTGAGATTTTTAGCTCCCTTTTATATACATCGATTGTTCATAGGTCACACAATGCATTTATCCGTATGAACACTTTGTTGATAATAATGATGATATTACTTGTGTTTTAAAGTCTTAAAGATTCCTCTGTATGTATCATATCCTGTGCCATTTTGGGGATGGCAGATGTTGATTAATAATGTTGCAGCCATGATAGGCTTATGGTAACTAGATTGTGTTGGCCCCACTTGTGCGAGTGGGAGATGTTAGTATATTTGGGTATGGGTTGGAGACCCATTATACACCCAAGTGGGCCAAGATCACAAGCAATACATAGAGAACCCAAAATCCATGTACACTAAGCCCATGCCCAAGCCCATACATTGTTATTACTGCATAAGTAGTTACCATGCAAGAAAACTGTTTTATCAAACAGTTTACAAATATACATAGAACGTGTATTTGGTGAAAAAAAAAGAGTAGTGGGGATGTCTGGCTGTGTGCAAGGCAGAGTGAAATGGGTGTTTGCAACAGGTTGTGGGTGCAAAGCAACAAGGCATGAATGTTGTGGCATGAGTGTGTTTCAGTATAGGCAACAGAGAGTGTGCTTTGTGCAAGTATTGCATGGTAAAACAGTGCATGTGTGCCTTATGTTGTGAGAACACAAGACAGACAGAGAAACACAAAGGAGAGAGATGTGGAGAGAATCTTTGGAGAATTTTCTCCCATCCAACATCAAAGTGTGGGTATATGCATTGTGATTAGAGGGGACTTTCCGATCCCGTGATCATCCTCCGACCGGTGATACGATCCCAGGTGTTCGATCTGCTTCCGCGCTGTAGAGATTCGGATTCCGTATGGTGAACGATAATGATCCGAATTTCGTTTTGTTTATTTGATTGTATCGAATTTACTTTCACTATTAATTCTTCAAGTCTTCGAATCTTCGATGCTTGAACATATTACATACATTTTTATAAAATAAAAATACTGCAGTTTTTTTTTTTTTTTTAATCACAGCAGTAAAAAAATACTGCACTATTTTTTAATACATTAAAAAAAAATACTGCAGTTAAATATAATACATAAAAAAATTATATAGCAACTACCAAGAAGGAAATTGTGACGATAATAGGCCACCCTTCTTGTTACAATTCCGAAACAAAATACATTGAAATTCTGGATCAAAATCGAGCAATAACAATTCACTTTATATCAAAATATAACATATGTAAATCCATACATTCCAATGTAATTATATATGAGAATACCTAGAGTGTCATCTCTTTCTAAACATGCATAATCACAATAAAAAGAAAAAGATTCACGTATACATACGTTAATTAATTAAAGGGTACAACCAGGCTGTGATACCAATTGTAGGGATAAAATACGTGCACGCAGCGGAAGCAAGACTAAAAAGAGTTTAGCATATTTTAAAAATTTTCCCATATTGAACCTTAACCCTTTAATTAATTAAGCAATATATACCAAAAGATATCGTACCTTTGTCGTGTGATCCGATTGACTAATGTCGATGGTAATCCGCAATATCTTCCAATCCGATCACGAATGTGAATCACCTAGGAGCGTGGTCTCCCTTCTTTGAATTGTGAACCTGAGAATGGACAACAAAACCTTTTCTAATTTTTGTTAGTCACAAAAATTCCAATAGATTGCCAAGAATGTCCCGGTCACTTTTGAATTCACAATTGTTAGATTGAAACTCGCGTGAACCTTATTCGAAATTGTGCACAAGACCTCTTGATGTAAAGATCACTAGTGCACTATCGAAATAAGAACAATTCTTCTCACAATCTCTCTTGGCCAAATTTCACACTAGTCTAAGAGTTGGATTTTATTTTTATCTAGCAAAAGAAAAATCTCTCAATTGCAAAAACTAGGGTTTTTGAATAATATATGAAGAATATATATATATATGTCTATTGCCGCAAAATATATATAAAGAATATATATATATCTATTGCCGCAAAATATATATATATATATGTGCACTTATACTGCACGAACTTTTAATATATTTATATTCTGTTTTTTTTTTTTTTTTTGTTAAAAAAAAACTGCATGCATTGCAATTATTGCACACCTGATATATATTTATATCTAGTGCAATTACTTATATATCTCATGCACGAATCCAACTTGCATAAAGACTATAGTGCACGAATTCAATGTGCATTAAAACTCTATAGTGCACGAATTTAACTTGCATTAAATATCTAGTGCATGAATTCAACTTGCATTAAAATATATAGTCCAAACCCTAATCCAACTCTTTAGTGTATTTGTGACTATATAAAATACTTTCTAATTTGACTAAAAAAATAAAGTCTTTTATATTTAGTGTAATAGTAATAGTAGTATACTACTAGGAAACATATTTCCTAATCAGAAAAAGATTTGATTTTTAATTAAATAATTATTTAACATATTAATTAATTTCCATTTAATTAAATAATAAAATAAAACAATATAATGGGCTAAAAATTAGCCATTGCCACCCATAACTAGAACTTGGGCCTACATATTGTTTTCTTATTTTATATAATCCATTTGGACTTTAATAAAAAACTCACATGTGAACTAGACTCATTCTTACTAAAAGAAACAAGTCCACATGCTTTTCAGTAATATATTAAAATAATTAAACAGCCCATTAAATAAATAATGTGCAAATTATATTCTTAATATATTAAATACAATTCTAAATGGACCCACAAATAGTCCGGTAGAATATATCAAGTGATTCATGCAAGTCCGTGCAGATTGGGGATCTTGGCGGGCCTATCTAAATTTAAGCTCCAATAGACATAACCCAATCACAATCAACAAATGATTCACTTAGGTTCAATCTATTAATTTTAGTTCATTCCACTAAAGAACTAAAATTGCACTCTTAAATAAAGATGGAATAAGTTAACGATACTCATTCATACCCTAGACAATCATATGGGAGATAGTGAATCCTCGTGAAGAATATCAGTAATCGCCAAGAGCTTATAGATCGCCTATAGCTCTCCAAGCTACCATATTTACTCATATGACCACACTTTGAACTTGGATATATATTATGACTTGTCTAGAAGTCATCTTTCAATAGACACTATTGAAAACTCAACGTTAAGATTTCATATCCAAAACCACAAAGCATCCATATGATGATATTCTACTCACATTTAATAAATGGAGCCACGATGTCCATATCTATAAATGAAGTCCTCTATCGATTAACAAATGAATATCACCAAACTATCGAGGATAGACTATGCTATATAATCGTACTCATTGATAGCTCAAATGATAACACTTGCAACCATAAGTCCATCATTTATCTCAGGATTAAGATAGACTCTCCGATTGTCCTGATAATGAAAAGACTTTTATCTATTGACGGTTCTAGAAAAAGTATTTCATTGTGATATGGTTCAATGCACCCAGTGCACTAGATTCTTTTACTCGAAGACCCTTCGATGATTTTAGACTCATCACAACACATTCGATCCCACTCAAATGCTAGTAAAAGAATTCTACAACTTTAACAAGATAAAGGTGCCCAACCTTTAACTTAAGTTGTGAACGTTATTCAAGACTAACTAAAGAATTGTGTCTACCTCATACATATCTAGATATACGAACAATTCTTCTTTTCTCATAGTCTTTTGACCTTATGATTATTTACTTTGACAATTATAATAATAAATGCTATATGAGATTTTGTTAACTAACAGAAATCACTTTATTAATATGAAAAGATTGTCAAGTACAACATTACACTCTTGCTATTGAGCATAACCCTAACATCAAATTCTTCCAATATGGGGCCAAAGGATGGGATTCCCGAGGAAGAAATGCTAGAGGCCATCCGAACATCACAAATGACATACGAGCATACTTTGAATGAATGTTTGGAGGCAAGTGCACTTAGGTTTTCAGGATTAGAAGCTTCGTTGAGAAGATTAGAAGTGCACCTTAGAGCTGTCATGGAAGCCACGCAAGCGCAAGAGAGCCAAGAGTTCCCAAATCCACCTATGCTAGAAGAAGCTACCACCATCCATTGGAAGGGTGAGAATGTAGAGCAATATTATTTTCATAATTGTGCTACGGAGTCTTCTAGTTTTGAAGGTGAAGAAGTAGGAGAGGAGGAGACAAATGATGAAATGAAGGAACCAAAGCCTTATGTCCCTCCCACTACTTTTCCATGCCGCCTACACAAAAGCATTTGGTATAGGTTGTTCCCTAAACTTATCAAGCCACTTTTTCAAGTGAACATTTACTTGATTTTGCTTTATGTGATTAGGAAAACACCGGCGAGCGACAAATACTTCCAAGACCTAATCGCATATAGGCGCATATTCGAAACCTTGGAATTCGGTTGACCGATCTAAGTAACACGTCTAGCGGGGACGTAAAACCAAGCGCTTGGTGGGAGGCACCCCACCTAGGTATAATTTCTTTCTTTGTTCATTTTATTTTTCTTTTTAGTTTTTACATTTTTGTTTAGAATAAGTGTGTGATTTGTTTGTGTTGTGTTTAGTGCCTAGGGTATTTAAGTTGTTTGTGTTTTGAGTTCTTGCCTTCCATGCTTCGTTTATTCATTGTCCATGCATCTCAATGTCATATATAGATTGAAGACAATGTTTAGATTAGGTTTGGGGGTGTAGATTCATTATTTGAGTCATTTTTTATTTTATTTTTTTCAAGTTTTTCTTTGACCTTTGCGAAAGCTCTCTGTTTTGAAATTCTAAGGTCAAATGTTTCATTTAAACTGTACTTCTTGGTGAGGAAATAAATTATTTCACCCACGTTGTGTTCTTCAATTTTTCGATATGGTTCCAATGGTATAAAGAACATAAAATTCTGGATAGGAGTTCAAAAGTTATGAATGTTTCTTCGACCAAAGGTCATGGGCGATGCCCTGTTTTGAAATTCTACACGTGAACCATTTTCGAAGTCTGTTTCCACACTTTTCTAATTTGAATTTTGAAATATTTTCTAAATGAAAAGTGTGCATTTACATGTCTATTTTCCCGTTCCAAAATTGGAGAAGGTTTTATTGAGAATTTTTGAAAATATGCACTAAAGAGCGGACATTGGTCGAATTCGAAAGTCACCAGTTTTTTTGGAATTTTGTCCTCCATATATAGATGTTCTTTCGCATTGTGTTTTTTGTTGGTAAGTTTGTTTCTTTTAGAGTAATAAATGTGCTCCAAACTCTTGTTGGCAATTGCATATATTGAGTATATTTTTATTTGCCGGAACTTTCTAATGTGCTTAGTGCTTGTGTAGATTTTCTATTACTTCTTGAGGAAGTGTGTTGTGTTTGAAGCAAGGTTTCTTTATCTCTTGGGATGAAACAAAGACAACTTGTGAGTCTTGGAGGGACAAGCAAGCCAAGAGTGCTCATAAAAAGGGCGAGAGCCTTATCCTAAGAAAAGCAACATTGTGGAGTTTGGAGTGCAGGAGGTGGGAGGCACCCCACCTAGGTACAATTTATTTCTTGTTTTTTTTTAATTTTTTTTTCTTGCTTTTTAGTTTCTTGTTTAGAATAAGGGTGTGGATTGTTTTTGATAGTGGATTTAGGCTTGAATGATAACATATTTTGTCCACATGGATTGTGATATGACTCTTGATGAACTTACATTGCCATATCTCTTGAGTTGATGATGAATATATAGGATGTTAATGAATGCAACACTTGATTCAATTTTTGGGATAAATTTTAAATGGACATTAAAATGTGTTTTTGAAACTCTTTAATTATGGATGTGTGTTGCGCCGCATTTATTGGTTTATATGCCCCAAAGACATTAAGGACAATGTCTAATTTAGGTTTGGGGGTGTGTGCGCAACACCATCTCTTGTTTGCAATTGTGTGCAAATGTTTTGAGCCGAAATTTTTCAAAATTTTCAAAAAATCTTGTGATAATACCATGCTTGAGCATATTTTGCTTGTTGAGATTGTGCCTTTGTGTGTGCGAGTAAGGTATTGTGTATCTTTGCCTTGCTTAGTTTAGATTAACTTTATGCCATTTAGGGTTGCATTACTCAAAGCACGCTAGTTCTTTTCTCTTGATGTTGGAGTGACTATTCAATTGTGCTTGAATGTTAAGAATTAATAGTGGAGACTTCCCGTGAGGTTCACAAACACGGCCTTAAAAAGCATATTTTTTAGGGAAAGTTCTTACTCTTTAAACACTCATTCAAACACACATATTATGCATATTTAAAATGTCTCATTCACACTTAAATGTTGTTTGCCATAGAACATATGGACTGCTTGTGGATGCCTTGATTGACTTTGTGGACAAATCTTTAGAAATGATTTTAGGCAATGCATGTGAAAACCACCAAATTTGCCTAAATACTTCATATCCCTCTAATGTGTGTGCTCCATAGCCCATTTGAAGCCAAACACAATTAAGCTTTTCATTCATGAACCACATCAACATAAACCATATAGCCTAAACACTAGACTTACCTTTTACCAAATGGTTTGCTAAGGCTTAGGGGTTGAATGTAAGCTTTGAGGTGTATTAAAATGTAAGGCGTGTACCTAGGCAAATATGTATGTGCAAACACATGAAAAAGATGAAATGCAATGCTTGAAAAGAAAAAGAAAAAGAAAAAGACAAGCAAAGAAAAGAAAAGAAAAGCATAGAAAAAGAAAAAGAAAAAAAAATGAATGAGGCACTAAGTGCCTAGATCAATTTTGTGAAATCAAATGAGCTACTCAACAAAAATTAAGAGTAGAAAAATGCACAAAGTTAATTGTAAGCCTGGACGTCAAATTGTGGAATATGCAAGGTTGTAATGAGCAAGTTGTGCTTAATTTAGAATGTATGTCTTAGTGTGACCATTTGGTGATTGCTATCAATTCTTCCCATGTATTGACTCACCATTCACCTTTGGCCCCATTACAACCAAATGAAAGACCTATTTGATCTTTAGGGATGTCCACTTTGGAAATTTTGGTTGATGCATGTTCTTTCCGGTTCATGGTTTTCAATTCCGTTCATGAGACAAATTTTGAGAAATTGTGTTTTTAAATAATCATGTGCAATTAAATTTGATATCTTGAACATAAACTCATATTGCATATGGATTGTGAGTGAAGCCTAAGAATCTGTGTGAAAATGAGAGAATCCGTGAGGATTTACATTCTTTTCCTAATGACACTTTAGTTTTGAAGCTTAAGCATCTTGAATGTGGAATCGCGTTGCATGCAATGTTTGAATGTGGAATCGCGTTGCATGCAATGTTTACTTAGAGTGGCATGTATTTAATCTTTATTTAGCATCTCTTACATGCATTATTTCCTAATGAGCACAACGTTAGTTTAATCTCTTCACTTATTGGTTTTGCAAGTGGAATATTGACTTTTGAGTCATTTACAAAGAGTTGGTGCTTTAATGATTTTCTTTTTATGATTAAACACATGTCCATTGGTGTTTATTGTTTGTTTTGCTCGAGGACGAGCAAAAGATAGGTTTTGGGGTATTTGATCGAACCAAAATTGGTATGATTTTGGCCCTCACTTCCTTCTCTTTTTGCTTGATTCTTGGACAATATCTCATGATTTAATGGTGTGAATTAAGTGTTTTTAGGTATTTATAAAGTTCAGAGGCATTGGAGTAATATTGGTGGCAAAAGGGGCTGAAATTGTAAAAAGTGTGTGCAGATCATTCATCTTCAAATAGGCATATCTCTCTCTTCAGATCAAACCACATTTCGGATTACATATATTCAGAAAGCCCCGAAAGTCTACTTTCCAGCTGTTTTTACGGATTACGATTCTGAGTTTTCTACAGAAAGTTATGCCCGTTTTCATAGCCGCTGCGCACTCCCTGTCGCCATGGCAACCCTATGGCGCGCCATGGCGACCTCCACTTTCTAGAAGCAGCAAAATGGATGTTTTTCAAGCCATTTTTGAGGGGTATTCTTGTCCTTTCATGCCCATTTCATACCCTAGCTTTTCTAACATATAAATACACCATTTTATGCTAACTCTTGACAACTTTTGACCACCAAGAAACCTCCTTTCTCTACCATTCCTTTTCTCTCCATTTTCTCTCCTACCTAAACTTAACATCTAGATTACCTCCCCTAATCAGTCCTTTCTTCTCATCTTCTCCACAAATCTCCTTAGTCACTTCCCATTTGACTCCACCTATCTAGACACATCCTCATCATCCACTCTTTACACAAGGAGCATCAAAAGCAAGGAAAGGATCAAGCTTACAAAAGGAGACCCATGGGTGATTTCCTAATCTTTTACTTGCCTTCCCTTTGTTTGTAATATGTGTAATTAAATCCCCTTTCTAGGGTTTTGATGTGAGAATATTTGGATTGGGATCTGCTTAAGCTTTAATATATATTAATCTCTATTTGTGTTCTATTCATTTTATAATTAGATTCTTTGATTATATAATTGACATGTATACCCACTAGTTGATTATAATCTTGCTTAGGATAATTTGTTATATAATCTTGATTGGATTGGCAACCTTGATGGATTGAGAACATAGTGACTAGGATAGATTATCGGAGGGTATATCAACCGCGATAATCTAAACCATTAATTGTAATGAACCGATCCCGCCATGACCCCATTTCCTTAATCGGTTAGGAATTGTAGTGGAAAGTTGTTTAGGGTTCATAATAATGGCCTAAACATATTTTAGAAATCAATTGGTTAACATTTATGAGATTCGTTCATTAAGGTAGCTTGATAAGCATTTCCCGTAATTCACTTGTGATCCCATTAATTCCCTAGCTATTCTCTTAATTGTTAATTCCATTTATCTTATCTAGATTTGTTAAGTATTCTTTTATTAGTTTATTAGGTTTATTTTTCATGTATGTTTGATGGCTTGACAACCCATTCACTCATCCATATTTTTATGATTTATTTTATTGCATTTTTAGATTAGTTAATTTATTCAACTAATCACTCTAATTCCCTGTGGAACGAATCCCACTTGCCACTTTACTAAATTTCTAAGTGGTGAAAATCGGTTTTCTAAACGAACACATCTAAATATCATTTTGTTGAGTACACAACGATGGCTCATCAATATCGTGTTAGGTTGGAGTAATAGTAGTCATCGTGAAAGAATGATGTAATCTGACAATGTTTTGAAAATGTATGTTATATCGTGTTAGGTTGGAGTAATAGTAGTCATTGTGAAAGAATGATGTAAGCTAACAATGTGTAACAAATGTATGTTTTTATCATGTTAGGTTGGAGTAATAGTAGTCATCGTGAAAGAATGATGTAAGTTGACAATGTTTTGAAAATGTATGTTATATCGTGTTAGGTTGGAGTAATAGTAGTCATCGTGAAAGAATGATGTAAGCTAACAATGTATAACAAATGTATGTTTTTATCGTATTAGGTTGGAGTAATAGTAATCATCGTGAAAGAATGATGTAAGCTGACAATGTTTTGGAAATGTATGTTATATCGTGTTAAGTTGGAGTAATAGTAGTCATCGTGAAAGAATGATGTAAGCTAACAATGTATAACAAATGTATGTTTTTATCGTGTTAGGTTGGAGTAATGGTGGTCATCGTGTTAGAATGATGTGTTGACAATGTTTTCAAAATGTAAATGTTACACAGGGGAGCACTGTCCCAATGATAATATGTTTTGGTTAGGACATATGTGCAAACGGTAAATAATAAATGCTGGTCAATTAAGCTGCTAACTAACTACGTTGTTGCGTTCTTGTAAACCTCATGTGCCATCCATGTCCTAATCAACGGCACGCTCGAATAGTATAATTTCCAAGGTGGAGTCATTCTATCTAATATAAATTCAGCAAACTGGCACATGTAGACGCCACATTGGATACTGAAAAGTGAAAACATAAACAGAAAGTATGCAAATAAATACATATATTTGCAACTGTTGCAAAGGGATATGGGACAAATGAATATTAATTACGTACCCATCATCCTGGATTGGAAGATCTAATCTGATGTACTCAACAGGCTTGAATGGCTTCATACATACTTTTATCCCCTTATGCTCATAGTACCCAGACTGTTGGAGAAGGGAGGGCATTAGGTAGCTAATACAGTCCATTTCCCTTACCCTCACCATTGACTTGCTTTTGGCACGCAGTGAGTTGTAAAAAGTGAACACCCCATCTTCAGGGAAGAGATGGCAGAGAACCCAATGGTTGCCCACATTACAGTGGATTAGAACCTATGGAGGTGATCCAAAGATGAGAAACGGGTTTAGCAATTGATGTCATGAAACGTTAATAATAAGGAAAAGGAATTAGTACAGGAAAGATAGCCCACCGAATTCATATTCCACCATTCGGGTCGAACTAGAATTGACCCACCGCCTCTCTCTCACAGCATCCATACACTGTTGGTCATGGATGAAGGACATGACATCAATGTCTGAAAAATCAATCCAAGAATCCTCTATTTTTCTACCCTTCTTTCGTACCAGTCTGGTCTTCAGTTGCAATGTTGCCTTTAACGAGTCCTATTTCTTAGCAAGGTAACACTATTTAAAGGATTCGTGTTACTTTGTTGGAGACAGAGATGTGTTATACTCATTAAAGTACTTGGATAAGCAATTACTCAAATATACTTACGTAGAATGAACAGTCAACCATTGTGATGTCTTGCGCATACTCGTCATATCTGGAACAATGGCGCCTCCATAGAACATCCATAAAGTTGTCCACATGCTGATAGAATTTTGGTTTGTATTAAAAATGATTCTTTAAGGTCTTCGGCCAAAACATAAAGGGTATAAATAGCATATGCAATAAATACCATGTACAAAAACAGTTATAATTACCAGGTTGGAGAACGGCATCGACGGGCTCTTCATGTCGAGAAAATTTTGCTGAGTAAATCGCTGTTCTTGACCCACATAAAGACTGTGGTAGTACACGACACGTATTAGATGCAAGTAAAAAGGATAGATAATAAGGGCATGAAGAGGTTACAAAAATTAAAGTTTAAATTTACGAAATATCATCGCTGGTGCTTTTCAGGAAAGCGGCATATTCGGTGTCCAATAAATCGTCATCATTACTAATATCAAGGAGCTCTCCTCTTTTTGCTCGCTTTCGCTTCTTCCTTTTCTCGGGATCGATCCAAACGGTGTTCAGAAAATCGGCTCTCTTCCGCTTCCTCACGGTTTCTATATCCCTTCTTGGGTAGTTGTCTGGTATTTTTTCCAACAGAATTATACTTCCTTCCACTCCCGAGACCATCAAGTTGGGATCGCGAGATCTGTAAGGTTCGAGATGGATCGTACATTTGCAGCCTATAGGGGACCTTGTACGACCATATGTCAAAACTAATGCAATTAAGAGCATTGCTATATGATGAAAGAAACATTTCTATATGATCATAGCAACTCGAAGACTGACTAAACCGTAACTTGTATGTACCCATTTCGATAATGCGGAATAGGTAATAAGAAAGTAAAAAATAATAAATGGGTAACGTGGAATAAGTATTAAGAAACCAATATAATATTGTACTATGTAAGGACTTGGAACAGAATATGTACGTTTACCTCAACTGCAACTTCAAATTCATCGACTTTTGGAGCTTGTTCATCCGGTTTTGGGGCCTCGGAGTCCTTATTATCCTCGGATTTGTCTGTTCTGTCAACAAGGTCGGAGGCAGTCACATGCACATTGTACCGATTCTCTTCAGATTCATTGACTTTGGGAGCATGTTCTGAAACAAATAACTTGAGGTGTGTTCTAATATTAATCTAGAGGGGGGGGGGGTGAATAGATTTTAACCCTTATTACCAAATTTTCACATTAAGTCAATATTATGAAAATACCCCAAACTAGTCAAAACAATAACAAGTGTAATATGGTGCGGAATTATAAATGACACTTGATATTTACGTGGAAACCCTCACGGGAAAAACCACGGGCTGTATAGTGCGCCACACTCGAACCTTGAATCCACTAAATGTGTTAAACGATTACAACCTACTCCCGGTATATAATCACACACCTACCTAATCCCGGTATATGTGGACCTAGTCCAATTGCTTGTGTGACCACCTAATCCCGGTGTCCGACCTAATCCCGGTATATCACAACAAGACTTCAATTGCTTGCGATCTAAGCATCCTAATCCCGGAAGCTACACGCAAGACTTACTTCTCAATGAAGAGATTACAACCTATGTGAATATATAATGATATTCAATGAGCAAATAAAGCTAGGTAACCTTAGATGCTTATCTAGGATGATTAGATAACAATAAATGCAATCCTAGATGTCAATAGCTAAATGACATGTCATAAAGCTTAGCAAATCATAGATGAAGTAACCTAGATGTTGCTATCAAAATACAACACACAAACATGTCAACACAACAATCTCTATTTTGTATCTAGAATATATTCTAAGAGCATACAAATAATATAAGAGATTTCTTTGATAAATAAAACACTAAACTTAGATGAGACTAGTGAAGAACATACCAAAGGATGTGTGTTGACCAAAACCCATGCAAGCAAGCATCCTAACTATGCTAGAAAATGCTAGATGATATTTAGATGCATATGAGAAAGGTTTTGAGTGTGTAAAAATAAGTTCTTGATTTGATTTTCTCTCAAAAATCTCTCTTTCAAGTTTAGGGTTCTTTTAGAGTCAGAGAACTAGTCTTAGAGAAATGAGAAAGTATGATATTTATAGGCATCAAGAACAGGGCAAGTGAAAAGACAATATTGCCCTTGAAATCACCGATCGGCGATTTCATTCTACGGTCGTGGCCGCAGAATGTAACCGCCGAATTGAACCCGAGAAGCAGGGGATCATTCGGCGACCAGATTCGGCGGTCAATCGAAACCGCCGATCAAAACCCAAAAAGAAACCGACCTAAAATATCTAGTTCGGCGGTTTCAATTCGACGACCAGGCCGCCGATTAAACCGCAGAATCAAACCCGAGAATAATAAATGCATCAGGTCTATTCGGCGGTTTCGATTCGACGGCCTGACCGCCGATCGTAACCGCAGATACAGTCCAGAGCTTTCTGGAATCAAACGGCGGTTTCATTCGGCGGTCATTGGCCGCCGATCAAACCGCCGTTTCACCAAAGATGGTGAAACCAAAGGAGAAGCCAAGGGCATTCTCCGAAGGCGATCTTCGCGCAAAACCAAGCACATTATCGTGAGAGCACGGACGTTTCCGAACATATTCGGGAAACGAATTACACGACACAAAACACACACCAAGATATGACAAACAATGTGCTAGTGTGAAAAGTGACATTTGAAGAGAATGCACACAAAGGTAAAGCATACATATGCAAACATTACAAGTGAGTGTGTGCAACTAAATCTCTTCAATAAGAAAGTAAGCACAAGATATACCTTTGAGTGCTTGTCCACCTTGAGGTCTTGAGAAGGGTCATTGAGCATGAACACCTATCACTTAAGCTACCTTTTACAAACAACCCCAATATGTGGTTTGCACACGAAATAAGCCAATCAACAAATGGGAATCCTTACATGTTCATCCAGTTTTGCAGCCTCGAAGTCCTTATTATCATTTGCCTCAGTTTTGTCTGTTCTGTTGGTAGAGTCAGAGGCAGTCACATGCACATTGTACAGATTCTCTTGCATCGCCTTCTCTAGATAAGCAGGCATCACATTCGGCAGAATGTCATTTAGTGCCTAAGGGAGGACCTTAGAGAGCATATCATTAAGTGCCCCAAGAAGCACCTTGGGTAGAACGTCATACAACACCTTTCTTATCACCTCAGAAGTATTTTTTTCGACAACCTCATTAGGCAACACATCCTTCACTGCTGCCTGGGGAAGCACCTTGGGGAGAACATCAAACAAGACTTTTGTCATCATCTCACACATACTTTTATATGTAACCTCCTTTGGGTCAGGGTCATCCATGCCGTTTGGATGGGGTGTAGTCTCAGGAGATTCATTGTTGGCAAACAGTTTCCTTTGAAAAATGGAGCCCTGTTGTGATGGGAATCGATTTGTTCATTTTTATTTTTGGTTTCCTGGTTGTCCAACTCTGGAATACCACCAGACAATTCACACCCTACTTGATCATCAGTAATAGACTCAGTTCGATTCGGCTGGGCAGGGCATCCCCTATGAATAAAACTGTCACAGACGAAGTCCATGTCGATTGATTTGAAGTAGGTTTGCTGTTTTTCAGCTGAAGTAGGTTTCATGTCCACTGTTACCAACTACACATATCAGAGGATTACCGTTAATGTTAAAGTGAGATCAAAATCTAACATGACAATTAAAGGCTGCAACTGACATGGTTATATATATATACACACATACACTGCGTTTGTCGAATAAGTTTTCATCGAACCCAGTCGAAGTGTTGAAAAACTCCCAGTTTTTGAACCATGGATAACTCGAACCGTGGCACTTGCCAATTACGCTGGTCAGAAAAGGAAATCTTTCAACGGCCCAAACCTATTAAGGTTTTCATTAAGTAGCGTTATAAAAATGTGTTAGGAAATGATTCCAGTCAATCGGTATCTAAGCCATAGTGGTCGATGTACATACCTGAAAACATAGAAGATGCCCATAAAAGTTGTAAGTGATGGTAGTTTTCGTTTCTGGTTTGTTTTCAGTCTTTTTTTTTTTTTTTTTGCCTCTTTTTTTTGCATTCCCTTTCGAAGGACCTGCATTATGTGATTCTTGTTCACCTTCACCTTCAACAACTGCTTCGTTTGATGGTTTGAGTTTCTCGCGGTTTTTGGGTATGGCATTTTTTATCCAGTGCAAAGTCAAACTATACACGTATGAACCCCATGGAAAACCTTTGAAAGCTACGTCGTCATCCACTAATGCAAACATCCATAGCGGTACACAGTCACATTCGTCGAAAGTGCTTAAGATATAGCTTATGACCAACAGATTTGCCATCTTCAAGCCATCTTCACCTTGATCGTCGGTGAGTCGTTTAAAAGTTTCGAACAAAGAAATGTTCGTAGGTTGGTTCTGGAAATGTCTTCCGTATAGGCTGTTCTCCATTGGACTATAGTTCGCATTTATTAATCCTTCTGGTAATTTTCCCATTTTTAGCCCAGAACATAAGCAAAACTCAACTTGACCGAAACGATGTTGTTGCATACCCAGCCCAAACCACATTTCGTCATCTCGAGGTGGTGATGCAATACCGGACCTACTAGTATATTCGATCTGCCTTTTCAGTATACTATGCAAAACCGTTGCATGTATAGTGACGGGCAATTGCAGACCTAAGTAGTGGCCAAAAGATCCTTGCTTAAACGCCTCTGAAACTTGTAATCTGCCTAAAACTTTTTCAATGTCAACCACAATGTTACAGTGATGCTGACTTCTGGAGTTTATCCTTGCATTAATCCATCCCTCGTGATCCGGATATAAGAAAGTTAACATCTGAAAATAATGGGCAGGTCGTGTAAATAAAAACATATTAGTCCTTTGGATATTCATCAAAGCATGGAAAATCATAATATAGGCTAACATGAACATGTGATGAAAAAGTAAGTGAAAGCTTACCATTTGATCATAATAGGCAAGTGGTGTAAAATAAAAATATTGGATATTCATCACCACAGCATGGATAATCAGAATATAAGTGGCTAACATGAACATGTAACGAAAAGTAAGTGAAAGTCATGAGAGGATATTATGGTCATGGAAATTCATGTCAACTTCATGGAATCGAAAGCATCATGGAAAGAAAGTCATGGAAATTCATGTAAAGGGGGATCATGGAAACATGGAATCATGGAATCATGGAATCATGGAAAAGTCATGAAAATTCATGTAAGGGGAATCATGGAATCATGGAATGTCATACCAACATCATGGAATGTCATGGCAACATCATGGATATACTCAACATGGAAATTGGCATCATGGAAATCTGCATGTGAAATCATGGGGGATATAAAAACATCATACAAAGGTTCATGTAAAGTCATGGGGCACATCATGGAATGTCGAAATCATCATGATCACATCATGGAAAGTAGAAGCAACATGGAAAGAAAGTCTTGGCAATATGTGATGGAAAACCCCGTGGAAAATCCCCTGATATGCTCATGGAAAGTCATATGGGATGTAAAGAAAGACTTTCCATGTAAAGTCATGGGGCACATCTACTTTCATGTAATCTTGGTCTTGGATCCATGGATCACATCATGGAAAACTTCATGTATCGAATGCATCATCAGCACATCAGGGGAAATCTTCATGACCCCTATTGGGGTAAATCATGATCATGGTAAAAATTAAGACCCATATGGGCAAGTAACACAAATTAATTCCATATTGGAATTCCAGATTTCAAGTAATTCCAGATATCCAAAAAAAATCCTATTACGACATTAGGGATTAACACAACAGAAAAAAGGATAGAGGACATAAGTCTCTTATATCAAGTCAAATGTTACGGAAATAATTCGGGATCGTGCCGATTAAGAGCATAGCTAATTCGATCCTACCTCGTCTTCACACACTGTGGTCGTCGGGGTATCGGCTTTCCCGTTTTCTCTTTTCAAGGCTTTCCCGCTTTCCCATTTTTCCTCACCTGCAGTCGTCGTTCTTCACTCCTGTTTTCCCTTGTCAAGGCTTTCCCGTTTTCCCTCACCTGCGGTCATCGTTCTTCACTGTGGCTTTCCCGTTTTCACTTTCGTCGGTTTTGTTACAGACTCTGGCTTTCCGTTTTCCCTTTGCAAGCGAGAATCCATTACAAGGGGTAATTTAGTCATTTAGAAGAACACTTAAATGTCAGGTCCGAACAGTTAAATAGGGGTACAATTGTAAGATCAACTATTTAAATACAATGAAGTGGTCAGAATTGGGTTTTTAATAACTTCTGGCTATATGTCGTTTCGACATCTTCTAGGTGGCTATATTTGAAAACCCTCCATATATATATATATATATATTAAAAGTTTAAAGTAGTGGGACTAATTTGTCCCACGTTGATGGGATAAGTTGTTTGCATGAGATTAAATAATCATATCCCAACAAACTTGGGAGATTCTTAATAGTTAGTTTTGAATTTTTCCCTTTAGTCGATGCAACTTATCACATCATGAATCCATATGATTTGATTCAAATGAATGATTCAAGTCCCAATACCCAAAACTAAAGCCCAAGCTTATTATAAATTACTTAAGCACAAATTTGAGTTGTTAAAAGGGACAAATAAACATAGGATTTTGGTTTTTATCCACATACAAAATTATAATTGTTTGTAGCCATATGGGAAATACCCATACACCACCTCTTCTCACTTCCCTGAAAAACTCAGCCTCTTTTTCAAAAATAATCAACCAGATTTGCCAAACATAAATTTTAAAGATTGTTCATTTCTTCATAAGAATAATGAAGCTATAGCCTAGATATTCCAGTTTGGCGAATTGGAAATAGAAATCGATATTTTTTGACAGCCAAATCTGCCATTTCCTCACTCCTATTATGTGGATGCAAGAGATCTTCTTTGTCCTATCACAACAAACATCTGAGGGTATACTTGATCATTATAGTGATTAGGGTTGCTAACAAACAGTTTATGGTATTCAATTCCAAACAAACCTGAATGAAGGTTGCTCCCAGGGCGGATCTCGATCATAAACACTACGAATCCAGAATTACAATGAGTTATGTGCACTCAAATGGTGTGAGAAAAAGGCATTGCCGCCTAAATATATACATCTTCTCATCTTCCTTGCCGAGTGCTCTAATATTACAACTCTCTAAGTTACTTGGAGGTGGTAGACTCTATCAATCTGGAGTCGAGAAGAATACATTCTAGCAAATATTCAATGAGAGGCAGAGAGCGTGGGTAGAAGTTGGGTTTCCTAAACATGCCACGGGGGATCACCCATTGCTAACTAACCAAGTCATCACCAGCAACTATTTATCTCTTGACGAAGACAGAAAGAAACTCCCATTGCCACAAAAAGTAAAGCACTCATGAACTTCATCGACTATAACAAGAATTCTTAGCTTCTTTGCAGCTTCTGCAATCTAAGCACAACACACAAATAACTCAAATACTCCAGCTTCTTTAAGTTAAATGTAACTCCCATAATTAAAATTCTTTGCGGCACTTGAAGCTAAAAATTTTATTCAACTAATCTTCCATCAAAAAATCTTGGAAACAGTTCATTTTCCTACCTTCCTGGGGTTTGTAATTGCTAAGGCAACAATGTTTCAAGAGAAAGATTCAAGACCTAACTAAAAAAACAAAAACATATACTAAAAAGTATTTTGATGTGAATACTAATAATCAATAGGATTAACATATATTCATCGAGGAAAATCCCAAAGGAGAGGGTGCCAAATCATACATTAATACGTTATTACCAATAGATTCTGGAATTTTAAAATAAATCAATAGATAAGAAACTAAGGCTAGATTAAACGAACACAGCATTAACTAGTACTACTATAAAGCTTTCAACTAAAACATAAGAATAAATGACCATTGACTGTAACTTTAAAGTAATTCAAACTGCAAATGTTGGAAATGTGAAAATAGAAAAAGGTTGAACAAATCCAGAATTTCACTTCTAAATTTGCTTTTACTAGCAATTCCAAGAACTAAGTACCCCGACAAGGGTATAATTACTTCTGTATTACTTTTAACTACAACTTGAAAAAGAAATTTTGATATCTAAGACAAGCAGAGCTACTGGTTACTCCCAATTGTGAAGCTAACACATAATGTATTGTAAACATAATCAAGCACTAAACAAAGGTAAGCAATTATATTCACAAATCCAAAACAGTGCCTTAAAGAATCATAATGAATACACACACAACACTCTTCAAAATCATGTAAGATTTCATTTAAAGTCATTTCAACAGTCAGGGAGGAAACTGAAGAATATCACACTAATATGCAATAAAGGATTGCAAACAGATTAAAAGAATATCAATTATTGTAAATTATGAGCTTAACAATGTATTTCCAAAAAATGGAAGACATACCTGAGCAACAAAAAACAATGTAAATCATAATTAGTGAATCAACTTGAAAAACTAAAAATCACAATCGTTTATCTTTACCATCCCTCCTTTTCTTGTCATAGCTCTTGCCATGAAAGTCAACGAAGAGGACAAAAAGGGAAGCATTGAAAACGGCATTGAAGCACCAACCCCAGATACCCTCACATCCCAATCCAGTAAAATGATAATACAACATCAAACCCGAAACCACGAAACTAAACACAAACTGCACAATCTGGAAATCAGTGACCAATCTCTTCCATTTCGGCCGAATCCCAATTGCACACAATAGGTAATACAAGTACATAACCACATGAACCGTGGCATTGGTGACCAGAGCTACAGGAAATAGAGACTGTGAAGTGCTTAACCATAAATAGCACATTATTAACACAGTGGCATGATGATAAACATGGAGGAACGTCAAGCGTTGGATTGAATTGCTAAGAATGATCAAAAGGGTGTCTATAAATTCAAGAATCTTGGAGAGATAGAAGATGTATGCCCAGAAAAAGAGGGGCCCAGTCGGTGGGGTTTTGGGTGGGAAGCAAACGATGTGATTGGTTTGATCATGAGAGATGATAGAGAGGGTGCAACCAACGGCCATGATGAAAGATAGGAAGAAGAGGGTGAGGCTATGGAGGGCTGTGATTGGTTTGATGATGCGAGGACCAAGGGAGGGAAGAGAGATGCGAGAGAGTGCGAAAGTGAGTGAGAGATAGGTGACGGTATTGATGGTGAGGAATTGCGGGGTGGAGCCAAAGGTGTGATTTTGGTTCCATGTAAAGTTGATGATTTTGGGGTGATTGACTAGCCAGTATTGGAGAGTTGAAGTGATTGAATCCATTGAAGCAGAACTGTTGTGTTAGGTTGAGGTGAAGAGAGTTTGTAGATAGACAGAGAAAACAGACAATGGGTTGGGTCGTCGGGCAGTCCGGCCATGTTTAGTTGGGTTGAGGATATGTTTGGGGTAGGTTTTGCGCGAGATTGGTTACAGTTTTGAGAAAAGAGCGTTCGGTAAATACTTAAAAACAGGAGGAAATAGGCTTTTTTAACCACCAATTTAGGGTCTTTATTGTTTTTGGCCTTAATTAGTAAACTGATTGAATTTGTCAACAAATACACTGTAGAGACATAATTGCCCCTCATTTTTTTTTAAATAACTCTTCTCTCTCCTTTTCTCTCTCATTTGTGCAAAATATTTTTTTTCCTCTCTCTCTCTCTCTCATCTCATCTCACGCATTCTTCTTCTTCTTTCTTTCCTTCTTCTCTCTTTCTCTCCTCTTCTCTCCTCCATCTTCTCACTTTCTCTCCTTCTTCTTCTTCTTCTTCTTCTTCTTCTCCTCTTTCTTTTTCTCCTTTTTTTTCCAGATTTTTAAAAAAATTTCAGATTTTTTAAAAACAAAAATTTTCAGATTTGGTGGCTTTCCGATCTTCGGTTGTCCGATCTTCTCTCCTTCTTCTTCTTCTCTTTCTCTCCTCGATCTCTTCTCTTTCTCTTTAACGTTTTTCCAATATTTTTAAAAATTTTCAGAATTTTTTTTATTTTTTATTTTTTATTTTTTTTCAGATTTTGTTTTTGTTAAAAAAAATGTTTGGATTTGAGTGTTAATTGTTGATTTTAAGGGTGGTTGTGGTTGTGAATGTAGTTGATTTTAAGGGTGGTTGTGGTTATGAATGTTTGGGTTTGAGTGTTAATTAGATTTGAATGTTTAAATTTTTTTCTAGATTTGTTAAAAAAATTTCCAAATTTTTTTTTCCATATTTTGTTTTTTTTTTTTCAAAATTTATAAGTGTGGTGGTTGTTTTTGTAAATGGTGGGAGTTGTTTTTTGTTTTTTCCAGATTTTCGTGCTGAAGTAGGAAATTTCAGATCATGTTTGAAATTTTTTTTTTCCAGATTTTGTTCAACTAAACACACCTGGAAAAAATGACTAAACACACCAGGTAAAAAAAACTAAACACACCGATGAAAATGAATTAAACACACCAGGTTTAAATGACTAAACACACTAGGCAAAAAAGACTAAACACACCAGTGAAAATGAATTAAACACACCAGATTTAAACGACTAAACACACCAGGCAAAAACGACTAAACACACCAGTGAAAATAAATTAAACACACCAACCAAAAAGGAATTAAACACACCAAGTAAAAACGACTAAACACACCGGGCAAAAAGGACTAAACACACCATGCAAAAATGACTAAACACACTAGGAAAAAAGGACTAAACACACCAGGCAAAAAAGACTAAACACACCAGGCAAAAAAGACTAAACACACCAGGCAAAAAGGACTAAAGAAAATGAATTAAACACACTAGACAAAAACGACTAAACACACTAGGTGTGTTTAATTGGGTTGCCTGGTGTGTTTAATCGTTTTGTCTGGTGTGTTTAATTCGTTTTGCCCTGGTGTGTTTAATTCATTTTGCCTAGTGTGTTTAGTCGTTTTTACCTGGTGTGTTTAGTCATTCTTGCCTGGTGTGTTTAATACTTTTTGTCCATGTGTGTTTAATTTTTTTGTCTTAGTGTGTTTAATCTGGAAATAAACACACCATTCATAAAATCAACAACCAAAATCTAGAAATCAAATCTGAAATTTTTTTTAAAATAAAAATTTGATTTTTTTTTTTAAACAAAACCCAAACCCAAACATAACTCCCACCATTCATGAACACAACAACCACCCTCAAATCTGGAAATTTTCTTTGAAAAAAAAAAATGAAATCTGAAATTTTTTTAATAAGCTGGAAAAAAACATGAAAGAGAAAGAAAAGAAGAAGGAGAGAAAAACATGAAAGAAGAAGAATGAGAGAAGAAGAAGACAGAGGAGAGAAGAGGAGAGAAAAAGAGAAGGAGAGATGCGTGAATGAGAACAAAGGAGAGAGAGAGAAAAAAAAAAGATTTTGATTTTTTTAATCATTTCTGAATGAAGGGCACTTTTGTCCAAAAAGTGGATTGTTTGACAAAAACAATCAAAATACTAATTCCGGCTAAAAACAATAAACTTCCTTAATTTTTGGCTAGTTTCCATTTTCACCCTAAAAACAGCTTATTTTATAATTGAGCATTTCTACGTACAACCGGGGTCACAACACCGCCACGGCCCCGTAGTGCAAAAAGGGTGTGAAAACACATGAGACCCGCATAATAAATACATAAGTCTCATATGTTTTCCCACTTTTTTACACTACGGGGCCGCGGCGGTGCCACGACCCCGGTTGCACAAAGTATTTCTCTTTATAATTTGTTCCTCAAAACTGATTATTGGAGAAGCTAATTTTTGCTTATGAAATGTCTATAATACCCTCACTATTTTTTTAAAAGACAATTATACCCTTATATTTAATAATAATAACTAATAACTAATAACTAAAAAAATTTATCAATCAGAATGGCGGCCACTGTCGAATCTCGAGGCCAGAGGAGGATCGGCATTCTCCGATGACGACATCGTCAAAGGAAGCCAGCTCCTCCTCCAATAGCGAAGGAGGTGGGAACCTCCTCCATAAAATCTAGAAATGGAGGAGGCGTCTTGCCTCCTCCAATACCGCAGGAGGATTGACAGACAGACGCCTCCTCCGGTGTCAGAGGAAGATCCTCTTCCAATGCAGGAACAGGGGAGGTGTTTGCCTCTTCCAACACCAAAGGTGGATTTGTCCACCTCCAGCAATGGTGTCGTAGACGTGACGTCAACAACGCCGTTACACTATTTAACATTTTTTAATATTTAATATTTATTATAATTATGTTTGATATATACGATATTTAATTTTTTTTATTATTATAACAATCGATTAATTTTTCTATTGTTTAATGAAGTCTATTTTTATCGTTTCATCAAATACAATTTTCATTATTTCTTCAAAAGCAGAGCAATTCTAAAATTTAATTTACCAAACACTTACCTACTTTTTTGTTAAGTTGATTATTTTAAAACCAAAACTATAAGCAAATTATTTTTTACACCAAACAATCTCAAACATAACCTGTCTAAAGATTTCTTCAAGAAAGAGAGAGTGTTCAAAATTTTATTTTATTTTTGCTGGATTTTCTTTTTATTATTATTATTATTATTATTATTATTATTATTATTATTATTATTATTATTAGAATTAGGTATAAAAATCTTTCCAAAAAAAGAAAAAAAAGAAAAAAAGAATAGTATAAAAATACTTCAATAAAACAAATTAGGTATCAAAATTTTAGTTTTGAAAACATATGTAATGGACAAACAATCTTGGATTTGAGCTAATAATATATCGTTAGAATTGTCTTTACGAACACTAATATTTTTGTTAGGATAAATTTTGTAATGCATAACCTTTTTTTCCCAAATTAGGTCGTTTTGACCTTCATTTTTATGGTTTTTACTTTAGGCAATTTTTATTTTTTTTTATATTAATAACGTTTAACAAGGATTTCCCTTTTTTAGTAAGGTTTGGTATGTTGAGTTCATATAGAAAATTTTCATCAAAACAATTACAACAACTTACTATGAGCTTCAATCTGAACGGCATTACTTAATAGCAGTATATCCCCCGATCGATGATGAAGGTTGTCTTGTTTTCGTCTTGCTCATTCATCCGAATTTGATTGTACCCAGAGTACTCATCCATGAAGCTCAAGAGTTCGTGGCCACGATCTAAAGGAGCAAATAGAGGAGTTATAGCAAGTTGCATGACTGCATCAACCTGGAAAACACTAGCACGATTACTATCAAAGTCAATTGACCAACGAATAATCAGCTCCAGAGAAATATGGCAAATTCAAATGACGACGAACCCGTCAACTTTATCCTTACAAAACCTATCGGTGGTGATGTTGCATCCACTTTCACCGAAAAAACACCTGATGCCATTTGTTTAGCCACAACACTAGAAGAACCCTCGAAAAATTGGGAATCCTTCTCTTTTTCATACTTCCAAAAGTATCCAAACATCCTAATTTTAAGTTAATTGATTACATTATCAACTCAATTAAAAGATAATATAAAATCAATATATAATATATAAATTGTATTGAAAGTAATAAAAAATAAAAAGATTTTTAATTTTGATGTGAAAATAGTATGATTCGTTAAAACGATTTCGACAGCACTTGGGGTGCATTTGGTGCATAGGACGGAACAAGACAACGTGAGACAGTTTCTTCTTATCCCACATTTGGAGCGACTTTAGCATGGGACAAAACAGGACAAGATGGGACAAAAATCACCAAATTCTTTCTCACCCAAGACCCTCGGACTACTTGTCCCATGGCATGGGACAAGCGTCAAAAAGACAAATTTACCCTTCAAATCTTCAAAAAATTACAAACTTGTCCAACATAAATTAAAACCTTGGCTTATTTTCCATTCCCTTTCTCTCTTCTCTCCAACCCGATCGTTGTTATTTTTTAGCCAACCCTAGCCTATTTAATCGCCCGCGAACCCCACTATCGAAACATCACCCAAAACCCCTCCACGAAATCAAACCCAGCACCACCAACACTCAAATCAAATCCAGTCTGAAAGAAGAGAAATAATCAAACCCATTTAGCGCTGGGTTTCATGGTGGCCGATGATTTTCTGCGTTTCGTGGCGACTGGGTTTTTTGGGTTTTGTGACGGCTAGGGTTTCTGGGTTAGAAATCAAAGTGGTGGTGTTTGGGTTGTTAGGAAGGTGAAGAAGGTGGTGATGGTGCTGGCGACTACAAGGTTTGTGGGGGTTTGTGAGGTTGTGGTTGGGTTGGGTTGGATTGAATCTGGTGGTGGATGTGATGATAGAGTTCTGGGTTTGATTGAAGCTAGGTTCAGTGGTGATGGTTAGGTTTTTTTAATCCGGTGGTGGATAGTTGTTGATTGAGTGAAAAAATGATGATGATGATTGAAGAAAAAGAAAATTAAGATCTGGATTCTAAAAAAGAAATAAAAATTCTGTAACAAAAAATTGACCCCTACCTCATAAAATACATTTCATTATTTTTTCTTAATATTCTTGTTCTTCAATTCATGATGATGATCGAGTTCTCGTTCTCGTTCTCCCAAAAATATTTCTTTATTTTTTCTTCTGTATTATTTTTCTTCAAGATAATTAATTCTTTAAAAAAAACTTCCTTCATCTGATTATGATGATGAGTGATGAGATATGGTTCCCAGATCATCCCCACCCCAAAATACCAAAATTAGAATTTTGATTTCCAATTTTTTTTTTTTTAATCTTTAAAGTCTAGAATTAATAGGGGCATTGGTCTTGTCCCAGCCATACCAAACGCATAACAGTTAACAGTTTTGTCCCAAACATTCCAAACATAATATGAAATAACTGTCCTATCCTATCTCATCCCGTACCAAACGGAGCCCTGAATTCCCAAAGAACCCATAGCCTCTCGTGGCCCAATTATTATTATTTTTTTTAAAGAATATAGTTAAATATTTTTTTTACATTTTTACCCCATATCTTTTGTTATTTGCATTTATTTTTAAAAAATTCCTTGACATGCCCCCATCCCCTTAAATTTAAAAAAGCTAGCTTCACTGTTGGATTCCAATTATATACTTATGGGCTCAAATATGAGATCGCTTGCCCATTATGCATCCAAAAGTAAAACTGAAGGGAGTTTTCACGGTAGGAATTGCCGGTTTCTAACCATATTTTCACAACACAACCAAATAGAAGGTTTAGCAGACACATTATGGGTGCTGATTAGGATTGTGAAGCATGTCTATAGGTAAGGTAATAGGCTTGCTGATGGGTTAGCTCACATGGGTCATAGTATGAAGATTGATATTTTGTTCTTTGAAGACCCTCCCCTTAGAGATTTCTAGAATCTTTGATGTGATTGTAGAGGATTAACTCTTGTTAGGCAGTGTACTGCCCCTGTTTTTCTTCCTTTTTAGTTTCTTTTCTTGGCTTTAGCCCTCCTTTGTACCAAAAATATATATATATATATATATAAGGTTTTAGCACTTTATTAATTGGGCTTAAAAGTTATTTTGGAAATCATACTATTTTCAAACTCTTTGACTTCCACATCTAATCTAACTATTCATTTAAATTTAATCGTAGAGTCGAGACAATTGCTGGATTAAAATCCATTTCTTTTATTAATACACTACTCTTATCATAAGGTATATTCACAGCTTATGATTCGGGACTTGCACCCAAGCACCTTTTTTTTTTCTTTTTCTTTTTTTTTCAAGTGTTATAATAAATTCCGACACTGAACGTATCACTTTTAAATCTAACGGGTACTCGAGCATTTTTAAATATTGCAATTAATTATAAGAGAATATAAACAAATCTTTTACAGCCAATAATTATTAATAATACTGACATACTACATTTTTAAAACCGAATTGAGCTCAAATTGCCAGAAGATTCCTCCACGGAAGCTTTAACTATGCACAACCAGTCTAATATTCCAAAAAGTGCAACCATGGTACCCATTAGCAGTTGCATTGTGCGAGACAAATTTTACATATGTAAAATCCCTACAAATATCAATGACAGTATAAAGCTACTTTGATAATACAGAACCACCTAAAAAGTAAACTCCAAAACATCATATATATCAAACCAGGAATTCTACGTTGTTAGTATACATGTTCATGACTGGTTTAAAAATGAATATATTTTACAGTAATTATGCTGGAAATTAATGATTTCTCGCTACTTATCATCACCTGTTAGCAGCTTACCTGCATCCATTGTAGTATCTTCACGACAAACCTGTTTCTCAGCCTTCACAGGAAGACTATTAATAGATTCATGAATCTGTCAATTTTAAATATCTTGAATAAGCTTAACAATATAAAACACATCACAAGTTTAAAATCCAAAATAAATGGGCAAAAGCTTACCACAGAGTGGGACTTGAAAGGCAAAGCATCATTAGCATGCATTATGGATGGGTCTGAGGGTCTGTGAAACAGCAAGTGTGCTATGGATCGATCTATGGGATTTGTATCAGTTTCCATATCGATGAACTCAGTACACCTGATAAGCCCAATTTTTAATATTAGCAGGGAAATTTTTTTGTGCTGAAACTTTTTTTTTTTCGATATATATATATAGATTTTCTATTATCATTTCATCCTAACAATAAATATATCAGGACGAAGAATATAGACCACTAGATTTACATACTTTAACTCAAAGTGTATGCACTTGTCAAAACTTCTCAATAATTTATGATCCACATTCTTCGTCTTGATATATTTATTGTCAGGACAAACACAAACTGACAATAGAAAGACTATATATATATATATATATATCAAAACACACATCCAAATTAACTGGATTTTATCAAGGTTTCGTGGATGTCAATGTAAAAAGGATTCTTCACTGAAGAACCATTATGTGTGTGTGTGTGTGTATATTTATATATACATAAATAAATAGATATATTGATAGACAGGGAAAGAGGGAGAGAGGGCAACTCATTGAAAATGAAAAACCGAAGAAAATAATTACCCAAAAAGAGGAAAAAAATCGAGTTGAAAAGTAATTTACAAGTATTTTAGATATCATTTGTAAGTTCTCAAAGAAAATCTCTCTGAAGAGGAAAATGCTTTTACCAATTTATCATTGGAGGCAGGTGAACATATCAAAAAATATAAGTTAAAAAATGGTTTATCATATATGATGTTTATAATTGGTAACCAAAAAACGATTATATATTGGTAGCCAAGCAATCTATAGTTATCTACCAACATATATGATGAATTCTAACAACAAAAGATATCTAGTTAAGTTTTGCTTCAAATACTGAAAAATGGCTATCATTGAAAATAGGGAGATTAGGCTATCTTCTTCTTCATTATAATTATTGAAACTAGAATCTATCTTATATTCTTATGATAGTACGCTGACGGATGATCACGAAATTGCATGCAAACATTTGTCACATTAATGACTAGAACAAAACAATGAACCAGTGAAGATTGACATGCATCTTGGCAAGAAAATAAAGATAGTAGGCCTAAATACGTACTTGTTTGTTTCTACAGCCATCAACGCTCCACTTGAATCTCTGTCATCTCTGATGCTACTACCATTGGAATTCGCACAATTATGTCTTTGCTCAGCACTCCTAGCCAAGCGATACAAACTATCCCTTATGCACAATTTTGTCCTGATATCCAACTGAATTGAAGCAAGCAAAGCTTAGTTAGTTTTATATATGTTGAGCACCCAAAAAAAAAACATTATAAACTGTGCACAACTAACATACATGTTGAATGGTTTTACTTGTGAAACATATTCTTAACATAGAACAAAATTTTCAATGAAATTTTAATTTATTTGTCAGAGAACAAATTGCAACTCATTCAACATTATTAGAATACTGATAATGAACAAAATATAACATATTGACAGTACAAAAACACCATGCATGCACACATACACATGCCCGCACTAACACGGAATAATATAACACCAGAAGAGAAAAAGGAGAGAGGAAACTGAGGAAAACAGAGAATCCAAAGACAAACTGAATGAAAGAAGTAGGAAAAAACAAGGAAGAAAGAAAAAGACCAGAGGTTACAAATTTTGTATTCTCAAACCAAGCCCAATTGTTACCCCTAAAATGACAACAAAGCCAATATGTTTAAGGCAGGCCAAAACAAATAGGAAACTCGAATAAAGAAAAACAAATATGTCAAATAAAGTAAAAAACAGAAAATTCCCTAAAATAACCAAATGATCCATAGACAAAATATATAAAGACAGACAAGCCCTAATCTCTACACCTGCATCTAACATTGGTATGTAGGTTGCCAAGATTATCTCCATCACACACGATCACAACAATACACATTGTTTTATGTCCATATAATGTTAATACACACACAGACACGCATGCATCTATAAAAATAAACAAACTTAAAAGTTATTTCTGTTAAAACAAGTTTAGCAAATTATGGCTAGACATGAGCTGTGCAGTGTGAATGTGCATTAATAGTATAAACAAGTTTTTCCCCTGTTTTGTTTTAGTTTGCTGGGGTTTTTTTGTCGGGTCTCTGATGCTTTCGTTTGGGGAGGGCTTTGGTTTAAGCTGTTTGCTTAGTGTTTGTTAGTGCTCAAGTGCTTTTCCCCTGTTTTGTTTGTTTCTACAGGTTTTTGTTAGTTTCTCTGGGTGTTGTTCGTTTGTAGCCCTATAGGCAGTGTTGTTTCTGGTGCTGGAGTCCCTTTTGACCCTTTAAGTTTCAAACAAAAAAAAAAAAAATTGTATAAACCATCATATGATTTTATTTCCTCTCCTGGCTTATGTCAATGCCTATTTATACAGGTAATATGCTACAGTAATAATACAACAATCCATTCTTCCCTCTCACCTTATTTTTCTCTCACTTCGAAGTTTTTTCTCTCTGTTAACAACTTTAAAACTTCATTAATTTTTCTTCTCTCTATCTCTTGTAAATTTGTCTTCATAAATTTTTCCTCTCCCTTCCTAAATTCCATACCATATAAATTCATGACATTTATGATTGTATCTAAATTTCATACCGTATAAAGAATTTGTGATATTCCTCATCTCTATATTCTTTTATTGATTATCTTACTAAGCATATATGAAAACACATACATGTCTACGCAGGTATATACATGCATACATGTGTGTGTGTGTGTGTGTGTGTGTGTGTGTGAGAGAGAGAGAGTATAAAAATACTATTTCTGTGCATGTGTTTATATTTATGACTAAACTGATTCCACTGGAAAGCAAATCAATATAAAAGATGATCTAGAACAGTTTGGCTTATAAAATTAATGGTCATTAAAACTATCAAATTAGTTAGTACTGGTTCATTTTCACTTTTGTACTCATTTTCTTCATATATGAATATAGTTTTTCTGTTTCCTACCAAAAAAGAAAAAAGTAAAAAAAGAATTGGTCATTAAAACTATCAAATTACTTAGCAATTGTACAATGAAAAATGGTTATACTACACTCTTATTATAAGTAAACTATTCAAATTTTGTAACATGGATTTGTTCATTACCATTAATTAGCTTATAGGAGGAGACTATATTAATCAGCCTATCAAAGATTATAATTTCAATACAAATAAGATAACAACTAATATGTTTCATGCTAAGTATCAGACAAAGTTAAAAATACATACAAAAAGGTTAAACCAGTGGTAATTTGTGATGAAACTTTGTAAATTCATATCCATACCATCAAACGCAACTTGCTATGACTTCTTTTGACAGATCTTATAATTCGCATGCACTAACAAAATAAGTCATAAACAATAAATGCTATAACATAGCTAGTTTGGTGCCTGACTCTTTCTGGGGATAAGTTTACTGCATGAGGCTACCCTGAGTCTGTTTTTAATTTACTTCAAATAACTAAAATGTCAGAAATATCCAAGCACATGCATGCACATCCTCTCATATTCCCATGGAGTAATTATGGAATTAAAACAGACACACAAATTCATGCCCAAGCCCATAGATACTTCCAGTGCCACACACTCGAATGCACACACGTACACACAATTGACACAAACAACAAACACACAACACACCCAGCCCTTAACACAAAGCAATAATTAATTATTAAGAACTCAACGGGGGGAAATCTTTAGGAAAAATCAATGGGTTGTTGAAATTAATTGTAATCCTAGGGAATCAGAAGCATGTATTCTAAATGCATAGGATGAAAGATTTTAAACCAGTATACCTTTTCCGTGACTTGTTGAAGTTGACGAAAACTGGTTGCTTCCAAAGAGACTTCATCCAACACAGTGCTCATGCTAGAACTCTCTTGTGCATTTAAAGAGTCTAGTTCTGCAGGAACTCCAATACCAACTCCTCCATTAGGATCTCCAATCTCACATTCCGACTGATGGCGTTGCTTCTGAATTGAGGGTGAGTTGCAAAATGTCATTGGACTTGCCATATTGGCATGTTTGAAATTTCTTGTGAATGGCACTTGTAAATCCTTGCAGTGATATAACTTTTCTCTCTTCTCATTTGTTGTCACAGATGGAGCCTCAAATGAAGGGCCATGAGAGCTTTCCATGGACTGCACCTGATTTGATGCATATGAAGACCCCTTTGGAGAAGGAGAGAGGTGGCTGTTGTTTTCAGATTTGGTACCAGATGGAGTTGGACAGACTGAAATTTGATCTGAAGGATGGTGATAGTCTAGGTGCATATAAGGAATATCTGTTTGGATGTAACTCAAGGAATCACCTCCAATGTTTTGTTTATGCTGCTGAAGTCCTGAAGCAGGGAAGACTTGAGGCAGTGAATCTCCAAATGGATTGTCCATATCAGCTAATTGTTTCAGGTTATCATACTGAGGAAACGAACCACCATTTTCCACAAGTTGATCTTTTCTTTGTCCTTCTAATTTGTTCTGGTGCTTAAGCTTTTTTTTTTTGCAAATTGATCTGTCATGTCACACCACAATTACATTATATTCAAAGGTTAATGGTAGCATAAATATAACTCACAATTCTCAGTTCACATGAATCATACACTTCATGCGAACCACCTATTAGATGAAAATCAGAAAAAATTAATACATTAATATTTAAAATTTAACCAAATTAACAGTCCAAAATGGAAATAGGACACAAACTGATCACCAGCTTTCTCCTAATAACAGAAACAGGTTCAACTGTATGCCAAATTGTCAACTGGATTGTTATTACAAACCTTTTTATCAACTTCTTAATATATCATTGAGAGGTGTGCAGTTTAATAAGATATAAGGCATTGTCTTTGAAAAACCATAAACCATCTTCTTTTAAGGCATTCTTAATTTGGAGACAAATGAGTATAATTTAACCATTGATCTTAAAGTTCCAGCTAAAGTTGTCAGGATCCTTGCAAATCCTTATTGCTGAAATAAAAAATTAACACATCCCTAAGCTAAAAAAAATACTCAGTCATCCAATTAGAAAAAATGTAAACTTTACGAACCTGTTCATTAAATATCGAGCCATCCTTTGTTTCTGATTGTGTATCTGACCCATTCAGATATGATAAGTGATTAAGAGCAGAATCATCTGTATCCATAGACTGCAAATTTATTTTGTCACCTGCAACAAAATTTTTCTGGCTGGGATCATTAGCTGAAGGATCTGCACCATTTTCTCTAGAAGCTTTCTGATGCTCTGGCAATGTATTCAACTTAGAACCTGACTTCAATATATCTTCAGATTCTTCAGCAGCATTAGAAGATGAAAACCAGCATAGATCATCTTCATTACTTAGACTGCCTAATCCAAATGTCGAATCACAACTTCTGAAAGAAATATGCATTATTAGACAAATTTAGAGCACCCTTTACTAAATATACATATTTAAATGAGAGATTCCAAATAATTCAGTAGTTATGGAACATCATAGAAGGAAAATAAAAAAAATCTTTTAGCATGAAGGATAACTTAAAATGATACCTAAACATCCTGTCAACATCTTCAAAATTCCCTATATCAGGCCAGCCATAATACAAGAGATCACTGCTTTCTTTATCTTCACGATCATTATTGAGAAAGCTAAGATCATTTTCTGTTTGGGAAATGTGATTGAGTGGATAACGATACAAATTGTTATCAACTGGATCACAACCATCATCTAACATAGGATCATCTGCACCGAAGTCACCAATGTTATTTGCATTGTCACTTTTTGATCCATGACTTGATATCCTTGTATCATCGGATGCTGTACTTGTCACTTCTTTCACCGTGTCACTATCACATGAAGCTGGAAACACACTATCAGGTGTATGAGACCACGATTCCTTCTCTAACATTTTATCCTTCTTGGTCATCAATGGTAGGTTGTTTTCCTCCTGTCCCTGAAAATCATATATAGTTCTGCTACTAGCAATGCTTGAAATACTGATCTCTTCACGTCTAGGTTACTTTCTGGTATCACCCCATATTACAAGTTGCTCCTTGTATTCACCATTGAGATGAAGCACTATATGATCATCACTTCCACCAAGGTCATCCCACACATTATCGTCAAGCTGTATTATTAACAAACACGCCGCACGGTCAGCAGACTCTTCTTTGTATGAGTAAATTAAATTTAAAGCATGCAAGTTTTAGAACAGCAGATATACATGTATTAGTCTAGAGATCACCCACGAAATTCCTAAAAACAGTAAACAACCCAGACAAAAAAAAAATAACTATAGGATGAGTGAGAAGTTGAAAATCCGGAGAAAAACAAAACACAAATACATAATCATATCACAATGCTACAACTTTCATTAAATTTTAAAGTTTCAGCATAATTGATTGGAAATATTTCACAATTGGCAGAAAGGTTAGTAAGATACACAAACAAAATATGAGAACCCAACCCAACCACTTGTATATAAGATAAGATTTCAAACATCTGATTGGATAACTTGTTGTAAATCATAAAAGAACAAAAGACTCTAAGATGCTTGCATGACAAGAAGCAGCAAATTTACAGAACAAAAACAAACTAATTGATGCAAATAAAGATGAAAAAAATTGCTACTAAAAACATTACAACGATAAGTACCAACACAAACTTGTTAACCACAACCAAGATAGTAAAGGCCACCGATTATGCCCTCTACCAGTCACCATCGGTGTTTTGAGATCCTGAAACAATTGGAAGTGTAAACATCATTGAATTCTTTAGTGTCATACTCATATGTTTGTTTGACAACTACAAAGTGGAAAACCCTAATAATAAGTGACTACTAACATTAACTAGAATAAGATTAGAATAAAATTCCATTTTTTGAAAGTATAAATACACTGTCAACCATTTGCTTGTAGAGATCAGTAACCAAAATTGGATTCTTATAGATCATCTGTTCTAAAAACAGCAACAAAATAGAGAGGGAGACACTACTGTCAACCTGCTGTTTGTAGACTCCAGTTAAAGCGGTAACCAAAATTGGATACTTACAGATCAATTGTTATGACTTCTGATAACAACCACAAAACAAAGAGAGACGGGGAGAGAGAGAGAGAGAGAGGCATCAACAATTTTTCCTAGGGTGACATACTTAGATTCTTATAGATTAATTGGTCTACAGTTCTACTTGAATTATTGAAAATTTTAATAGAAATGGAAGCTACTAGCATACAGCAGCAACATTATTTCTCCATAGCCCATGTAAGAACAGAACTTAAAACCATTAAGTGCTCTTTACTTTCAAATGGCCTTAGATAAGCTAATACACACATAAGAAGAACTAAGGAGACATTCAGATCTTTCTACTAGCACAGATAGCTTTGAGAATGGAAAAGCACGGACTCTCACAAAGAAGCTTAAATGCTTAACTATTCAAGATATGAAATGGCAAATATTTTGCTCCTGTAGATCAATATTTTAGCACATTTTCAGCATATGATGCAAGATCAACTCTCCATCTAGTGCATTGCATTAATTCAGAGGTTTTGTACTATTAGGGATGACCAAGTCCTTTTCCTATCTTCATTTCATCTCATTAAAAATGAGGTTACCAACTTCCATGATTAACATATATCACATCTTAGAATAGGAAAATTATCACATGATGAAATATTTGAGTTCAGAATACATGATTGTGCAATCTATGTTGAAAGACGATGCAATCATTTTGCTTATGTATGTAAAATTCCTCATTTATTTAAAATTCCTCATTTATTTTGGGTTGCTGAAAACCCTAAATAGCAATATGATTGCTATTGCTATTTAGGGTTTTCAGCAACCCAACAGAAATACATATATACATCTATTGATAGAAAAAGCAGCCTGAGGCTGTTTTCAAAAATCGACTCTGATCAAAATGTTCATGTTGCAAGTGTTCATATTCTGGAAGGGTCAAAGCTTTGTCAGAGTTCTATACATATAAAAACAAAGTGAAGAACAGCCACCCCCAAAAAATTTAGTTTCATGCCAATTTGTAACTTGAATTCGTATACCAGTCTTTTTTGTCATGTCACAAATAATTGATAAGACTACAAGTTTTTATTACTGAAAGAAGTATGTAGCATCAGAATTCTTTTCTGTTAAGGCAACTAAAATAAAATGAAACTCCCTTTTAACCATTATATGAATGGGATTTGGTCACAATATCTTTTAAGCAACCATAAGAGATGTCACCCTCAAATATAGCTAATACCCACATTGACATAAGAGAATCTCAACTAAAACAATCAACAGGTATTCATGCATGCGATACAAATGGTTTAAGAACTATATTGAACAAATTTTATATTTCAAACTTTTAATAGTGAAGTAAGATTCCTTATGATGTAGCCATTTATAAATTCTATTTGCTCTTTCTGTTTTCTAGTTATGGTAGCTAATGGGTAAAATATGGCCCTTCGTGGAACAGTGATCATCACTCTAGGATTTATTTAATTTCTACTCGGATTAACAATAAAAAAAATTATCATTTATACTCAGGTCTAGTGCATCGATGAAATTTGCAGAACAGTAAACTATATAATCGTATGTTCGCCTTCTGAGTATTATGTCTTTATAAGTTACTTTTCTTTATCTGGAGTCCCAATCACATAATAACTGACCATGGTCATGATTACTAGATTTCATGATTGAATTTGAGAAATTTGATTACTAAAGGCTTGGACAGGTTTTCATTCTCTCTCTCTCTCTCTCAATTTATTCTCTTTATACCTATTCTTTTTTCTCTTGATTTCATAACCATCTTCTTTCATCTGAATTTCTCAATTTATTCTCTTTATATCTATTCTTTTTTCTCTTGATTTCATAACCATCTTCTTTCATCTGATTTGCAACCAACCCGTTGCCTTTTGCCTTTACCTAAAACCTTATTTCCATAATTCAACCCTGTGTCTTCCTCACCAACCAAAAGAATACCCTGTTCAGAAATGAATAGCTTATGTCATGTTGCTTATTATAGCAACCAGAACAGCCAAAATTCTCAGTCGTTTCTTGCTTTATTCAGCCCATTCCAAAACTTATCCTTACTGCCCCAGTTCATTTTCCAGTAGTATGCAATCAAAATTTTATTGGTAACAGAAAGAAAACAAGCAATCCACTTAGCCTTCTAAAACAGAAGTGATTGTAGCCTCCCCACAAAGTAAGAGCTATCCCAGAACAAAACATATCTCCAAAAAGTAAAAAACTATGGCACAACGCCCTCCCTATTTAAATTTATGTAGAAGTACTTGTACATTTTTTGGAGATTCTTTCTTCCATTTCTCTACCCAAACACATCAAAAGCTTAATAATTCTTCAACCTATTAACCGTCATCTCTTTGCTGAACCCCCAATAAACCACAAACTAGTGAATCATTAACCTTTTCTTCAACAATACAATACTCGAAACAATATGTCCCTAACTTTTCAAAGCTTTAGCCCATCACTAATATAACACAATAAAACATCAATTTCAGCTGTTAAATAAGCCAAATAATCCTTCGACTCCTGAAATTATCTCAGCAAACAAACATAATTTAAATATTAAATAAAAAATGCAATCCCTAAGCAAATTAATCAGCAAGGTCTATTGGCATAAAAACATTGAGAAATAACACTAAACCCTATTCGATTGAGAATAATTGGTATCAGTATCAGCCTCAGTTGACTTTCAAACGATGTCTTAATTTCCAGCACTCAACAATAAACAAATAAAATCATAAATCTTACTAATTTCTAGCATTATCTCAGAACCAATTGAACGCAAATCAACAGATAAATTTAAATAATAAATCCACTCCAGAAACCAAACCAGCAACCATATCATATCAAAAACTCACCTGAAACTCAAAACTTTCACACAACCTCAAAATTTTCCAAGAAAATCAAATACTGATCCGGAAAATGAAGATCCACAAACAGAGCTTTGAACGAAACCAAAACGACGCAACTATGCTCAAAATCAAAAGTCCTTCTCGGAGGTTCTAGAGATTGGTCTCTAGAACAAGCACTTCAAAAAAATATTATTTTTTTATTTTTTTTGGTTAAATTTTTAATGATTTTACAATATTTTATTAATATTTTAAGGTGAATAAAAAGAGAGTCACGAAGGAGTTGACACGTGGCGAGGAGATCAAAACAAGTGAACTAGGGAAGTGGTTGATATCAAAATCGTGGACGAGAGAGCGGAGAAGAGATCCGATCAGTTTCTGTAATCATATTGGTCCACGTACGTAGTTTGTTCTAGAAAGCTGACACGTGGCAAGAGAGCACTTTGCGAGGGAATATTTGTGGCGTGCATGTGACAACATGTGTTACCTTTGTATGGGAAAATGGCAAAAATATTATTAAAATAATGGGTGTGCCAGTGGCACGGTGGATGATTTTACTTATTTGCCCAAGGGTGGGTTTGAACTTTAAACTCAGCCAAATTAAGGTTGCAATGCAAGTGGGTTTACCACTGCCTTTTTATATATGCAAGTGGACAACTTTTGTTTTTCTTTTGAAATAAAACCCATATGACAAAAAAGATGTCTCAAATGCCCCTCATTTTAAGTGATTTCCCCAAAAATTTCATTTTATTGTTCAAGAGAGATAAAACACCGGTTAGAGAGAGAAACGGCTATTGATAGAGAGAGACATTATTCTAGAGAGAGAAAAACCACCATAGATCGACGAAAATATGCGGGAGAAGACATTAGAGTTAGGTAGACATGGGTGACAAGTTAACAGTCGAGAGAGACGAGTCATTTTACCTCATTTGAGGTTTCGCATCTAAACTTCAAATTGTAAAGACAAAAAAAAAAAAAAAAAAAAATTGTGATTTTTTAAAGCCATTTGTATTATTATTGTTTTTTTTTTTTTTCTTTAACTCCATTCGTGATTATTTAAAATATATAGCAAGAAAAATCAAAATTTTAATTGTGTTTTATGTGGTACTTTTATATTCGAAATTGTTAAAGGCATTTTTGGTATAAATATATATATATTTATTTATTTATTTATTGGTTTCCTATTAGTGCGGACTAATATAAGGAAAACACATTACATTCAAATCTTAGC
Organism: Acer campestre; assembly: GCA_954870605.1. Taxonomy (NCBI): domain Eukaryota; kingdom Viridiplantae; phylum Streptophyta; class Magnoliopsida; order Sapindales; family Sapindaceae; genus Acer; species Acer campestre. The sequence goes on along the minus strand of OX940803.1, from coordinate 29,737,517 downwards.
GTTGGTTTCATTTAATGGTTAGATTTGTTTTTTGAAAGTATATATTAAAAGAGAAGATATATATTAAAGAAAATGATATATTAAGATTTGTTATAAAATAAAGCTTAAAAGCTTATAAAATATAATAATACTAACTAGGAGAGAAGAATGAGAGGAAATCAATTCTATGAATTTATTTATTTGTGTATTGAATGATTATACAATGAGCCTATATATAGGTATAGGGAGAATTATCTCTACAGTTAAAAGAGAAGATAATAGTATAAAGAGATAATAGCTAACAATTATCTAGGTGGTGATAAGTCTATTTTATCACAACACTCCCCCTTGGACATACGTCACCTTGATAATAGTCTTTGAGATTCTTCAAAAATATATATATATTGGACGTGCTTAAATACTGTCTCATTAAAAACCTTGCCAGCAAAATGCAGTGGGACAAAACCTGGTTAAGCGAAAAAGAGTACAGTACACATCTCACTAGCTCTTCTTCACTCGAAGACTCATCACTTGAGCTCTTCTCATCACTAGATTCATCATCTTCACTCCAAGCAGCCGTCATAGCCTTTCCTTTCTTGTCCTTCTTAGAATCACCATTTGGACAGTCCGAAGCAAAATGTCCCAACTTCTTACACTTGAAGCATTAGACCTTCCAATTACTCTTGACTTGACCACTCCTTTCATGAGGTGGAGTAAAGAATTTCTTGACCTCCTTGTCTCTTGAGTACTTGCCATTTGGCTTGGCTCCTTTCTTCAAGAACTTCCTAAACTTCCTAACTAACAATGTTATCTCCTCATCATCTTGGCCACTACTAGCTTCTTCTATGATCTTGAGAGCTAAACCCTTGTTCTTGGCCTTAGGTTTCATACACGCCTCAAAAGTTTGAAGAGATCCTAATAGTTCATCTAAGCTCATGATGTCAACATCTTTGCTCTCTTTAATAGCGGTAACCTTGGCCTTGAACCTTTTTGGCAAAGATCTTAGAATCTTCCAATTTAGTCTCTCACCGGAGATAGGAGTACTAAGAGCTTGGCACTTGTTAGCGATGTCTAGGAGCTTATCTTGGAAGTCAACAAACTTGTCTTCCTCACCCATTTGCAAAACCTCAAATTGGGAAGTGAGCAATTGAAGACGAGACTTCTTCACTTCTTTAGTCCCTTCATTGGTGACACGGAGTGCATCCCATGCCTCCTTTGCGGTTTCTAGATTTTGGATGTAGCTAAATTGTCTACTATCCACACCTTCGAAAATAGCATTCACCGCTCGATGATGTCATTTTGCTAACTCAAACTCATTAGTAGACCACTCACACCTAGGCTTGGAAACGGTCACACCATTCTCAATCTTATTGGGAGCAAGATAACCTTCTTCAACGGTCATCCAAGCTCTCTCATCAATAGAGAGAATGTATGCCTTCATCCTCAATTTCCAAAACCCATAGTTGTAACCCTTGAGAAGAGGAGGCCTAGAATTCGAAGCCCCTTCGGTCATCACATCATCTTGGAAAACCATACTAGTAAAAACCTAAGCAATTCACTTGTAAGTATAACCCGGATCTCATCGAGTGCCGTCCAACGACCCGCTCTGATACCAATTGAAAGTATACAAACAAGGTTAAATTGCTTAAGACGTACCTAGAGAGGGGGGGGGGGGGGTGAACAGGTTTTTCGCCTAATTTCAATCCCTTGAACAAACTTAAGTTTGTCCCTCAAGGTAGCCTTACATACAACACAAACGACACAGAATCATACCAAGACAAGTTAATAAGTGAACATTCATCCATTGTCTAAGTATCAACAAATTGTATGAGGTTTAAAGAAAATATAAAAACAACCAATAAGAATACTTGTATAACAATATATGTTCAATCATTACAAGTATATACAAATATTGCTATATATAAAATTCTAAACAATATACAAAAGAAATGTAATTACAAATATGATCAAAAGAATATATTTACAAATATGATCAAAAGAATATATTTACAAATCACACTTTACAAAATCTTGTATCCAAAAAACATCACAAGTGAAGATTGTACTACAAGATTAAAACATACACAAAAACAAATATAAAAGATAGAGATAGAAAGAATTAACACAAGAGATTTTTTAACGTGGTAAAACCTCCAAGGAGGAAACATCCACGGGTTGAATTATAACCATTGGGTACTTATATATATTTGGAAAGTAAATTAGAAATTCCACAAAGTGACCAATCCTATATCACCAACCCATGTGGAGTCTATGTTTACTCAATCCCTATTGTAAGATACAAAATCCCTCAATGATGTAAACCACATATTGGAACTCATACGAAACCAACATCGTTGGTAGATTAGAAATTCCTTAAGAGTACATACATATCCCATGTACCCTGCTCTATTGGACTCTATGTCTAACCAAACACCTGGGCCTACCAATATATAAGTCAACTCTCTATACAAGGCACACTTGCCCCTAGAAAGCCTCTCATGCATGACTATCCAAGTCCTCCTGACTCTAGCCATGACTTCTTGCTTGTTTATCCAAGTCATCCTGACTCTAAACAAGACTTCTTGCTTACCTATCCAAGTCCTCAAGACTCTAGGCAAGACGTCCTGCTTGGCTATCCGAGTCATCCCGACTCTAACCAAGACTTCATACCTTTTACAAGGACTTCCTAGTGTGATCATGTGAATGCAAATGATGCAAACAATCAAGACAACATAGAACATGTGATCAATACATTCCATGGAACAACTAGATCTATAGATGTGAAAACACAAGCAACAGAAATCTAGATGCAAACAACATAAATGAAAACCTAGAGAAATGTGAAATCAACTAACACATAAAACTCCTAGATTCATTCACACAAATAACTCTTGAACAATTCATATACATGAGGCACAAGTTCAAGATGTTATAAACATACATAAAATGCTAGAATCAAAAAAATTGTATTAAACAAGTATTCTAGCCAAAGATTTAGAGATAGGAGATATTATTAAAAACAAATCAATCCTAGATATCTCTAAAAACACATACAAAGACTCTAATCCTAGAAATCATCAATCAAGGGTCAAAGACACATATCAAGGATTATTAATCATAAAATGAATCAATCAAGTCTCAAATAATCCTAGATGTCAATCTAATCACAATACAACTCCCAATCATGTGAAAAACAAAGAATCCAAGAATCTAGTCCACATGTGTCTCTAATTAGACTTTTCAATTAGATTGATTATGAAGCTATCTTTCTCAATAGCATTCACTAAACATACACATACATATAGAAGAAGAAACCCCAAGCAAATTGAAGGTCTAAAAAGATGAAATCACCAAGATATGAACTCTACCTTGATTTCACGAGCTGGTTCGGTTTTCTGAGTAGATCACTCCGAAAATCAATCAAACAGCTACAAGATTACTTGGAAAAGGTAGAGGACTCGATTACGAACAATCTACACCTTGAATCACTCAATTCCGAATCCGTATGAGAAAGTTATGGTGTTTGGAAGTTGAGAAAAATTGGAGAGAAAATCTAGACGGGATTTCAAAACTTTTCTTCTTGAAAACAAATGGAGGGAGATGGAGACATTTAAAAGGAAGGAGAAGAAGGGCATTTTTGTCCAACAAAAATAGGCCATTTCAGCCTTGTCCCCATGTGGGGCACATGTGCCACACGGGACCAGAGGGCATGTTGGGCCATGTGGCACACGGCCATGCCATGGCCTTTGGCCATGGTGCTTCTCCCGCGCACCTCTCACGTTCTTCAGCCGTATTCGGGCATCCAAACTCCGATTTCGAATCCATTTTTGGATTACAAATCTTGACTCCCTCACGCATAATGAAGACTATGAAACTTTGACAAATGGTTGAGAATTCATCTCGGAAAATGACGACAAACACAACTCAACGAATGAGAACGAAAAATAGCGTAGCTACATCGTTTGGACTCGAAACTTAACATATGAGTAACCGAAATGACCGGGACTCAATAAGGAATCAATTAAGATCACGTACAAGTCCAAAACACAAGAAACACAAGAAACACAAACACAAGTTCACATATGAATGCCATTTCCTAGACATAGTCTTAGAACATGCAACTCTAAAATGTATGAGCATTTGAGTTCAATGCATGAGCATACAAAATCATGTGAATGTGTTATATAAATGGTGCACAACAATGTAGGGATAATTATGAATGATTTGTGTATGTGTGCCTATGCCTTGTAAGAGGAATGGGGTCAATTATACCTTTGATGAGCAATGAAGCAAATTCCCCTTATAAAGCCAACATCTTGCATGTACCGTAGTCAAATCTTTCTTTGAAGCTTTGTATCATCATCAATATGACCACATAAACATTACAAGATAAACAACGTTTTGATATGGAATATATGCCAACAACAACCAAAAACCTAACAAACCTTAATCCTCTAATTAATTAACTTATAATATTAAAGATATCATACCTTTGTTGCATGATCTGATTGACGTTGCATCGATGGTAATCCGCAAGATCTTTCAATCCAATCACGAACGTGAATCACCTAGGAGCGTGGTCCTCCTTCTCTTTGAATTGTGTACCTGATGATGGATTAACAAAACCTTTTCTTTTTCGTTAGTCACAAAAAGTTCCAAGAGACAACAAAGAATGTTCCGGTCACTTTTGAATTCACAATCGTTTGATCGAAACTCGCGTGAACCTTATTCGAAATTGTGTACAAAACCTTGTGGTGTAAAAGTAACTAGTGCACTATCGAAATAAGAACAAATTTTCTCTCTATTCCTCTTGGTAAAAAATCACACTAGTCTCAGAGATAGATTTTATTTTTCTCTAGCAAAAGAAAATAACTCTCAAGTCCAAGACCTTAGGGTTTGCCGAATTCCTCTTAGCCAAATAAAGTATATATATTAGCCGAATTCTTTGCTCAATATTATATATATATGATGAATTGTTATTCAGTGTAATAAATATATATAACTTAATTCTTTTTATTGATATAAATATAGATACATGCGGGAATGCTGTTGGCCATATAATGCCCATTCTTATTATTGCGTGAATTCTACTTGCTCTATAATACCTTATATATGCTGCAATAAATTTTGCAATATATATTATATCTGCATGAATTCTTCTTGCACTATATTACCTTATATATGCCGCAATAAATTTTGCCATATATATATATATATTTAAACCCTAATCCAACTCTTTAGTGTATTCGTGACTATATAAAAGACTTCCTAATTTGACTAGATAAATAAATCTCTTATTTATCTACTTACCAAATAAAGTTTTTTATATTTAATATACTACCAATAGTATAACACTAAGAAACATATTTCCTAGTCAGAAAAAGATTTTGATTCTTAATTAAATAATTAATCAATCAATTAATCAATTTCCATTTAATCAAATAATACAATAAAATAATATATTTAGACTATTATATATGCCTTGCCGCCCATACACTAAGATAGACCCATATATTATTTTTCCATTTTATTAAATCCATTGGACTTTTTATTAAAAGGCCCACATGTGAACTAGACCCATTCTTACTAAAAAAAAACAAGTCCACATGCCTTAATACACTTCTAGATGGACCCATGATTAGTCTAGTAGAATATATCAAGTGATTCATGCAAGTCCGTGTGGATTGGGGATCTTGGCGGGCCTATCTAAATTTAAGCTCCAATAGACATAACCCAATCACAATCAACAAATGATTCACTGAGGTTCAATCTATTAATTTTAGTTCATTCCACTAAAGGACTAAAATTGCACTCTTAAATAAAGATGGAATAAGTAAATGATTCTCATTCATACCCTAGACAATCTTATAGGAGATAGTGAATCCTCGTGAAGAAGATCAGTAATCCCCAAGAGCTTATGTACCGTCTATAGCTCTCCAAGTTACCATATTTACTCATATGACCACACTTTGAACTTGGATATATATTATGACTTGTCCAGAAGTCATCTTTCAATAGTCACTATTGAAAACTCAACGCTAAGATTTAATATCCAAAACCTCAAAACATCTATATGATAATATTTTACTCACATTTAATAAATGGAGCCACGATGTCCATATCTATAAATGAAGTCCTCTATCGATTAGTAAATGAATACCACCAAACTATTGAGGATAGACTATGCTATATAATCATACTCATTGATAGCTCAAATGATAACACTTGTAACCATAAATCCATCATTTATCTCAGGATTGAGATAGACTCTCCAATTGTCCTAATAATGAAAAGAATTTTCATCTATTGACGGTTCTAGATAAAGTATTTCATTGTGATCCAGTTCAATGCACCCAGTGCATTAGATTCTTTTACTTGAAGACTCTTCGATAATTTTAGACTCATCATAACACATTTGATCCCATTCAAATGCTAGCAAAAGAATTCTACAACTTTAACAAGATAAAGGTGCCCAACCTTTAACTTAAGTTGTGAACGTTATTCAATACTAACTAAAGAATTGTGTCTACCTCATACATATCCAAATATACGAACAATTCTTCTTTTCTCATAGTCTTTTGACCTTATGATTATTTACTTTGACAATTATAATTATAAATTCTATAAGATTTTGTTAAAACAGAAATCACTATATTCATATGATTAGATTATCAAATACAATATTATACTCTTACTATTGAGCATAATCCTAACATTGGAAAAGGTAGAGGACTCAATTACGAACACTCTCCAATTTGAATCAACCAAATCCAACTTCGTATGAGAAAGTTATAGTGTTTGGTAAGTGAGAAAAATTGTAGAGAAAATTCTGGTGAGATTTCAAGCTTTCTCTTTTTATTTATTTATTTATTTATTTATTTATTTTATGAAAATGGGAGGGAATGGAAATATTTAAAAGAAAACAAGAGAGAGAAAATAGATCGGCCAACCATAGCGTACCATATCAGCACCACGTGTGGACCGCTTATGGCCACGTGGGTAGAGGACCATGCTGGTTGTGTGGCACACGTGGCCCACATGTGGCCAACATGCTTGGCTGTTGGCCTCGCTTGTTCCTCCCGCGCTCCGGTAGCGTTCTTCGGCCGCATCTGGGCCTCTGAACTCTGATTTCAAATCCATTTTTGGATTACAAATCCATTTTTGGATTACAAATCGTGACTCCCTCATGCACAATGATGACTATGAAACTTTGATAAAATGTTGAGAATTCAACTCGGAAAATGAAGACGAACACAACTCAACAAATGAGAATGAAAAGTAGCGTAGCTACATCGTTTGGACTTGAAATCAAATGTATGAGTAACCGAAATGACCGAGACTCAATAAGGAATTATACGAGATCATGTTTAAGTCCAAAAACAATAAAATGTAAACATATAAGCATAATGTCACACATGTATGCCGTTTCCTAGACATAGTCTTAGAACATGCAATTCTACAATGTATGAGAATTTAAGTTCAATGCATGAACATGTAAAAACATGTGAATGTGCTATAGAAATGTTGCACAATGATGCATGGACACATATAAATGATTTGTGTGTGTGTGTGTGTGTGCCTATTTGCCTTAAAGAAGAATGAGGTTTATATTACCTTAATTTTGCAAAGTAGTCCATTCTTCTTCGAAGGCTCCTTCTTGCTTGATCTTTGGTCCACATCTTTCTTTGAAGCTTCAAATCATCAACCTATGACCATTAATCAAATACAAGGAAAAAACATCATTTTGATATGGAATATATGCCAAGACAAACTAAAAACCTAACATCTCGAGTTTGATTTTGCTGTTGGATTGGTGGTTATGAAACCACTGAATGAAACCGTCATTGTTCCCCTGTTCTTCTCGGGTTCAATTCGGTTGTTGTGATTGGTGGCTTGGCCACGAATTGAAACCACCGATCGTGCGGTTCAGGGGCAAACTTGTCTTTTCACATGCCCTATTTTTGATGTCTATAAATATACCATCTTCTCATTCTCTAAACGTAGTTCCTTAACTCTTAGAACCCTAAATAAAAAAAGAGAGACACTTGCGAGAAAATTAATCAACACTCATTTTTAAACACTCAAAACCATTCTCATATGCATCAAAATATCATTTAGCATCTTCTAGCATAGTTAGGATGCTTGCTTGCATGGGTCTTGCTCATCACATCTTCCTTGGTATGTTTTTCACTAATTTCATCTAATTTTAGTGTTTTTCATATTAAGACATCTCTCTAATTACTTGTATGTTTTTAGATCATATGCTAAATACAAGATAAAGATTATTTGTGATGTATTGATTGAGTGTTGTATTGTGATAACTATCTAGGTTTTCATAATCTATGTCTAGCTAAACTTTTTGACATGTCATTTAGCTATTGATATCTAGGATTATTTTAATTGCAATATTGTCATCCTAGATAAGCATATAGGGTTCCCTAGCTCTAATTGCATTTTGAATATTTCATATATTCACATAGGTTGTCTTATCTCTTCATTGAGAAATAAGACTTATGGCTAAGATTGCTTAGGCCACAAGCAAATTGGACTAGGTCTGCTTTCATAGCCCCATGGTTAGTAGTAGGGGGTTATAGGCCGTGAAAGGTTGAGGTCAACCTAGGCTGTAAACTCTATTATAATTATGGATTCGAGGTTCGTGTATGGCGCACATAACAGCCCGTGGTTTTTTTTTCCCTGTTGAGGGTTTCCACATATATATCAAGTGTTATTTAAATTCCACACATATTACACTTGTTATATTTGTATTGACTAGATAGAGATATTTTCGTAATCTTGATCATACACGAAAATTGGGTAAAATTGTTAAAATCTATTTACCCCCCTCTAGACTTATATTGAACACACCGTTTATTAGTTTCATGCTATAAATGCCTTCTTGATCTTCCTTTTAGCTCTGTCCAAGACGGTTGAGCATTAAAACCAACTTGACCATGCACGACTTATTTACAGCGTTAGAAGTACGGTTTTACCCGAGAAATGAGCACAAAAAGATGCGAAAATTGGGCTACATGATCGAACCAAAATTGGTATGATTTTGGCCCTCACTTCCTTCTCTTTTTGCTTGATTCTCGGGCATTATCCTGTGATTTAATGGTGTTAATTAAGTATTTTCATGTATTTATAGAATTCAGGGGCATTGGAGTAATTTTGGTGAAAAAGGGGTAAAAGTGTAATTATTGGAGGAAGTTTTGAAGTTATCGCAAATATAGAAGAAAGCAGGGGCTGAAATGCAATTGACCAGGAGCACTGCCACGTCAACAGGCTAATGCGGTGCGTTTTGCTTAAAGGAAGAGAGTGGGCTACTAAGCACACCCCAGGCCACTCTACGCACACCCAAGTGCAAGCCTAATCAAGCCCACTGCCACCGTTTTAATGAAACGGTGCGTTTAAGGGTATGTGCCCTTAAACGCACCCCTTCCTCTTGCTAAACACGCCCATTTAAGACAAAAAAGGGCAGTAGCCCATTGCACCCCACTTCACTGCTGAATGCACCCCATAACTATTCATCTTCTTCTTCCTCTCACGCGTGCAGCAACCCTTTGCCCCCAAAACCCTAGCTTTTCTTTGCGGCCAAGTTTCCGATGATCACCGACCTACCGTCGGTCAGTCTCCGGTGCAAAGTAATGGCCAGGTCAACGGTAGCCTGGTCGTTGACTTTTTAGCACCTCAAATAGCCGGCTACTCCAAGCCCAAATCACACCTAAAACTTCCCATTTTACCCCTAGGTCGCCATTTGGCCTTCCGATGTCGCCATGGCGACAGGGAGTTGATTCCCACACCTGATGAGGTCACCATTTGCATCCCCAAGGTCGCCATTTATGACCAAACCGCGACTCTCTCTGTGCCTTTCTCTGATTGGCTATTTTTTTGGTGGAAAATTACAAGAAGGGCCCCTAGACGAACACTCTACTTATGACCAAACAGTTTCTTCAGAAACGGGGGACGAACACTCTACTTATCGACAGGCACAGATTCACCACCGCCATCATCACCCTCTTTACTGACGAAAACTCTTATGTAATGTGATAACCTCAGAAATTCATGGTGGATGTATTCATGTATTAAAAAAGAGTGATCAATAAAACGAGTTCTTATTCGATTTCACGTATTCTTGATTATGTATGCATTGACAAGGACCTAGTTGGTATCGAACTACTTGATACCCCTCCGGCCAGGATCATTCTCGATCTTGACCCTTTTAAAGTGGTTATTTGGATTATTGTCCTCCTAACAATTTTCGGATAACACTTTTGGCGCCGTCTGTGGGAAGTCTTTTTCCCAACCATTGTTTAGCAGCAGCCTGCTTCCACCCAGAGATATTCAGAATGAGACTCCGATCCTCCCAGGGTCATCTCGAGCCATCAGGACTCCAGTCCCTTGCCTCCACTGAAAGAGCCCGGAGGCGTGGTAAGGGTGTCAGGAGCGAGAATCCTCCACCAGTGCTCCCACCGGCTGCAGGCCCTATCCCTCAGAACCCCGCTGGGCAAGAGGTCAACCGAGATGTCTTAGAACAGCACGCCGCAGCCTACGTAGAAGCGATCCGGCTCCGAATGATGGCCCAGGGAATCCCATTTGAAGCAGCCGGGATCCAGGACGATGTCAGACCAAGCATTTGGGGTCCAGTCTTCGACCGATTGGGCCCCCCTCTCCCAGTCCGACAGGCGGATCTCAGACCTCGACTGGTAAAATCCGCGATTGAGGTTCCTCCCAGGAAGATTCAATCCCCACCAAGACTGCGGACCAAGGAGAGGGAATCCCGTCCCAATTCCGAAGAAAGTGCCAAATCTCGGAAGATTTCCAGGGAGAGGCATCAAAGAGTTAAGCGAAAGGAGGTAGTCATCGATTCAGAGTCTTCAGATGATGAAGTTTCAGTAGCTCGATCCGGAACCAAGAAGTCTCAACGCCTGGAGGACCAGATGACGAGGATGGCGAAGGAGTTGGAGTAGTTAAAGAAGGGAAAGCATCAAGGGATCCAAAAGAATCCTTTGGGCGAGATGAATGCACCGTTCTCCAAGAGAGTTAGGGAGGCAGGGCTACCCCCCAAATTCAGGATGCCTTCAGAAAAGTATTCTGGAACAGAAGACCCCGTCAGCCACCTGGAAAGCTTCGTACACCAGATGGAGGTTCAGAGTGCAACCAGGATAGCCATGTGCAGGATGTTTCCTTCAACTCTGACAGACTGTGCCAAAACATGGTTCAGAAAACTACCACCAGGTAGTGTTGATTCTTTCTCCAAACTTACCAAAGCTTTCTGTGCACAGTTTCAGGGAATCAAACCCCGTCCCAAGGATCCTATCCTGCTGCAGTACGTAGTTCAAGAGCGAGGGGAAACTCTAAGATCTTACGTGGAGAAATTCCACAAAGAGGTTGTCCAGATGGGCGTGTTCAACGAGAAGGAGACTTTAGCCAATTTCCGGAGGAACTTGTGGGCGGGCAGGCTGTTCCGATCTTTTGCCAAGCATCCTCCCGAGACGTACCAAGAAGCCTACAATCGGGCTCTGGAACAGGTGGACATTGAAGAACAACTCCGGATCAAGATTAAACATGATGAAGCCCGATTAGCACCACGCCCTAAAAAGGAAGCTCCGAAACCTGCTCCAGCTAGGAAGTTTCAGAATCAACCTCCAAACCGGTCGACGTACAGGCCGCCTCCTATTCCTTCGTACCAAGAAAGGTACCCGGTTAGGAGGTCACCTCCCAGGGAGCTCCCCTTGAAGGATATATCCAGAATAACGAGAGAGGAAGAAGGATATAACCATTATACCCATCTCAATGCTTCACGGGAAACTATCTATCTCGCCATTCGAGACAAGGGTCTACTCAGAAAGCCGGTTCCCATAAAAATCCCGGTAGACAGGAGGAATCAGTACAAGTATTGCGACTTCCATGAAGACGTGGGGCACAACACCTCCGAATGCTACAGTCTCCGCAATCAGATAGAAGCACTGGTAAGGGGAGGACTCCTAACCGAATTTTTACAACAGGTACGAGATAGCATTAAAGAAGGAAAGCAGGTTCAAAGCGGGATGCAGGAAGCAGCGGAAAGGAGGAGAGAAGGAGAAAAGGATCTAATGCAGCAGATCCAGGTGATTCACACCATCAGTGGGGGCCCCACCTTGGCTGGAACCTCCAACAATTCAAGGAAGAACCACGCAAGGAAGATTCCCAGGCTTAACGTTGACCATGAGGTACTGAAGGTCAATGGCGGGCCCCGAGATCTATCCCGCTCGACCAAGATCATCTTCACGGAGGAGGATGTCTACAATACGGTACAGCCACATGATGACCCCATGGTCAGAACAGTGCAGATCGCTAACTGCCTAGTACACCGCGTCCTGATCGATACGGGAAGCAGCGTAGATATTCTGTTCAAGGGGGCTCATGAGCAACTTAACCTGAAGAATTCTTGTTACAACAGTTGCACCTCACTACTATACGGATTCACAGGGGACTCCGTAATGCCGATGGGAACAAAGATACTGCCAGTGATAGTCGGAGAAGCTCCTCTTCAGCAAAACATAATGACGGAGTTCATCGTGGTAGACACCCCATCTGCGTACAATGCAATTTTAGGAAGGCCTTTCTTATCAGGGATTAGAGGAGTACTGTCTATCTACCACAACGTGATGAAGTTTCCAGTAGGCTCGGGAGTAGGAGAAGTAAGAGGAGACCAGCAGGCAGCCCGCAACTACTATGAGGTGTCAACCAACCCCGCTACGTTGGCTAAGCAATGCGCGTCGGTGGCCAGCTATCCAGGTCCAAGAACGACAGAGCAGGATGATCACGTCTTAGAAGAAGGAGAGGTACCAGACATAATCATGGAGGAGTCAGAAGAGGAAGAGCGAGGTTGGACCGGTGGAAACCCCGCGGAGCAGCTAGAGGAGGTCCAAATCCGGAGGGAGGACCCGGCAAAGACAGTAAAAGTGGGAGAAGGTCTGGACCCGGAGGTGAAGAATAACTTGATAGAGCTTCTCAAAGAGTACAACGACATCTTTGCTTGGAGTCATGATGAGATGCCTGGCATTCCCCTTGGCCTGGCTTCCCATAGGTTGGCAGTGGATGCAACTTTCAAGCCAGTGAAACAGAAAAGAAGACACTTCAACACAGAACGGAATGCCGCAGTCCAAGAAGAAGTTGACAAGCTCCTGAAGGCCGGATTCATCAGGGAATCCCGGTACCCTGAGTGGATCGCTAACGTGGTCATGGTAACCAAATCCAACGGAAAGTGGCGGATGTGTGTGGACTACACCGATCTCAATCGGGCTTGTCCCAAAGATAGCTTCCCTCTACCAAAAATAGATCAGCTCATTGACTCCACTGCAGGAAATAAGCTCCTAAGTTTCATGGATGCTTTCTCGGGGTACAATCAAATCATGATGCATCCTTCAGATCAAGACAAGACTAGTTTCATCACAGGACAAGGTCTCTACTGTTACAAGGTAATGCCATTCGGACTCAAAAATGCAGGTGCCACTTACCAGCGCATGGTGAACAAACTATTCAAGGAACAGATAGGAAGGTCCATGGAGGTATACATAGATGACATGATCACTAAATCTCCAGAAGCAAGACAGCATGCAGGGGACTTACGCCAAACCTTCCAGGTAATAAGGCAGAACCAGATGAGGCTGAACTCCGCTAAGTGTGCATTCGGGGTAGCAGCAGGCAAATTCTTAGGATTCATGGTGCATGAAAGGGGAATCGAGGCAAATCCGGAGAAGATCAAAGCCATTTTAGATCTCGAGTCTCCTACGAACCTCAAGCAGGCGCAAGGATTAACCGGGCGGATAGCGGCTTTGAACCGGTTCATATCCCAATCCACCGACAAATGTCTCCCCCTTTTCAAAATCATCAAGTAGGGGAAAAAGATGAAGTGGGATGAGCAGAGCGAGCAGGCCTTTCAGGCTCTAAAGGGGGTACCTGTCAAGCCCTCCGCTATTGGTAAAACCAATCCCGGGTGAAGAACTCCTACTCTACCTAGCAGTTTCTGAAGTAGCAACTAGTGGAGCCTTGGTGAAAGAATGCAGTGACGGGGTACAGAGGCCGATCTACTACGTGAGTCGGGCTCTTTCAAAGTCCGAGAAGAATTATACCTTGCTAGAGAAACTCGCCTACGCCTTAGTAACCACATCCAGAAAGCTCCGGCCTTATTTTCAAGCCCACACCATCGCGGTAGTCACAGATCAGCCTTTGAGACAATTCCTCCAGAGACCGGATGTTTCAGGAAGATTGGTTTTGTGGGCCCTAGAGCTCACACAGTTCGACATCAAGTACAAGGCGAGAACCACGATCAAAGCTCAAGCCCTGGCGGACTTCATAGTGGAGTTTGGCCCGACCCTGAACCAAGGCGTGTCGGCAGACCCAGACCCGGATCAAGCCCTTCTGGAATGGCCCATAGACAACAAGATATGGATTCTTTACACGGATGGAGCATCGAACCAGTCGGGGTGCGGAGCCGGGATCGTCCTGATCGACCCCGCGGGAATTGAAGTAAGTCATTGCTTCAGGTTTGAATTCAGAGTCACCAACAACGAAGCGGAATATGAGGCTTTGCTAGCAGGAATGAAGGTAGCAGGGGCTCTGGGGGCTGAGTATCTTCAGATCAAGAGCGATTCACAACTAGTGGTCAACCAGGTGACAGGATTATTGATGAGGTCGTTTGTGTACTCAACAAAATAGTAAAAATAATAGTTTTTGGTTGATTCTTGAAAACTCTTTTAAAGCCACTTAATCCTTTTAAAATGTGATTTGATAGCAAAATAGTGAGCAAGTTCGTTCCACAGGGAATGGAGTGTTAATTAGATAAATTGACTAATCTTAGAACAATAAAACAAATCATAGAGTTTGATAAATGTGTGGTTTCTAAAGCCACCAATGCTAAACTACTCAAATGAAAATACACAAAAATGATATGAAAAATAGAATACTCAACACCTTGATAAGAATAGTGATAAAATCAATTAATGAGAGAACTAGGGAATAGATCGATTAACACTTGGATGTGGGTAAGCTACTAGCATCATTAATGTACCAATCTCATTATGTTAACCACTTAGAGGCTTAGATTAGTGGGGTTGATATACCCACCACTAATCTATCCTATCCAATGGGTTCTTAATCACACAAAGGTTGTCAATCCACATGTGAATATATAACAAATTATTCCACTCAAGATAGCAATCAACAAGTGATATACAAGTCAATTATAATGAATGAAATCTAATTAAATTGAATGAATAGAACACATAAGAGATTCATTACAAGCTAGACTAAACCCACAACCAATTGTTCCTCAAATCTATCCCCTAGATTAGGGGTTTAGTTACACATAATTGCAATAAATGAAAAGAAGTAAATGATAAGGAAATAACCCTTGGGTCACCTTCTTTAAGCTCAATCCTTCTTCTCCTCTATGCTCCTAGATGCAAGGAATGGAGGTTGAGGAAATGTCTTGGAATGTGGGTGTTTTGGTGGAAAGTTACTAAGGATTTTGGTGGAGAAATGGTGGGATGAGGAATGATGTAGTGAAGTAATCAAGGTTTTGTGTTGAGGGTTGGATGGATTAGATGAGTTCAAGGAGAGAAATGGAGGATGATGAAAAATGTGCCATGGAAGATGATCTAGATCTGAAGTTGAGTTCTCTGAATTTTTCTCTCTGATTTTCGATCCTTTGAAAATGAAGAGACGCTCCATATATATACTCACTCATGGACATGTACTGGTAACGACTTGATTCGCTGATGTGGAGCCTTGGTCGCTATGGCGACCATGGAGCGTAAAACGGTTAGATGAAAAGGTCGCTCTGAAAACCATCTTTCTCGCTCTTTGTCAAGTGGCGAACATGACCAAAATGTGTAGAGGTTGCCACTTGTATCCTCTAGGTCGCTCTGGCGACCATAAGTGGCGACCTTGGAAATGTGAAGAGGTCGCCCTTTGTACATCAAGGTCGCTCTGGCGACCATAAGTGGCGACCATGCCTACGTTGGAATTCCTACGTTGGAATTCCTATGTGGTCGCCACTTGTCCTTCTAGGTCGCTCTGGCGACCATAAGTGGCGACCTTGGAAATGTGAAGAGGTCGCCCTTTGTGCATCAAGGTCGCTCTGGCGACCATGCCTACGTTGGAATTCCTACGTTGGAATTCCTATGTGGTCGCCACTTGTCCTTCTAGGTCGCTCTGGCGACCATAAGTGGCGACCTTGGAAATGTGAAGAGGTCGCCCTTTGTGCATCAAGGTCGCTCTGGCGACCATAAGTGGCGACCATGCCTTGAGTGCACTAGGTCGCCACTTGCAAGGGAGGTCGCCAGAGCGACCCCAAGTGGGGTCGCTCTGGCGACCCCACCTGATTGTTTTTATGACCTTCTGTCGCCATGGCGCTCAAGTGGCGCCCAAATGGCGACCTTTTGATGCCTTTGGGAACTCTTCTGTCGCCATGGCGCTCAAGTGGCGACCTCCTTTGCCCAAGTGGCGAAAATGCCCTGTTTCTTCTCATTTGTGAGACATTTTTGCACAAGTCCTCCACCTTCATCTCAATTGCTTCTGAAACCTAATAAAACCTGAAACACTCAATTTAACAACATTAAACACGGGGAAATGCCCGAGAATCAAGCAAAAAGAAACGGAAATGAGGGCCAAAATCATACCAATTTTGGCTTGATCAATTATACCATGCAAAAGGTGACAACATGATAGCCTATCTGGCTAAAGTTCAGGAGACTATGAAGAAGTTCAAAGGTGTAAAAATAGAGCAAGTGCCTAGGGAGAAAAACCGTCGCGCAGATGTTTTAGCCAAGATTGCCACAGGAGAGGGACACGCTTTACCAAAAGGGGTACCCCTTCAATTGGTTCCTCTCTCCAGCATAGCAAAAGAGGCAGAAGTCCTCCCAGTAAGCAGCCTCCCATGTTGGATGGATCCAATAGCAGACTATCTCCAAAGCGACATTCTCCCAGCAGATCCGGATCAATCCCGTCGGCTCAAGAGGACAGCCACCCGATACTGCTTGGTGGAAGGATACCTATACCGTAAGGGGAAATCTCTCCCTCTACTCAGGTGCCTCCATCCTGATGATGCGCATTGGGCGCTCAGTGAGGTGCATTCAGGGGATTGTGGTAACCACGTGTCAGGGGAAACACTGGCTTACCAGGTAATTAGGATGGGTTACTACTGGCCGACTATACACCAAGATGCAAGGCAGTTCGCGCGATCCTGCGAGGCTTGTCAAAAAACAGCAAACCTCCATCACCTCCCACCAGAGAGGCTCTCCTCAATCAGCACTCCCTACCCCTTTGCCATCTGGGGACTAGACTTGATCGGGCCACTTCCCACTGCACCCGGCCAAGCCAAGCACGCAGTAGTGGCGATAGATTACTTTACTCGGTGGGTGGAAGCTAAGGCACTCACCCGGATAACCGAAGAAAAGACCACCAACTTTGTCAAGGAACACATAGTTTGCCGATTTGGCACCCCGATGGCCATCATAACTGATTTAGGAAAGCAATTTGACAATGCCAACTTCCGAGAATTCTGTGCAGACCGGAGGATCAATCTCTGTTTTGCTTCGGTGGCCCATCCTCAAACCAACGGGCTGGTCGAAGCAACCAACAAGACCATTAAGAAGCTCCTAAAGAAAAAGCTCCAACAGAAGAAAGGATTATGGGTGGCAGAATTACCCAATGTACTTTGGGCCTACAGAACAACTAGGCGGACAGCAACCGGAGAAACTCCCTATTCCCTGGTATTTGGGGCTGAAGCAGTCTTGCCCATCGAACATAAGCTCATATCTTTCCGGGTTCAAAATTACAAACCAGAAGATAACGTGGCCAAGTTGAGAGCTAGCTTGGACCTGCTGGAAGAAAAACAAAGCAAGGTTGCAGAGAAGGTGGCCGTATACCAGAGCAAGATAGCCCGACATTTCAACAAGAAGGTGAGGGCCCGAAATTTCAAAGAGGGAGACTTGGTTCTCAGGAAGGTGACCCAGAATACTCGTAGGAGGTCTGACGGAGTGCTAGCTCCAAACTGGGAGGGTCCATACTTGATTAAGGCATCACTCCGGGGTGGTGCTTACAAGCTCGAAGACATGGAGGGTTACCCAGTGGATCATACATGGAATGCCGATCATCTTCGAAAATTCTATCCTTAGAAACTATGTTCTTATCTAGCGGGATACTCACCCCGAGTTCATGTTTGTACCGTTTGGGAAATTGAATAAAAGCAATTCTTTCTTCTTCTATATGATTCTCCTGTGTTCCAGTGCTTGATTGTCTCCTACGGGATTCTCCGATAATCACCTACAGAATCATCATCACGGAATTGCCTCAAGACCAGGAAATAGCCTAAGGGCGCTCCTGCTGCCTTGGACTGGGTCAAGCCCGCCAAGAGGATCTCCATTGCTAAAGCGCCTCAAGACCAGGAAATAGCCTCAGAGAGCTCCTGCTGCCTTGGACTGGGTCAAGCCCGCCAAGAGGATCTCCATTGTTAAAGCGCCTCAAGACCAGGAAATAGCCTAAGGGCGCTCCTGCTGCCTCGGTCGGGGAATACCCTCCTCTGAGAAGCCTGGTGCTAAAGTGGCCTTAGTTGCCTACCAGGATAGCCTTGGTCGGGGAATACCCTCCTCCGAGAAGCCTGGTGCTAAAGTGGCCTTAGTTGCCTACCAGGACAGATTACAGTAAGAGTCGGGCTGCCTCAGGGTACCTGGTTCCTTACTTCGCCTCAAGACCAGGAAATAGCCTCAGGGCGCTCCTGATGCCTTGGACTGGGTCAAGCCCGCCAAGAGGATCTCCATTGTTAAAGCGCCTCAGGACCAGGAAATAGCCTCAGGGCGCTCCTGATGCCTTGGACTGGGTCAAGCCCGCCAAGAGGATCTCCATTGTTAAAGCACCTCAAGACCAGGAAATAGCCTGAGGGCGCTCCTGCTGCCTTGGTAGGGAAATACCCTCCTCCAAGACGCCTGGTGCTAAAGTGGCTTTAGTAGCCTACCAGGACAAATCTACAGTAACATCAG
Organism: Acer campestre; assembly: GCA_954870605.1. NCBI lineage: Eukaryota > Viridiplantae > Streptophyta > Magnoliopsida > Sapindales > Sapindaceae > Acer > Acer campestre. The sequence goes on along the minus strand of OX940803.1, from coordinate 29,718,516 downwards.
GGAGACTCATCGGGATACTTCACTCTTTATTTTCCCGCTTGCTACCCCGACAGCGGACCAGCAGTCAGAAAGAGACTTAAAAGTCCATCCTCAGCAAGACGAATTGTTCGTAAGGAGTAGGATTTCTTGAATGACTGCTATAACACTTTATACTATGATGTGTTTAAGGGAGTCCGATTAGAGGAAGATGTGATTTTACCCCGTTGGTTCTTATGGTTATAAGCACATGTTTTATCTCTATTTACCATCGGGGTCCAGTCATCATCCTTATTACTCGTCAAGGTCCAAGTATTCAACAGAATTCCAAGTATCAACAAATTTATATGCAGTGAGAGTTTTCTAAGTACAAAGTGAACAAGACACAGTATTCAGAAAAGCTGCTATATTTATAAACGGGGTGCCCCATTCCCCAGTCGGGCTACAAAAATTTCTAATAATGAAGGGAGGCCAGACTAAACTTCTTTTTCCTCCTCTGGATGCTCTTCTTGGCCAGCTGCCCCTCCTCCCAAAGGCTCAGTTGCTGCATCGTTGTGAACCACCTCCATGGCAGAAGACCCAGCCTGAATCCCTTCAACCATAGGGACCTCGGATCTGGCTGGCCCTTCATCATCCTCCACGATGACCTCTCCAGTAGCGGACTCGGGATCCACCACTTGTTCTTCAATGACAGGGGGATCTAGACTAGTTCCCTCCGCGCCATCTTGTTGGACTCCAGCAGCCACGACAGCTTCTTGACCCGGGTGAGCCATTTCTTGTGGAGGGGCCTCAGCCTCTTGATCCCCTTCAGCTAACTGGGCAGCCTTAGCCATAATTTGCTCCCGGTCCCAGTTCAAGGTTGCCCTGAGGTCGAAAGGAGGAGGCAAAGCTGTAGCCACCTCATAGCAGGCAGTGAAATAACCATCATCGAATGAGGGCCCCTGGTGGGCTCCAAATCCTCTAAGGCATCTCGCAGAAGCTGGTTCTCATCTGACAGCAGCCTCTTTTCAGCTTTTATGCGATCCCTCTCCTCTCTGCGGCGCAAGGACTTGATGGTTTCTGTGTTTAAGCAACGCTCAAGGCGTCTGATAATCACCAAGCCCTCCTGTCGCGCTTCTTCTGATGCCCTAGCCTCTTGAAGTAAAGGGGCCACGTTTTGTTGGGTCTGGACTAGCTCCTGCTGAGTTTCCTCTAACCTCGCTTGGAGGCCGATATGAGCTTCTTTCAATGTCAGCAGCTGTTTCTCCATGGCCAAGGCAAACTTGAAACCCTGCAGAAAGAAAGAGAGTCAGTACCTGGCAGAAGGGAAAAATTAAGTAGCAAGAAGGGAGTAAAGGTTTACCTCAGCCAGAACCGATACCCCCTTGGTGACCAAGATGCCTGTAGGAAGCTTGGCCATATCTGTCAAATCCCCACCGGGGCAGGTGGCCGCGAATCTAGACACCACCTCGTCAAAAGTAGCATTCCCCGACCCCGATCCAGAGGCCACACCAGCATCAAGAGTAGAAGTGTGGACAACTGCTTCCTCCACCGGGGCCCTCACAGGATCCACGGGAAGAGCTACGGCAGGAGGAGGAGCAGAAGAGTTTTCAGTGGTAGAGACTTTCTTCTTCTGGGCCGGCCTTTCAGAGCTTCGGGCCCTAGCCGCCCTGGCTAGCAACGCCGGGATCCTCGAACGGGAGGGAGGAGTAGAAAGGTTGCGAGCTGGAGCCTTAGCTTTAGACCCTGATGGAGCAGGAGTAGAGTCAGGAGGGGGGGTGGGGTTCGATCCTTCTCGGACGGACCCCGACCTAGTCCTGGCAGTCGAAGTGGGAGAAGGAATAAAGGAGGAACGAGATAGCAGGGTATTATCTTTACCCCCCGAAGAAGGGAGAGGCCCCGTGACCATCAGGGAAGCTGATACTGCCAGAAGAAAGGATGTTCAGTAAGAATCAAAAGAAGGAAAATAAACATTAAGAAATAGAGATGCAGGATGCGGTTAACTCACCTGGAGAGGCGGGGGAGATCCTCAGGTACCATTCCAAGCGGGCTCCCTCAAAGGGATCCAAAGAGGGGAATTGCAGGTTGGTATACCCTCTCTTTAGGATCCTTGTTAAAATCTCTCGGGACTTAGGAGCCAAGGTCCCCTTCGCCCACTTGTCCCTCACGGTAAACTGGGTAGGGACGGGGTGCTCATACCCCCCAACAAGAGCAGTGCGCCCCCAATCGCCCTCGACCACCAGCCACTCCTCCTTCCAAGGCGCCGCATACTTCACATTCGCCCCTGGGACGACGAACTTCAAATCATTCGATGCCCTCAGGTAGAACTGACCCCGAGGTACCATGCTCGTAATGTTGAAGAGGAAGCGGAGCTCGTCCAAACCCGGTTCCCGCTCAATATGGTCTTTCTCGCACTGCTCCCTCCAGAGCACCAAGAACCCTATCAGGTGCTTCCAAAAGCCCGGAGAGAGTTGGAGAGGGGCCAATTCGAGCGCGACGAGAGCTCGACGAAGAGTGGGGTGTAGTGGGAGCCGGACTCCACACTCCAGAGCGGCTTTGTGGATCAGCAAGCGGTCTGGAGGCGGGGTGTACGCGTCATAGCCTTGGGGATGAAGGGAGAGAATGATGTACTCCGGGATCTTGTACTCTTCCCGTAGTTGATTGAGCGTATCCATTGTACAAACAGAATCGGGAATAACCCGACTATCGCGAAAGGCGGCAAAGGAGCCCGTCTAAACTCCGACCAGCGCGACATCAGGTCCGTCACTTTCCTCATGGCCACCAGTCTGAAAGGCGCCCGCCTCATCACCAACCAGGACTGGGTCTTCAGGTTGATTATGAAAACCCAACCCAATTCGGGGGTTTCGGGTAAAACGGCGTCGCTGAGCCTGCGGGGTTTTCTCAGCAGTTGCATCCCCCTCTCGACCCCGTTTTTTCCCCTCTGACGTCAAGGAGTCCGCTGCAGCCTCAATCGCCTCAGCATTGTCAGACTGGGGAGAGAAGGCGGGATCTGAATGAACGGGGTTCACCGTTACTGGAGGGTTTTGTTCAGCAGCAATTTCTTGAGAAATAGGGATTTGTGAAGGAGAAGCCATGGAAAGAAGAAGAAGAAGAAAAGAAGGTTTTCCGGAAGTTGGAAAGGAGAGAAAGAAGGTAAGACAGCAATTTTTGTTCTCGTTCGATTTTGAAAGTCTGAAAGCTCAAAGGTGAGAAGCGCCAGTAAAACCAGTTTATTTATAAAGAAATAATGACGGTTACCTACTCGAAAACCGGAATCGATGACCGGAAGGAAGGGTTGAGGCGTTCTCCGCATTAATCGCGTCAAAACGACTCTTTTTGAAAACGAGGAGCCCAATCAACAGTCGACACGCAATCAGTAATAACGGACAAAATAAGAATTTCCTTCTCCTAAGTGGAAACCCAGTCAGACAAGGAAAATAAGGGGATAAGGTAGAAAATCCTTCAAACAAACAAAAAGATCCTGACCCCGACCCCGACAAGGTATCAGTGTCCAAGTCAGGGGGGACTTCTGTTAACCGCCAAAATTGGCGAGGGACCAAGGAAGAATTTTCCACCTTAACACGGAAAGCAGGTGCGAACACAATCCAGATACCTCGACAGAGTAGAGCCCGATTTGTCCAGGTATGAGCCTCTCTCAGCGGGATCCACCCCGCCAGCGTCTCAAAGGACCAAGCCTGGGTATGATCGGGCACCCTAGGGACCCCGCAACACCCCGACACAGCATCTTATGGACCCCGCAGCACCCCGACACGGAGTTCTACTGACCATCTCGTTACAAGACAACTACATATCCCCCTACTACCATCAGTAGGATGCTTATTAAATATAGGTAGCCCATTAAAGCAGGAGAGAACCAGGAAGCCGGACTCTAACACCAAGAACTAAAAACTCCATAAAGGACTCATTAAGATGTTGTCGTACAGAGGAGAAGTACTTCCTCCCGCAAGAGAGTCCTAATTTAAGCAAAACAGTACGGTAAGAATCCTACTAGGAAGGTAAGTGATTGACTCCTCCTAGGAAGGAAAGATTGGATTCAGCGCATTAGAGCTCCGAGATTATCTCCTAGAAGGAGGACGATTCTGCGTTGGCCAAACCCTAAACCGAGATTTTAGGAGTGGATGGCAAGCAACACACCTATATAAACGAAACAGTTTCTTCAGAAACGGGGGACGAACACTCTACTTATCGACAGGCACAGATTCACCACCGCCATCATCACCCTCTTTACCGACGAAAACTCTTATGTAACGTGATAACCTCAGAAATTCATGGTGGATGTATTCATGTATTAAAAAAGAGTGATCAATAAAACGAGTTCTTATTCGATTTCATGTATTCTTGATTATGTATGCATTGACAGGGACCTAGTTGGTATCGAACTACTTGATACCCCTCCGGCCAGGATCATTCTCGATCTCTACCCTTTTAAAGTGGTTATTTGGATTTTTGTCCTCCTAACAATTTTCGGATAACAACTTGTTTTCTATTTGATTGCTACTATGTGTAATTAAACCCCTAATCTAGGGGATTGATTTGATAAACATTTGGTTGTGGGTTTTTGCTTAAGCTTTGTAATGAATCTCTATATGTGTTCTGTTTATTAGTTCATTAGATTTTATTCATTATGTGATTGACTTGTATACCCACTTCTTAATTACAATCTTGTTTAGAATAACATGTTATATAATCACTCTTGGATTGACACACTTGAGTGATTAAGAACCCAATAAATAGGATAGATTAGTGGAGGGTATATCAACCACATTAATCTAAACCTAAATTGGTTAACATGTAGAGATTGGTCCTTAAAGTGGCTTAAAAAGCAATACCCATACCTACTTGCTAATCAATCAATTCCCTAGCATCAACATTAATTGTTTACATCCATTTTTCTTATCAAGATTGTGAGTCTTCTATTTTTCATATCACCATATTTTTAGTTAGGTTAATTTTGTATGTATGTTTGATGGTTTGACAAACCATACACTCATTCATCATTTATGATTTATTTTATTGTTTATAGATTAGCTAATTAATTCAACATATTTCTCTAATTCCCTGTGGAACGAATTCTAAGCTTACTGCTTTACTCATTTTCAAAACTTAAAATATATTGCGTAAAGATTCATTTTACAAATATTCTTTTGATAATTCGCAATTTGGTAACGACACAAAAAGCGAGTCATCACTACACAATGTGTAGAAGTGAAGCAATCAAATACCCCCAAACCAATCTTTTGGTCATCCTCGAGCAAAACCAAAACAAGCAAACAAAAAAAGAAAACAAAAAACAAAAAATAAAAGGAAAATAATACACTGCTTTCGCGGGTGATACGATGGCACTTGGCACGTGCCATAAGCTTGAAAGTTCACAAATACAACTCGGGTGTGTTTACAATATATTAATCTAGAGGGGGGATGAATAGATTTTAACTAATTTTTACCCAATTTCGTTTAAGGACAAGATTACGAAAAATACCCCTAAAGACAATATAAATACAACAAGTGTAATATGGTGCGGAAATTAAATAACACTTGATGTATACATGGAAAACCCAACCATTGGGAAAAAACCATGGGCTGTATAGTGTGCCACACTCGAACCTCGAAATCCACTAATTGAAATGGAGTTTACAACCTATGTAGACCTTGTCTAACACTTCGGTCTATAACCCCCCACTTCTACCACGCGGGCCTTTAAAAGTGGCTCTAGTCCATTTTACTTGTGGCCTAAGCAACCTTAGCCAACAAGACTTAAATTCTCAATGAAGAGATGATACAACCTATGTGTGAATATATAAAAATACTCAATACATGCAATAAGAGCTAGGCAACCCTATATGCTTATCTAGGATGATAATATGTCAATAAAAATACTCCTAGATATCAATAGCTAAATGACATGTCAAATAGCTTAGCTAAAAATAGATTATAAAAACCTAGATAGCTATCACAATACAACACTCAATCATGTCATCACAAACAATCTCTATTTTGAATATAAGATATTAATCTAAGATAATTCAAATAATAAAAGAGATGCCTTGATAAATAAAACACTAAATATCAATGGATAAAAGTGAAGAACATACCAAGGGAAGTGTGATGACCAAGACCCATTCAAATAAGCAAACTAACTATGCTAGAAAATGCTTAGATGATCTTTGATGCACATGTATATGGTTTGAGTGTTTAGGAAATGAGTTCTCTATTAAATATCTCTCCAAAATCTCTCTTTTAAGCTTAGGGTTCTTTAGGAGTCAAGAACTTGATCAGAGAAATGAGAAAGTGTGATATTTATAGACAAAGAGAACAAGGCATGTGAAAAGAAGAAACTGCCCTTGAAATCACCGATCGGCGGTTTCATTCTGCGGTCGTGGCCGCAGAATTGAACCGCCGAATTGAACCCGAGAAGCAAGGGATCATTCGGCGACCAGATTCGGCGGTCAACGAAACTGCCAATCAGAACCCAAAAAGAAACCGACCTAAAATATCTAACACGGCGGTTTCAAAACCGTCGATTAAACCGCCAAACAGAGACCGAGAATAATAAATGCATCAGGTCTATTCGGCGGTTTCGATTCGGCGGCCTGGCCACCGATAGTAACCGCAGATCCAATCCAGAGCTTTCTAGAATCAAACGGCGGTTTCTATTCGGCGGTCTTGGCCGCCGATCAAACTGCTGTTTCACCATTGAAGGTGAAACCAAAGGAGAAGCCAAGGGCATTCTCCAAAAGCGATCTTCGCGTAAAACCAAGCACATAATCATGCAAGCACGGACGTTTCTGAACATATTCGAGAAACGAATTACAAGACACTAAAACACACACCAAGAAATAACAAACAAAGTGCTAGTGTGAAAAGTGACATTTGAAGAGAATGCACACAAAAGTAAAGCATACATATGCAAACATTACAAGTGAGTGTGTGCAACTAAATCTCTTCAATAAGAAAATAAGCACATAAGATATACCTTTTGAGTGCTTGTCCGCTTTAAAGTCTTGAGAAGGGTCATTGAGCATGATCACCTATCACCTAAGTTACCCTTTACAAACAACCCCAATATGTGGTTTGTCCACGAAATAAGCCAATTAAAAACCGGGAATCCTTACAAAGCCTTTTAAACGCCTAGGAGATCCCTAGTGGACGAGTGAAGTCTCATGAGGGTTTACAGTACGAAACCCACAAACGTCTTTCCTGTTGAGCCAACTAAAAACAGAGATGCAATAAGGGGTGAACTAATATGAGGCACATACATGCTAAGACCTATAAGATAAAGTTTGGGAAATGATAACTAAGGTGCAACTGTTAGGGTTATGCTCAATAGCAAGAGTGTAATGTTGTACTTGACAATTTTTTCATATTAATAAAGTGATTTCTGTTAGTTAACAAAATCTTATATAGCATTTATTATTATAATTGTCAAAGTAAATAATCATAAGGTCAAAAGACTATGAGAAAAGAAGAATTGTTCGTACATCTAGATATGTATGAGGTAGACACAATTCTTTAGTTAGTCTTAAATAACGTTCAACCTTAAGTTAAAGGTTGGGCACCTTTATCTTGTTAAAGTTGTAGAATTCTTTTACTAGCATTTGAGTGGGATCAAATGTGTTGTGATGAATCTAAAATCATCGAAGGGTCTTCAAGTAAAAGAATCTAGTGCACTGGGTGCATTGAACCAGATCATAATGAAATACTTTTTCTAGAACTGTCAATAGATAAAAGTCTTTTCATTATCAGGACAATCGGAGAGTCTATCTTAATCCTGAGATAAATGATGGACTTATGGTTGCAAGTGTTATCATTTGAGCTATCAATGAGTACGATTATATAGTATAGTCTATCCTCAATAGTTTGGTGGTATTCATTTGTTAATCGATAGAGGACTTCATTTATAGATATGGACATCGTGGCTCCATTTATTAAATGTGAGTAGAATATCATCATATGGATACTTTGTGGTTTTGGATATGAAATCTTAACGTTGAGTTTTCAATAGTGTCTATTAAAAGATGACTTCTGGACAAGTCATAATATATATCCAAGTTCAAAGTGTGGTTATATGAGTAAATATGGTAACTTGGAGAGCTATAGGCGGTCTATGAGCTCTTGGCGATTACTGATATTCTTCATGAGGATTCACTATCTCCCATATGATTGTCTAGGGTATGAATGAGTATCGTTAACTTATTCCATCTTTATTTAAGAGTGCAATTTTAGTTCTTTAGTGGAATGAACTAAAATTAATAGATTGAACCTAAGTGAATCATTTGTTGATTGTAATTGGGTTATGTCTATTGGAGCTTAAATTTAGATAGGCTCGCTAAGATCCCCAGTCCGCACGGATTTGCATGAATCACTTGATATATTCTACCGGACTATTTGTGGGTCCATTTAGAATTGTATTTAATATATTAAGAATATAATTTTCACATTATTTATTTAATGGGCTGTTTAATTATATTAATATATTAATGAAAGACATGTGGGCTTGTTTCTTTTAGTAAGAATGGATCTAGTTCACATGTGAGCTTTTTATTAAAGTCCAAATGGATTAAATAAAATAAGAAAACAATATGTAGGCCCAAGTTCTAGTCATTGGCGGCAATGGCTAATTTTTAGCCTATAATATTGTTTTATTTTATTATTTAATTAAATGGAAATTAATTAATATGTTAATTAATTATTTAATTAAAAATCAAATCTTTTTCTGATTAGGAAATTTGTTTCCTAGTAGTATACTACTATTAGTATTATACTAAATATAAAAGACTTTATTTGTTTATTTAAATTAGGAAGTCTTTTATATAGTCACAAACACACTAAATAGTTGGATTAGAGTTTGAATATTATATACATGACAAGTTGAATTCAGATTGCTATAAAATATATATAATATATATGGCAACTTATTGCCGAGATATATAATATATATATATAAAAGCAGAATTCAAGTCAAAGAAAATATATATTATTTTGCAAAATATATGTGGCCGTGTGCAATATGTATAAGAGATAATGCATGCAGTTATTAAAACAAAACAATATATATACTTAAGTTGCGTGCAGTGTTGGAGCACAATATGTTGGAAACAGACAATCAATCAATCAATATACAAAGAATAGCAGAACTAGAAAAAAAAAAAAAAAAAAAAAAATTTAATGTATATGAATATATATATAGAGAGAATATTTGCAAATTGTTTATATATATATATATATATATAACAATTAATAAACTGACTTGGTAATCTGGAGATAGAGGCTTGCAGTGATTTGCAATGTCCTAAGACAGAATTTCTCCCCTTCCGGTGCTTGAAGGACGAATGGAGACTGCCCCCAGGATTCAACTATCTATCTTCTGTGTTGAAGCACTCAACCCAAAAGTCTGGCAAACTACAGTGTTTTTTCTCTCTCAAATTTTTGAAGACAGATAAAAAAAATAGTTAGTAAGTAAGTAAGTTTCAAAGTAACTTGTTTCTGTATTTAAAGACATGAGATGTCTGTTTAGAACAAACACAACTTTTGAAAGAAAGTAACGTTTATTGAAAACAAAAAGTTACAACTCTTCCTGACAAACTTGAATTTTGAATTTTAAAAAATTATTATTTTAAAATACAAAAATAGATGTCCTTTGGGCCAAGGCCCTCCAAGGCCCAGGCACCACCCGAAGGCATCCCGAGCCCAAGAGCCCATAGTCCATGTATCATCTATTTGTGGGAGCTCCAACAAGCCTGGGTCCAAATCCAAGCATGTTGGCCATTCGATTTGTAGTGGTCTCATAATCACTTATATGTAAGAAAAGGACTTTGTTTTTTGTCGATGTGGGATTGATGGTTTAAATCAAATCATTTCAACAATACCCCACATTTGATTAAAGAAAATCAAGACCACATTTTAAAACTGGAATAATCGATTCTTTGAGAGAAATTGAGGTGTCAGGTTTCAGGAAAAGTGTCTCATTGACTTGAACTTACCCTAGTGAGATCATATCGGATCTACTTCGTGACGCAGTGGAATTAATAACCTTGAACTGTTCACTTTGATAGTAAATCAAGACAATAAGTCTCATACACAACACAACTTTAAATACTGTAGTTTATACGTTTGTGTTCTTTTTGGTCCTGAACATATCCTGGTATTCATGATAGCTTTAGAGAATTTAGCCTTTTATTCATTCTCATAAATGCGACCCCACATTTACTATCATATAGGTGACATTTAAGATATATAATATTATAATATCAATGTCATTAAATGCAAAGCATACCCTATACTTCCTTTTATAACATACCAACTATCATAGGAATGAGTAAAATGTATGTTATTGTTTTTTGAGTTTTTATCAAGCTAGTTTGCCTATTGAACCTAGACCATGGGATCTCCAATCTGTTAGGTTAGGTTTCCGCCTGATTTGACTCATTCAATTGGCTTTAAACCCATTCCCCTCGATGTCAACTTTATTTGTTCTCTTGGTAGGCCTTTTGTCAAAGGATCTGCAATATTTTCCTTTGACTTCACATATTGAATAGAAATAATTCCATTTGAGAGCAATTGTCTGATGGTATTGTGTCTACGCCTAATATGCCTTGACTTGCCATTGTATACAGTATTTTTGGCTCTAGCTTGAGCTGCCATATTATCACATAGTATACATATTGCTGTCACAGGCTTAGGCCATACTGGAATGTCCTCCAAAAAATTTCTTAACCATTCTGCTTCTTCAGCAGCCTTATCTAGCGCTATGAATTCTGATTCCATTGTTGATCGTGCTATACACGTCTGCTTAGAGGATTTCCATGAAACTGCAGCTCCACCTAATGTAAATACATATCCACTGGTTGATTTGGTTTCTGTGCTGTCAGAAATCCAATTTGCATCACTGTAGCCTTCTAAAACCGGTGGATAGTTAGTATACACCAATCCATAGTTTAAAGTATATTTTAAATACCTTAACACTCTGATCAATGCTGTCCAATGATCACGTCCAGGATTGCTTGTATATCTACTAAGCCTACTTACTGAATAAGCAAGATCTGGTCTAGTAGAATTCATCAAATACATTAG
>OX940803.1:29422880-29707270 GCA_954870605.1 Acer campestre | reverse complement strand
CACAAAAGTCATTCAAGAGGAGATCAATCAATTGAAAAGCATTAAGAACATAAAGATACCCATACAAACAACAATCTTGCACATAAGGGATAAACAAGAATCAATTCATTTAAGTGTATAGTCAAAGGTGGGGTTTCATCAAATCCTAGCACTACGAGTTTAGCTCATCATATTACAACTAGTAACCATACAATATATGTGAAATAAGAAGTACATGGCTACAAATAAGAATAAAAGAGAAAGAGTCTAGAAAAAACTATATGGAGAGCTTCTTCTTCTTTGGATCTTCTTCTCTTTCTATCCTCCTTCTTGCACAAAAGGTGAAGTGATGATGGCTATGGAAAAGAGGTGGGATTGATGTGTTTGGATCTTAGGGAAAGGTAGGATTTTGGTGGGTTGTGAGGGATGGGTTGGTGATGTGTGTAGGAGAGAGCCAAGATGGAATCTTGCTGTAATAATTCGAGCTGGGGAGGTCTTTTCTGAAATGACCTAGAAGGGATACTTATATGAGGCCCAAAAATGACCAAAATGCCCTCTGGAATACGAAGGGCCGCTCTGCCGCGGTTGCCATTTTCGCGGTTGGATAACCGCGGCAGATCAACCGCGGCAGCTCCGAGATGTTTCTGTCGCGCCTTTGCCGCGGTCTAACAACCGCGGCACTTGGACCGCGGCAAGCCTGAGAAGTTTCTGTCGCCCCTCTGCCGCTGCTGCCCGACCGCGGCACTTCATGAGCGGCAACTTTGGAGGATCTCTGTCGCCTCCTTGCCGCTTGTGCACCAACCACGGCGCTTCAACCGCGGCGCTCTGATCCAAGCCCCCAGACTTTCCATATTTGCGCTTTTTGCCCAAAGTTCTCCAGTTAGAGCCAAAACACCCCTGCTATCAGAAAAACCTACAAAAACCTCAAATGAAACATTAAAACCCCGGTTTTACCCGAGAAACACACACAAAAGGATACGGAAAGGGGGCTACATTTCGTGTAGAAATAAAGCAATCGATCACCTAGGAGCGTGGTATCCCTTTTCTTTAAATTGCAAACCTGTGAATGGACAAAACAAACTTTTCTATCCTTTGTTAGTCACAAAAACAATCAAAAGAATACTAAGATTATTCCGGTCACTTTTGAGTTCTCAATCTAATGATCGAAACTCGTGTGAACCAAGATCAATGTTGTACACACAAGCTTATTGATGAATAAGCAAATAGTATACCATCAAAGAATAATCTATATCTCTTTTATGTTTTTAGTAGAATAAAAATAATCTTTCTATGAATTGAGAAGAAGAAGAAAATAGAATCAAGCACCAAAAACCCTAAAGTGGCCGAATTCTATAAGTCCACATATATAGGTGGCAAAATTTTCTTTCTCTCTTTCTATTAGGGTGGCCGAAAATAATATCCTAAAAGGGACTAGGGTTGCCGCAATACTCAAGCCAAAAAGGAGTTTGTATTGCACCCTAATTCCTATTTAGTTTAAGACTCCCAAACCCTAATCCAACTCATAAATCTTTTATTATTTTATTTGACTAAATAAAAAGACTTCTTATTTGATTAAATAAATAAAATTAATTATTTATTTTCTTGTCAAACAAGTCTTTTAATTTAAGTATACTACTACCAATAGTATACCTTTAGGAATCATATTTCCTAATTAGAAAAGATTTGTTTCTTAATTAAACAATTAATTAATAAATTAATTAATTCTTATTTAATTAAACAATGAAACAAAATAATATATTAGGTTAATTAATTCACCTTTGCCGCCCCACTTAAAATAAATGGGCTATATATTATTTTCTTATTTCATTTAATCCATTGGACTTTAAATAAAAAGCCCACATGTGAACTAGACCCATTCTTACTAAAAGAAACAAGCCCACATGTCATTCATTAATATATAAATATAATTGAGCAGCCCATTACATAAATAATGTGCAAATTATATTCTTAATATATTAAATGCAATTCTAGATGGACCCTTAAATTGGTCCGGTAGAATATATCAAGTGATCCATGCAAGTCCGTGTGGATTGGGGATCTTGGCGGGCTATCTAAATTTAAGCTTCAATAGACATAACCTAATCACAATCAACAAATGATTCACTTAGGTCTGATCCATTAATTTTAACTCATTCCACTAAAGAGCTAAAATTGAACTCTTAAATAAAGACATAAAAGGAAGATGTTTCCTCATTCATACCCTAGACAATCATGTTGGAGATAGTGTATTCTCGTGATTAATATCAGTAATCGTCAAGAGTTCATAGACCGCCTATAACTCTCCAAGTTACCATATTTACTCATATGACCACGTTTTGAACTTGGATATTTTGACTTGTCCAGAAGCCATGTTTTCAATAGACACTATCGAAAACTCAACGTTGAGATTTAATATCCAATTACCTCAAAACATCCATATGATGATATTATACTCTCATTTAATAAATGGAGCCACGATGTCCATATCTATAAATGAAGTCCCCTATCGATTAACAAATGAATATCACCAAACTATTGAGGATAGACTATGCGATATAATCGTACTCATTGATAACTCAAATGATATCACTTGCAACTATAAGTCCATCATTTATCTCAGGATTGAGATAGACTCTCCGATTGTCCTGATAATGAAATGACTTTAATCTACTGACGGTTATAGATAAAGAATTTCATTGTGATCCAGTTCAATGCACCCAGTGCACTAGATTCTTTTGCTCGAAGACACTCCGATGATTTTAGACTCATCATATCTCATTTGATCCCACTCAAATGCTAGCAAAAGAATTCTACAACTTTAACAAGATAAAGGTGCCCAATCTTTAACTTAAGTTGTGAACAATATTCAAGACTAACTAAAGAATTGTGTCTACCATATACATATCCAGATGTACGAACAATTCTTCTTTTCTCATAGTCTTTAGATCTTATGATTATTTACTTTGACAATTATAATATTAAACTATAAATGCTATAAGATTTGTTTAAACCAGAAATCACTTTATTAATATGAAAAAGGTTGTTAATTACAATATTACACTCTTGCTATTGAGCATAATCCTAACAATGGGCGCCATGGTGACAGAGGATTCTTCAAGTCATCAGAAGGTTGCCATTTGGTCGCCACTTGGGCGCTATGGTGACAGAAAGTCTCCAAAAGCATCAGGTGGGTCGCCGATTGGGGGTCACCATGGCGACCTACCTCTACAAATGGCGACCTCTCCCAAACAAGGCAAGGTCGCCACTTATGGTCGCCATGGCGACCTTGATATTACAAGTGGCGACCTCTTCACATTTTGTGGGTCGCCACTTATGGTCGCCATGACGACCTTGATGTGCAAGTGGCAACCTCCACACCATTTGCTCATGGTTGCCACTTGCTAGATGGCGAAAAAGATGGTTTTCATGGCGACCTTTGCATCTAACCATTTTACGCACCCAAGGTCGCCATAGCGACCAAATAGCGAACTTGGCGCCACATCAACGAATCAAGCAGTTATCAGTACATGTCTAAGAGAGTGTATAAATAGAACAGCCATTCATTTTCAAAGGATCCGATTTTTGAGAAAAAGAACAGAGAATACATCTTGAGATCTAGCTCTTCATCCATGGCACACCATTCATCATCCTCCATTTCTCTCTTTGAACTCATCTAATCCATCCAAACCTCAACACAAAGCCTTGATTCCTTCCCTATATCATTCCTCATCCCACCATTTCTCCACCAAAATCCTTAGTCACTTTCCACCAAAACACCCACATTCCAAGACATATCCTTTACTTCCATTCTTTGCATCTAGGAGCATAGAGGAGAAGAAGGTTCAAGCTTAAAGAAGGTGACCCAAGGGTTATTTCCTTACTATTTACTTCTTTTCATTTATTGCAAATATGTGTAACTAAACCCATAATCTAGGGGATAGATTTGAGGATCAATTGGTTGTGGGTTTAGCTTAGCTTGTAATGAATCTCTTATGTGTTCTATTCATTCAAATTAATTAGATTCCATTCATTATAATTGACTTGTATATCACTTGTTAATTGCAATCTTGAGTGGAGTAATTTGTTATATATTCATATGAGGTTTGACACTCCTTGTGTGATTGAGAACCCATTGGATATGATAGATTAGTGGTGGGTATATCAACCCCACTAATCTAAGCCTCTAAGTGGTTAATATAATGAGATTGGCACATTAAAGTAGCTAGTTAGCTTACCCACATTCAATTGTTAATTGATCTATTCCTTAGCTATCTTATTAATTGATTTTATCACTATTCTTATCAAGGTGTTGAGTATTCTATTTTTCATAACATTTTTAAGTATTTTCATTTTAGTAGTTAGCATTGGTGGTTTTAGAAACCACACATCTATCAAACACTATGATTTATTTTATTGTTCAAAGATTAGTCAATTTATGTAATTAACACTCCATTCCCTGTGGAACGAACTTGCTTACTATTTTGTTATCAAATCACATTTTAAAAGGATTAAGTGGCTTAAAAGAGTTTTCAAGAATCAACCAAAAAACCATATTACTATTTTGATTGAGTACACAAACGACCTTATCAGAGGTGTATATGTTTTCGTTAGAAAAATCAAAGTAGAGTTGAAAAGAATCAATAAAGAATATATATATACTTTGATTTAAACCTAAAACAAAATAAAAAGGCTATATGGAGTTTAGTTGAATAATCAAATGAGCTCAAGTTGTCAAATAGAATTGAGTAAACGAGCCACATGCACACACAATGCTCACATGTTGAAAATTATTCTCTTTAAAAGCAAAATACGGATGAAAACTGGTTTGACTTTTTTATGGAAAGTTTAAGGATGGATAGTTGTTGAAAATGTTTGTATGTTTGATTACTAAACTACTTCATTTCATATTCTTGAAGCAAAATCTTTACACACTCACATTTTGAAAATATATATTACGTGTGTCTAAAACAACTTAGAAGGGGGGGGGGGGGGGGGGGGGTGAATGGGTTGTTAATCGATTGTAAGGATTCCCAGTTTTTGATTGGTTTATTTTGTGTGCAAACCACATATTGGGGTTGTTTGTAAAGGGTAGCTTAAGTAATAGGTGTTCATGCTCAATGACCCTTCTCAAGACCTCAAGGTGGACAAGCACTCAAAGGTATATCTTGTGCTTACTTTCTTATTAAAGAGATTTAGTTGCACACACTCACTTGTAATGTTTGCATATGTATGCTTTACTTTAGTGTGCATTCTCTTCAAATGTCACTTTTCACACTAGCACATTGTTTGTCATATCTTGGTGTGTGTTTTGTGTCGTGTAATTCGTTTCCCGAATATGTTCGGAAACGTCCGCGCTTGCACGATAATGTGCTTGGTTTTGCGCGAAGATTGCCTTCAGAGAATGCCCTTGGCTTCTCCTTTGGTTTCACCATCATTGGTGAAACGGCGGTTTGATCGGCGGCCGTGACCGCCGAATGAAACCGTCGTTTGATTCCAGAAAGCTCTGGACTGAATCTACGGTTACGATCGGCGGTCAGGCCGCCGAATCGAAACCGCCGAACTAGACCTGATGCAATTATTATTCTCGGTCTCTGTTCGGCGGTTTAATCGGCGGCCTGGCCGCCGAATTGAAACCGCCGAATTAGATATTTTAGGTCGGTTTCTTTTTGGGTTTTGATCGACGGTTTCGATTGACCGCCAAATCTGGTCGCCGAATGATCCCTTGCTTCTCGGGTTCAATTCGGCGGTTACATTCTGCGGTCGGTTACATTCTGCGGCCACGACCGCAGAATGAAACCGCCGATCGGTGATTTCAAGGGCAAAATTGTCTTTTCACTTGCCCTGTTCTTGATGTCTATAAATATCACACTTTCTCATTTCTCTAACTTAGTTCTCTGACTCAAAAGAACCCTAAATTTGAAAGAGAGATTTTTGAGAGAAAATCAAATCAAGAACTCATTTTTACACACTCAAATTATACACATATGCATCAAAGATCATCTAAGCATTTTCTAGCATAGTTAGTTTGCTTATTTGAATGGGTATTGGTCATCACACTTCCCTTGGTATGTTCTTCACTTTTATCATTGATATTTAGTGTTTTATTTATCAAGGCATCTCTTTTATTATTTGAATGATCTTAGATTAATATCTTATATTCAAAATAGAGATTGTTTGTGATGACATGATTGAGTGTTGTATTGTGATAGCTATCTACGTTTTTATAATCTATTGTTAGCTAAGCTATTTGAAATGTCATTTAGCGATTGATATCTAGGATTGCATTTGTTGCCATATTATCATCCTAGATAAGCATATAGGGTTGCCTAGCTCTTATATGCATGTATTGAGTATTTCCATATATTCACACATAGGTTGTTTTATCTCTTCATTGAGAATTTAAGTCTTGTTGGCTAAACTTCATTTCAATTAGTGGATTTCGAGGTTTAAGTGTGGCGCACTAAACAGCCCTTGGTTTTTTCCCAGTGGTTGGGTTTTCCACGTATACATCAAGTGTCATTTATAATTCCGCACCATATTACACTTGTTGTTTTTATATTGACTATTAGGGGCATTTTCGGAATATTGACCTTAAACGAAAATTGGGTGAAAATTAGTTAAAATCTATTCACCCCCCCCCCCCCCCCCTCCCTTCTAGATTAATATTGTATACACACCGTGTTAATTTGTGAACTTTCATCGATTATTACCAATTTTTCGATTAGTCAAAATTAATCACAATTAACCCATTTCAACAAACAATAAAAATCAAGTAAAAGAGCGGAATTTAAGTAACACTTGATATTTACGTGGAAACCCTCACGGGAAAAACCATGGGCTGGTAAGTGCGCCACACTCAAACCTCGAATCCACTAATTGTGATAGCGTATACAACCTAATCCCGGTTTGACGGCCTAATCCCGGCCAATATCCCGCTACCAATATCCCGCTACCACTACCCGCAGGCCTGTAAAAGTGGATCTAGTCCAATTTGCTCATATGACCACCTAATCCCGGTGTACGACCTAATCCTGGTCTATCACACAAGACTTACTTCTCCGAAGAGATCAACACCCTAAGTGAATATGCAATGATATCCAAATATGCAAGATAGATCTAGGGTACTCTAGATGCTTACCTAGGATTATATGATGACAATAAAATCAATCCTAGATATGAAAATAGCTATATGACATGGCATACAACTTTAGCTAAGTAAAGGATAACCAATCCTAGATACAAAGCTATCACAAATAATCTCAATCATGTTAATGAGATCAATTAGCTAGATGTTAGATAAACATGAACAATCCTAGCTATCACAAAATAACCCAATCAACACATAATCTCAATCATGTATGTAGAAATTAATCTAAACACATACAAGTAATATAAGAGATAAAATTGATAAGTAAAACACTAAAATTAGATGAGATTAGTGTTCAACAAATCATACCATATGTGTTGAAGAAGACCCATGCTCAAATGATGTTGAATGATGCAAGATGGAGATGGGTTTTGGGTTTAGAGAGTTAAAGAAGCAATCTTGGTGCTTTCTCTCTCAAGAATATGGAGCCTATCTCTCTAGGGTTTCATTTTGTGGCTCACACCTCAAAATGATGAGAAAGATATGTATTTATAGTGCCCAAGTGAAACTTTGTCGTTTTGGAAGAATTAGAAAAAACTATGGGCATTTTCGCAGTACACGCGACAGTGCAGTATCTCAAGATTCGAGCGCTCCGAAACATGACCAAACAACATCGAAACCTTTCGTATAATATATTGTTGGAAAGGTATGGATGTCTAATTTCTACTTGTGTCTATAGAATGACATTTCAATGTCTGTAGAAAAATTCATGGTCAATTGAGTGACCAAAGGTCAGAAACGGACAACAACATAGTTGCCCTGTTTTGGTGGTCACTTTGGAGATTTCAAAACCAATCCAAACGGTCATGAAATAATACGAATAATATACCGTTGGAAAGGTATGGGTGTCTAGTTTGTAAGAAATTTTTAAAACTCATTTTAAAGCTTTGTATAAAAAGTTATGGTCACATGACCATACAGTGGTCAGTTTTGAAAATCATTTAAATCATTGAAATCCAATCTTTTGAAACTAGACACTTTACTCCAATCAACCAAACCAAATCTAACACTTATCCAAGAGAAGAATGAGACCTTCTCAAGTGGTCAACCATCGTGCTAAGACATGCACACCATCGTGCAAGCACAGACGTTTCCGATCACTCAAATGGAAACGAATTACATCAAACATGAAGTGCAAGTGTGGGAATTGAATGCATCCTAATGCCTATCATGTCATGGCATTATCATAGAACAAGATGCAATCAATTCAAATAAGCATGAATAAAATTCATGACTTTGCATCCTAATGCCTAAACATATCATGGCATTTTAATGAGATAGATGCAATTAAATAATCATGCATGAAGAGATATTCAACAATTAATAATGCACACATATAAAACACACAACATACAAGAATACGAGATATGCATGAGTTTTGTGTGTGTGCAACTAGATCTCTTCAAAGCAAGCAAGCACTAGAATATACCTTTTGTGCTTCTTCTTTTGAGGTCTTGAGAGGGCCGTTGAATGATCACCAATTCCTAGGCTACCATTACATCAACCCCAACATGTGGTTTGTCCACGAAACAATCCAATCAACAAATGGGAATCCTTACACATTTGCTTATTTGGTATTTTTGATACTCTAGCAATTTTTGAAGATATATGAGAGTGATTGAAAATCTAGATGTAACTCTCTTTGTGAGCTTATTTGAAAAAACTATGAAAATTGCTTGAGATATGAATGTGTGGCGATTTTTGTGAACAATTGTCTATCTAGATTTTAGAGAGGGCATTTATCAAGGGGGAGCATAATATGCTATGTTTTTGTTCTCTTTTGTGACTTCTTCTCATGATTCTTTGAGAACGTTGTTTGTTGGCATTATTCTTGTTTTTGATAAATCTTAAGATGCTTTGATTATTATATATGTGCATATTGATTTGTTCAAAAATAATGTTTTTGCCTTGTATATGTTTATTAGTCTCTAACTTGCTTTGTTGTTTCCACTCATGTTTGTTTTTAGTGTTTTTGTGATACAAAGTCATGGGAAAAGCTAAGAAAGTTGTTGGCAACGTTTCTTCCATTTCTGTGGACAAGTTTAAGCCTACATCTTCTACCAAAGTTACCAAAGCTAACAAGTTAAAGGATTTGGGAATCTTTTGATGCAAAAAGATTATTCAAGAGAGAGGTATAGACTTGAACTCTTGTGTTGATTCTTATGTTCATAAGGCTATTTGTGAAAGAAAGTGGAACTTTTGGATTGACTCAATAGGAGTTGTGAATGAGACAATGGTAAGAGAATTTTATCATGAATATAAGGAGAGTACCACTATTGAAGATGCCGTTATGAATATGAGAGGAGTTATCTTTAGAGTTAATTCTTGGAAATTAAATGAGTTTCTAAAGTTGTCTTATGAGATTGAATTGGATTTCCTAGATATTGATGTTGTGGAAAACCTTGATTTGATGGGTCAAACTCTTTGTGATGACATTAATTTTGAGTGGGGCATATTAAGCAAAGTGAGTTGACCAAGATTAGTGCATTTTGGCACTTATTTTTTTGTGCTAATCTAGTTGTCTCTACTAATGCAACCGAACTTAATAGAGAAAAGATTAAGATCGTGTATGCTTTAGTGACTCGTAAACCCATTAACCTTGGACAAGTGCTTATTGAGCATATTGAAAATGCGGCATGTTCAACTAGGTTGGAAAAGAAATTGGCTTTTCTGGGTTTCATTTGTCATTATTGTTTAGCCATGGGGTTGAAGAATCAAGAGAATGATGTGCTTTTACCTCCTTTGGACAAGTTAAGTCAGATACGTGTGGCAAGAATGTCATACAAGAGTAAAGGAGAATCTAGTGATACATTTAAGCTATTTGATGAATCATATGATTCAAGCCATGTATCTAGTGCATCTATTCTTCCTTCGTGGGCTTTGCATTTGAAGAATGAGGTTGAAGAGTCAAGGAGACAAATTGAGGAGTCACATCGGAGGATTGAAGAGCTAAATGCTAGAGTTGAGCTTCAAGATGAGAAGATCAAGGAATTCGAAAGGAATGCCTCTACTCCAAAGCATTACGCAAGATCAACCAATCACTCAATTTTCCTTGGTGGCAAAAGCGGCAAGAATGGCTTTGAGGTATATTTTCTTATTTCTTCTTCTTTGGTTTCATATCATGTCAACAGGGGGGAGAATTATAGGGAGATATATGTTAGTTCTAGCTTTCTTAGTTCTCAATTTTTTATTTGTTTTTTGTTTTGATGTATTTTGTTTATGGCTTGAACTATATGCTTGTAATATTTCTTATGATCAACATTGGCTAGAATATTTTGATTGATAGCTTGTGTTTATGGGAGCATACATGATATCAATGTGTTCTTTAAATGTTTTATTTTCTTGCCATTAAATATATATTGCCATATGTGTTGTTTCTTGGATATCTTTGTGCCTTCAAGTTACTTTCTAGGTGATATCAAGAGAAGACCAAGATGAAGTTCAAGACTTGTTGTTGGAAATTTTGTCAATATGTGTAAATCATTGTACTCATTGTGACTAAAATTTCTTTGTAATTGTTTTAGTATTTGTATAGGGGTTTTGACATGGAATTTGCCAAAGAGGGAGATTGTTAGGTTTTTAGTTTGTGTTGGCATATATTCCATATCAAAACAATATTTTCCTTGTATGTGATTAATGGTCAAAGGTTGATGATGTGAAGCTTCAAAGAAAGATGTGGCCAAAAGATCAAGCAAGAAGTTTCCTTTGAAGAGGAATGGACTACTTTGCATAATTAAGGTAATATAGACCTCATTCTTCTTCAAGGCAATAGGCACACACACACAAATCATTTATATGTCTCCCTGCATCTTTGTGTAACATTTATATAGCACATTCACATGTTTTTACATGCTCCTTCATCAAACTCAAATTCTCATACATTGTAGAATTGCATGTTCTAAGACTATGTCTAGGAAACAACATACATGTGTGGTACTGTGCTTATATGTTTACATTTTATTATTTTTGGACTTAAACATGATCTCTTATAGTTCCTTATTGAGTCCCGGTCATTTCGGTTACTCATTCATTTGATTTCAAATCCAAACGATGTAGCTACGCTTCTTTTCGTTCTCATTTGTTGAGTTATGTTCGTCTTTGTTTTCCGAGATGAATTCTCAACCTTTTGTCAAAGTTTCATAGTCATCGTTGTGCATGATGAAGTCATGATTCGTAATCCGAAAACAGATTCGAAATCGGAGTTCGAAGGCCTGAAAATGGCCGAAGAACACGAGAGGAACAAGCAAGGCCAAAAGGCCAAGCTTGTTGTCCACGTGTGAGCCACATGTGACACATGGGCTGGACAGCCCTCTGTCCACGTGTGTCACACATAGTCCACACATGGATGACACATGGCTGCTCTTGATTGGGTGGCTTCTCTCTCTCTCTTGCTTTCTTTTAAATATTTTCACTCCCTCCCATTTCCAAGTAAGAAGAAAAGAAAGAAGAATCAGTCAAGAATTTTTCTCTCTAAAATTTTCTCACCTTCCAAACACCATAACTTCTTCATACAAAGTTGGATTTGAGTGATTTGAATTGGAGATTATTCCTAATTGAATCCTATACCTTTTCCAAGTGATCTTACAGTAATTTGATTGAGTTTTCAAGGTGTTCTACCTAGAAAAGCGAGGTATTGACTTTATCTTTGTGATTTCTTCTTTTATAACCTTCAATTTGCTTGGGGTTTCTTCTTCTATATGTATGTATATGTTTAGTGAATACTATTGAGAAAGATAGCTTCATAATCAATCTTAATCAAAAGTCTAATTAGAGACATTTGTGAACTAGAATATTTGATTCTATGATTTTCACATGTTTGAGAGTTGTATTGTGATTAGATTGACATCTAGGATTATTTGAGACTTGATTGAATGATTTAATGAATGAAAATCCTTGAAATGTGTTTTGATTCTTTGATTGATGACATCTAGGATTAAAGCTCTTGTATGTGATTTTAGTGATATCTAGGATTTAATTGATTTATCAATATATCCTTTCTCTAAATCTTTGGCTAGATTACTCATTGAATACATTCTATGTTTCTAGCATTTATTTGTATGTTTATAACATCTTGAAATTGTGCTTCATGATTATGATATATTCAAGTGTCATATGTGTGAATGGAATTATGAGCTTTTATGTTTAGGTGTTTTTCACATGCTCTAGTTTAATTCATGTTTTTTTGCATCTAGACTTTTATTCTTGTGTTCTCACATGTTTAGGTCTAGTTGTTCCATAGAATATATTGATCACATGTTCTACGTTGTGTTGATTGTGATTTGCATCATTTGCATCACTTAGATCTTTTGCCTTGAGGAAAGGTTGAAATCTCTTTCAAAGTGAGTGAAACTTTGTATTGAGCAAGAAGTCTTGGCTAGGAATGAGTTCCGGATAGCCAAGTGAATTCGGATGGTTGAGCTAGGGGAGCTTAACTAGGATCCTAGTGATCTAGATTGCTAAGCAATTGAATCTTCCTAGAGGCTTGAGAGCATTAGATAGGAAGTTGCTTCCTAGAGGTGTAGGACACACCTTGGATAGGGAGTAGGCTTAGTGATTCACTAGCCTGAGGGTAGATTAGGATTTGATAGCTTGAGATGGATATCATAGAGTTGATAGTCTTGAGTGTGTATGTCCTTTTCATATGGTGGATTTGCTTTGCCGGTGGTTGTGGATTCAACCCATGGATGTTTCCTTTTCAGAGATTTACCACGTAAAAATCTTGTGTTCATTGTCTCTTTCTATATCTCTTTTATATTGTGTTTGTGTATGTGTTGACTTGTTAAATATCATTTACTTATGTTGCATATTTGAACAAGTACTTGTAAAGAGTGATTTGTGGAACAAACCTCTTTAAATCAATTTGTATTTGTAATCTTTCTTATTTGGTTATTCTTGTATATAGATATATTTGATCACTCCTGTAATAACTTTGAACAATATTGATATACAAGATATTCTTTGTTTTTGTATTTTAGTGATATTATACCTCATACAACAACTTGTTATATATAGACATTGCTTAAATGATGGTATCCATATCTTGTCTATATATGAATGTTCCGTTTATATGTTGTATGTAAAGCTACCTTGAGGCACAAACATAAGTTTGTTCAAGGGATTGAAATTAGGCGAAAAACCTATTCACCCCACCCCCCACCCCCCCCCCCCCCCCCCCCTCTCCAGGTATGCTTTAAGTAATTTAACCTTGTTTGTATACTTTCACATGTACTAACAAGTAGAACATTCCTTTAATGGATAAGCATACTCAAGCAAAAATAGAAATCATGCATTACATGCTAGGCAACCATGCAAGGTGTTATTAAAAACATTATTAAAGCATAATCAATGTTATTCACCAAGCACTCTGAAACAATCATAAAAGAGCATAAAAGTAAGTCAACAAATCATACAAGTTTGCTCTCTTTACTTGGGCTCCCCACATAGGGTCAATTCCGTACAGTATCAGTGTGAGAGACAAGTCCCACTAGACATACCAAGTCCATCGGACTCAATAGTATCCAAGGGTGCCATATAAGTACAATTGCAATCGGGTTCAATCTTTCCAACCTACCTAGGTTCCACTTTTTCATTTTTAGTGGTCATAGACATATTTCTAGGTTCCCTAGGTTCATGCAATCTTGCCCTCTTTTTCAACTGTTACATGCTCTCTAACCTACACCTCTTAATGTATTGAAAGCAATTTGGTCTTAAGTGACCAATCATACCACAAAAATGACAAGTAGGTACAAAGTAAGAATTTATACAATTGCATTGTGATCTCATCGAGACATTGCCATGTTGATGAGGTTGTCTTTGATGGTGCATTGGTTTGCTTCTCTTTGGAGCTTGAGCCGATTGGTGGCACCTTTGTGGTCTAGCTTGTTTAGGTGGTTAAGTCGGTTGAACGTGCCTCCTTGGTTGAACATATGCCTCTCTATATAAGGCACACGTGCCTCTAGAAAGCCAACTCTCTATATAAGGCACACGACTTATATAAGCCAACTCTCTATATAAGGCACATGAGCCTACCAATATATAAGCCAACTCTCTATATAAGGCGCACGTGCCTCTAGAAAGCCTCTCATGCATGACTATCCAAGTCCTCCTTACTCTAGCCATGACTTCTTGCTTGTCTATCCAAGTCATCCCGACTCTAGACAAGACTTCTTGCTTACCTATCCAAGTCCTCAAGACTCTAGGCAAGACTTCTTGCTTGGCTATCCGAGTCATCCCGACTCTAACCAAGACTTCATGCCTTTTACAAGGACTTCCTAGTGTGATCATGTGAATGCAAATGATGCAAACAATCAAGACAACATAGAACATGTGATCAATACATTCCATGGAACAACTAGATCTATAGATGTGAAAACACAAGCAATAGAAATCTAGATGCAAACAACATGAATGAAAACCTAGAGAATGTGAAATCAACTAACACATAAAAATCCTAGATTCATTCACACAAATAACTCTTGAACAATTCATATACATGAGGCACAAGTTCAAGATGTTATAAACATTCATAAAATGCTAGAATCACAAAATGTATTCAACAAGTATTCTAGCCAAAGATTTAGAGATAGGAGATATTGTTAAAAACAAATCAATCCTAGATATCTCTAAAAACACATACAAAGGCTCTAATCCTAGAAATCATCAATCAAGGATCAAAGACACATATCAAGGATTATTAATCATAAAATGAATCAATCAAGTCTCAAATAATCCTAGATGTCAATCTAATCACAATACAACTCTCAATCACACTACTATAAAAATGTTAAAAGACATCACTAGAAGACACTAAAAGACATCGTTTTTTGGTAACTGATTTTAAAAAAGCCTTTAGACATCGGTTTTTATAAAAACCGATGTCTTAAATATTGTAGTTTCAAAAGACATCGGTTTTTAGGAAAACCGATATTAAAAACAAAATGTTTAGACATCGGTTTTTATAAAAACCGATGTCTTAAATATTGAGTTGAAAAGACAACGGTTTTTATTAAAACCAATATTAAAAAAAAATGTTTAGACATCGGTTTTAACCGATGTGGATTCAAAAGCAAAAAAACGTTTAGACATCGGTTTTAATAAAAACCGATGTAGATTTAAAAGCAAAATTCTACAATGCAAATCTTACCTATGTCCACATTCAAGTGCGCATCTCTAAAAATACTCAATGTTATTTGCTTAAATTTTGACACAAGAAAGTAGACATACAAACGAACACTTTTCAATCAGAAAATATTCCAAAAACCGATTTGGAAAAGTGTGAAAATGAGCGATGAAAACAGCTCACTTGCGGATTTGCGAATCGCTTCTGTCCTTTGACTGGATAATTGATCATAACTTTCAAAATACCGCCCGGAATTTTACGTTCTTTATACCGTTGGATTCGTATCAAAAAATCAAAGAACCAAACATGAACGAAAAAAATTATTTCCTTGCCAAAAGATACAGTTTTAAGGAAAACGTTTACACCAAAATATCTTCAATCACTTCTGACCTTTGACTGAATAATTGATCATAACTTTCAAAATACCGCCCAGAATTTTACGTTCTTTATACCGTTAGATTCATATCGAAAAATTGAAGAACCCAACATGAACGAAAAAAATTATTTCCTTGCCGAAAGATACAGTTTAAAGGAAAATGTTTGCACCAAAATATCTTCAATCACTTCTGACCTTTGACTGAATAATTGATCATAACTTTCAAAATACCGCCCGGAATTTTACGTTCTTTATACCGTTGGATTCGTATCGAAAAATTGCAGAACCCAACATGAACAAAAAAAATTATTTCCTTGCCGAAAGATACAGTTTTAAGGAAAACGTTTGCACCAAAATATCTTCAATCACTTCTGACCTTTGACTGAATAATTGATCATAACTTTCAAAATACCGCCCGGAATTTTACGTTCTTTATACCGTTGGATTCGTATCGAAAAATCAAAGAATCCAGCATGGACAAAAAAAATTATTTCCTTACCAAAAGATACAGTTTTAAGGAAAACGTTTGCACAAAAATATCTTCAATCGCTTCTGACCTTTGACTGAATAATTGATCATAACTTTCAAAATATCACTCGGAATTTCACGTTCTTTATACCGTTGGATTCGTATCAAAAAATCAAAAAATCCATCATAGACAAAAAATTTTATTTCGTTGCCAAAAGATACAATTTTAAGGAAAACGTTTGCACAAAAATATCTCCAACAGAACACAAAACCACGCAACAAAAAATGAAATGAAAAATAAACCCACCAATAATTTTTTTTTAAATATATATATATGTTTGTAGTAGAAATTAGAATTTTGATTAGTTGAGTAAATTTAAATTTATCAAACAAGTTTATTTTTTATTTATTTCCAACAACTCATATAGGTTATATATAAATATTGTGCAATTGTTAACACATCCAATCTTGTAGTCGGGCGGTTAAGGCTTACCACTTTGACTTTGAGGTTGCAAGTTCAATTCTCTATAACGACACAATTAATTCTCATTATTATCAGAGGGGGGGTTGGTTGGCTGCGATGGCCGGCCGGTGGCCGGAAGATAGGGTGGGCCGGCGGCGGCGGTCGGACGACGGAGGGTGGGGTTGGCCGGACGGTGGGATTAATTTTTGAAATACATCAGGGTTTCTAAATCGGTTTTAACTAAAACCGATATCTTTTCTCTTGGGTTTTTAAATCGGTTTTAACTAAAACCGATGTCTTTTCTTTTGTTTTTACATCGGTTAAAAACCGATGTCTTTTGCCCTATTTTTCTAAATCACTCAAAAAGACATCGTTTTTAAAATTTTTGAAAAACCGATTTCTTCCATATAAAAAAACTGATTTCTTTTGTGTTTTTTGTAGTAGTGTCATGTGAAAAACAAAGAATCCAAGAATCTAGTCCACATGTGTCTCTAATTAGACTTTTCAATTAGATTGATTATGAAGCCATCTTTCTCAATAGCATTCACTAAACATACACATACATATAGAAGAAGAAACCCCAAGCAAATTGAAGGTTTAAAAAGATGAAATCACCAAGATATGAACTCTACCTTGATTTCACGAGCTGGTTCGGTTTTCTGAGTAGATCACTCCGAAAATCAATCAAACAGATGCAAGATCACTTGGAAAAGGTAGAGGACTCGATTACGAACAATCTCCAACTTGAATCACTCAATTCTGACTCCGTATGAGAAAGCTATGGTGTTTGGAAGTTGAGAAAATTGGAGAGAAAATCTAGACGGGATTTCAAAACTTTTCTTCTTGAAAACAAATGGAGGGAGATGGAGACATTTAAAAGAAAGGAGAAGAGGGGCATTTTTGTCCAACAAAAATAGGCCATTTCAGCCTTGTCCCTGTGTGGGGCGCGTGTGCCACACGGGACCAGAGGGCATGTTGGGCCGTGTGGCACACGGCCTCCACACGTGGTGGCCATGGTGCTTCTCCCGCGCACCTCTCACGTTCTTCAGCCGTATTCGGGCATCCGAACTCCGATTTCGAATCCGTTTTCTGATTACGAATCATGACTCCCTCATGCACAATGAAGACTATGAAACTTTGATAAATGATTGAGAATTCATCTCGGAAAATGATGACGAACACAACTCAACGAATGAGAACGAAAAGTAGCGTAGCTACATCGTTTGGACTCGAAACTTAACATATGAGTAACCGAAATGACCGGGACTCAATAAGGAATCAATTAAGATCAATTATAAGTCCAAAACACAAGAAACACAAACATACAAACACAAGTTCACATATGAATGCCATTTCCTAGACATAGTCTTAGAACATGCAACTCTAAAATGTATAAGCATTTGAGTTCAATGCATGAGCATATAAAATCATGTGAATGTGTTATATAAATGGTGCACAACGATGCAGGGACACTTATGAATTATTTTTGTGTGTGTGCCTATGCCTTGTAAGAGGAATGAGGTCAATTATACCTTTGATGAGCAATGAAGCAAATTCCTCTTATCAAGCCAACATCTTGCATGTACCGTAGTCAAATCTTTCTTTGAAGCTTTGTATCATCATCAATATGACCACATAAACATTACAAGATAAACAACGTTTTGATATGGAATACATGCCACTTCCTCATCTAAGTGAGTCACTTTAGTTCTTAGTTAGAGATTATCCTCTTTCAATCTAAGGATATCAGTTTTCTTCCTCTTCAAGCACTTTTGAAGATAGTTAATGATCTCTTGATAATTCACCACATTATCACAAAATATTTTAGAGTATGTAGTCTCTTGATCGAAGCTTCTCCCACTTGTGCTTGAGTGGATCATATCGTCAAGGCTAGCTTTTCTCAACCTAGCTCCTCTTTGGTCTCCACCCTCCAAATCACCATTCTTGAATCCTTCAAGTGACAAAACTTTGGTGGCGACTTGAGCTTCCTCATGGTAAGAGACCGGAAATGCGAAGTAGTTGTTCTTACAATCAACCGAGCTTGTGGAGCACTCTTCAACTACTTCAACTTCACTATCACTCCAAGTAGCGATCATAGCTTCATCCTTCTTAAGTAAGGTCATCCTCTTCTCCTCCTTCACTTTGGAGTTCAAACCCTTCTTTTGAGATTTCACAAATCTCTTAAATCTCTCCACCATGAGAGTCATCTCCTCATCGGAGTCATTTACCTTCCTCTCAACATTGGAGGTCATCAAAGCAATTCCCTCTCTACGTGTTTCACACACACTCATAGTGTTTGGTGAAATGAATGCAATTGTGAATGCAGTGAACAAAATGCACACAAATACAAGACACACAAATATGGCAAGGATCTCCTATGTATGTCTACGAATTTGCTCTAATACCAATTGAAAATATATATAAACGAGTCTAAAAATATCTAGAGGGGGGTGAATAATTTTAATTCGATTATTACCAAATATTTCAAATTAGTCAATTGTTGGTTGCAAAAGAGCAAACAAAACATTATCAAACCTTGCAAGTGCACAAATCGTAAACGATAGCACAATAGGCAAGCAAGGGTCATTCCCACAAGGAATGAATTACCTACGGAAGTTATGAATTTGAAAACACTAAATTAAGACACTCTAAGACTCTCAAACAACTTGAATAAAACACAACTCACACAGAGGTGAATTAAACTTAAACAAAGAGTATGCAGCAGAAAATATATTTAGAAAAATCAATAAGAAGAAGCTAACTAGAGCTTCCTATCCACCACTAAACATTCATCCAATCCATAGACAATAACGGAGTAAAAGATATCAAACATGATGAAGATATTCAAGACAAGGTGTTGGCATCCCACTCGAGTCGTATAGATTCTCTCTTAGTTAGTATGTAAGTTGCATGGCATCTACATAAATATATGTATTCCAAATCATAACCTAGCATGGTTATTTAATAGATTTAATGATAAGAATCCATTAAGAACAAAGAGAATATGAATATCACATGAACCCTAAAACATGGTATTTATTCTAGGTAATTTATGAAACAACTTCCCTTAATTGAATCTTATTACAATTAATTGTTGCAACCAAGGATAGATTCGTATTGTGCTAGGGATGTCACTAGATCTGCACCATGGAATTTTTCTGTTAATTTCCGCTGCTTATGCCGCTACGCATGCATGATGCACAAGCGGCGGTCTGGGCCGCGGTAGGCTTTTCCAGCTCTGACCTTCGGTCACTAAATCGGCCATAACTTCCTCAAAAAAACTCAGATTGATGAACCATAAAGTGCACTAGAAACTAGTCTTCCGGGGCTTTCCGAAAACATGTAGATCTCAGTCTGGTTCGATCTAAGGAGAGAGATATGGTATTCAAAAGTTGGATGTGCTGCAGTGGCATTTCTCCGAACTTTCGCTAAAAATACCTTTTTATCATCAAATTCACTCCAAGAGGTATCTTCTACACAAACTCAACAAACACATTAAAACATTCAATTATACTAAAGATCATAACATAAAACATAGGAATTAGGGGTCTCAAATATCAACATTTATCGACCTAACATCAATACTACAAAAATAACCCCAAACTAGTCAAAAACAAAATCAAGTGAAAGGTGCAGAATTTAAATAACACTTGATTTTTACATGGAAACCTTCAACAAGAAAAAACCATGGGATGATATTTGTGCCACACACGATCCTCGAATCTACTAATTGTACTGGTGTTTACAACCTAGATTGACCACGTCAAACCCTACACGGTTAATAACTCACCACTACTACCCATAGGTGTTTAAAAGTGAGCCTAGATCCTTGCTTGCAAACTACCAAATGGTAGATTACTTGTCTTGACTCTTAATTGAAGAGATTTAGTTGTTGTAAGGATTCCTGTTTATTGATTGAGTTATTTCGTGGACAAACCACATATTAGGGTTGTTTTAAGGGTAGCTTAGGAAAAGTGTAATCAAGCTCAAGGCCCTCAAGACCTCAAGGTGACAAGCACTCCAAAGGTATATCTCTAGTGCTTATTTTTCTTTGAAGAGATTTAGTAGCACACACACACTTAGCATATTTGCATATGTGTGCATTCTCTTCACATGTCACTTTCACACATTCACTTTAATGAATTGTATCTTGTTGTGTGTTTGTGTCTTGTAATTCGTTTCATGTATATGTTCAGAAACGACCGCGCTTGCACAAAAGTGTGCTTGGTTTTGCTCAAAGATCGCTCTCGGAGATTGCCTTGGCTTCTACTTGGTTTCACCACTTTTGGTGAATCGACGGTTATGATCGGTAACCGTGACTGCCGTTCAAAACCGCTGATCATACCTGATTGATTTAATCTCTCGGGTTTGATTCTACGGTTTAATCGGCGGTTACGAAATCACCGAATGAAAACGTCGTTGCTCCCCTATTTCTCTCGGGACCAATTCGACGGTTGTGATCAGCGGCCTGGCTGCCGAAGGAAACCGTCGATCGTGCATTTTAAGGGGCAATCTTGTCTTTTCACATGCCCTGTTCTTGATGTCTATAAATATACAACTTTCTCATTCTCTACAGAGTAGTTCTCTGACTCTAAGAACCCTAAACTTCAAAAAGAGATAAACACTCAAAACCATTCTCATATGCATCAAAATATCATCTAGCATTTTCTAGCATAGTTAGGATGCTTGCTTGCATGGGTTTTGCTCAACACACTTCCTTTGGTATGTTCTTCACTAATATTATCTAATTTTAGTGTTTTATTTATCAAGACATCTTTTTTCTTACTTGTATGTTCTTAGTTCATATGCTATTATACAAGATAGAGATTGTGTGTTGTGTTGATTGAGTGTTGTATTTTGATAGCAATATCTAGGTTATTTAATCTATGATTTGCTAAGCTTTATGACATGTCATTTATCTTTTGACATCTAGAAGTGTATTTATTGTCATCATATCATCCTAGATAAGCATCTAAGGTTCCCTAGTTTTATTTGCTCTTTGAAAATCATCACATATTCACTTAGGGTGTTTATCTCTTCATTGAGAAGTTAGCCTTGTGTGTAGCTTCCGGGATTAGGTTGCTTAGATTGTAAGCAATTGAAGTCTTGTGTGATAGACCAGGATTAGGTCATACACCGGGATTAGGTGGTCACATAAGCAATTGGACTAGAGTCATTTTTAAAGGCCCGCAGGTAGAAGTGAGGGGTTATTGACCATAGTGTTTGACGAGGTCAACATAGGTTGTAAACTTCATTTCAATTAGTGGATTCGAGGTTCAAGTGTTGTGCACTTACCAGTCCGTGGTTTTTCCCGTGAGGGTTTCCACGTAAATATAAAGTGTTATTTAAATTCCTCACATATTACACTTGTTATATATATTGACTATTTTGGGGCATTTTCGTAATATTGACTTAACACGAAAATTAGGTAAAATTGTTAAAATCTATTCACCACCCCCCACCCCCCCCCCCCCCCCCCCTTTTAAATTAATATATTATAACACACCGAGTATTTGTTTCAATTGGTATCAGAGCATGTTCCTATATATACTTAGGTGATCTTTGCTCATTTTTGGTGTGTTTTGCATCGTGTGTGATTTTTTGATTTATTCATACATTTTGCATTAATCTCATTTGCATTCATCCAAACACTATGAGAGATTTTGGGATGAGCAAAGAGGGAGCGTCGAGCGTGAACCCACCATTGCTCACCAGCGATAATTACTCCTCGTGGAAGGGGAAGATGGAAGCGTACTTATGCCAAATCCATGATAGGGCATGGATGGCGGTTGAAGACGGATACGCTCCACCTATGATGACTCCTATTGGAGGAGGATAAGATGTTCTCAAGCCTAAGGCGCAATGGAACGCGGAAGAGTTTGAAACATCTAAGTGGAATAGGAAGGTGATGCATGCCATCCTATGTGCCATGGATGAGAACCAATACAAGTTGGTTCAAATTACTAGGATCGCCAAAGAGGCATGGGAAATCCTAGTGACTGCTCATGAAGGAACCAAAGTGGTCAAGGATTCAAAACTACAAGTCCTCCAAACTAGTTTTGAGACCATTAGGATGGAAGAGCATGAGCACTTCAATGACTTTCAAGTGAGGTTGATGGACATTGTGAACCAAGTCATCGACTTGGTGACCCTTATTCAGATAGGAGAATCAAGCCGAAAATTATGAGATCTCTCCCCAAAAGGTTTGAGTCCAAAGTCACAGCTTTAGAAGAGAATGATGGGTACAAGGATATGAAGCCGAGTGAAGTCATTGGAAGACTTCTAGCCTATGAGTCTAGAAAGTCTACCACCTCACCTCCTAAGAAAAAGAAGAACATTGCTTTGAAGACTTCGAAGCATGTCAAGAAGGAGGTTGATGATGACTCGGACGAAGACATGGTTTTGTTGATGAGAAGATTCAAGAAATTTGTCAAGTTCAAGAAGAAGGATTTTGGCTCCAAGGGATATGACCTCAAGAAGATGGTCAAACTCAAGGATGACGAGCCAAAACAAACAAATGGGGTTCAATGCTACGAATGTAGAGGGTTCGGGCACATCTTCCCTAAGTCTAATAACTTGAAGGATAGAAGGAAAAGAAAAGCAATGGCCACCTCATTAAGTGAGGATGAAAATGAAGAAGTTCCTTCAAATGAAGAAGAGCTTGCCACTAACTACACAACATTTGGAACCACCCGTGTAGAAGTTGAAGAAGATGGCAAAGTTGCTTTGACTAGTGATCCTATAGAAGAAATATATGAAGAAGTAACTCTAGAGGTGATTGGTGTAGCTACTCATTGGGACATTGCTCTTATAACATCAATTGACCAAAGTGAAGGTCTTGATGAAGAAGATGACTCCATAGGCGAGATGGAGAATATAAAAGGTGACTCATATGTTGAGAATTCATCATCTATCTCCACAAATGGAAATGTGGAGAATATGGATCTTAAATACGATGTTGGAAGGTTTGAAAGCTCTAGGTTAAAGAATGAAAAGGAGATTCAAAGTTTGAAGGAAGAAAACCTTAAGCTTTCAACACAAGTTGATCACTTGAGTAGTGAAATGGTAAGATCCATCAAGGATGAAGATAAGCTAAATGATGAGTTAGATTTATCTAAGAAGAATGAAGAAGGGTTGAAAAGGGAGCTTAGAGATGCTAGAGAATTAATCACTAAGTTAACCTCTAGTACGGAAAAACTCAACCACTTTTTGAGTGTTGGAAAAAGCCCTTGTGACAAAAGAGGTCTTGACTTTGAAAATAACAAGAAGATTCCCACTCCTAACAAGACCGTGTTTGTCAAGAGCTTAGGCAAGAAAGAGGCTTCACCGGTGCAAACTCCTAGGAAGAAGATTAATCTAGGACAATACTCTCATAGTGCACAAGTGAAGGTAGCTTTAAGAAGACAACCTCAAGCTCAAAAAGTTCCTCATACTAACTTCCCTCAAGATCAAATCCATCAAGGGAAGAGACCGATCATACAAGCTCAACCGAGAAAGCAACATTGTCTTGGTCATCAACAAAGATGGAGAGATCCAATTCAACAACCAAGACAACCACAACGATAATGGAAAGCACCAAAGCATGCACACGGGAATGGTATGATTCCTAACTTTATTCCCACTTGTCATTTTTGTGGTATTGATGGTCACATTAGACCAAGTAGTTTTCATTACATTAATATGTGTAGAGTTAAAAGCATGATCGAAAAGAAAAAGGCTAGAGCTAAGATGTATGTCTCTAAAAAGGAAGAAACACATTTGCATGATCATTTATCTTCTAAAGCTCTAGAACCTTTGTCCACTAGGAATAAAATTGTATCACCTAAGTGGATAAGAAAAAATAAGGTTCAACCGAGTCAAATGGACTTGGTAGGTCCATAGGACCTCATGACCTTCATTGATGAAGGGTGGTTATAGACCTCATATGGGGATCTCAAGCAAAGAGAGCTTTTGCATACTTGATGCATGCAAAAAATTTGGAAATTCTTATTGTTAACCGCTAAAATTGGCGGAGGACCAAGGAAGAATTTTCCACCTCAACTCAAGGAGAATATAGGAGTATAGACATCATCCGGCTACCCCGACTGGTCCGAGTGCACACCTCCTTCAGCGAGGTCTGGCTCAGCCTTCCCTTAGCTTCTTAAAGGACCCCGCCATCATCTTGATTCGTAAGCAACGTCCCAAGCCGGGATACTCGTTAGAACCTACAGCGGGGTCCAACCCCGTCATACCCTGGTTCCCTATGGACCCTGCAGCACCCCGACACGGTTCCCTATGGACCCCACAGCACCCTAACACGGAGTTATACTGAGCATCCTGCTACAGAATGAACCCCGCAGTACCCCGACACAGAGTTCCGCTAAGCATCCCGCTATAGTACCAGCTAAACATTCCCCTACTCCATCAGCAGGATGCCCACTGGCTTACACTTCCTAACATAGCCACTCCGCCAAGCAAGAAGATATTAGGCAGCAAGATTCTCGAATCAGAATTTGAAAGCTCCATAAGAGACCCATCAAAATGCTGCCATACAAAGGAGACGTGCTCCTTTCTGCCAACTAAGAGTTCTATTTTAAGCAGGTCAACTCAGTTAGAGTCCTTCTAGGAAGGAAATATTTGCTACGAGATTAAACTCCTCCTAGGGAGGAAAGACTAGATTCCAAGCGTAAAACTCCGAGATTATCTCTGAAAAAGAGGAGGATCCTGCGCGAGCCAAACCCTAGACCGAAATTATAAGAGTGCATGGCAAGCAACATGACCTATATATACAACGTCTTACTCACTAGAAAGGGGACCGAAAATCTTCTCCAGAAACTCCACATTCAAGTTCTACTTATCAACAGGCACAGATTCACCATCGCCACCATCTCCATTACTTACCAAATCTACATACATTACTGTAACCCCTAAATACATGGTTCATATATCTGTAATGCAAAGGGACGATCAATAAAAGTTTATTTTTGTTTGATTTCTTACATTCCATATTGTACTTGCATTGATAGGGACATAGTTACGTGATACCCCTCCGACCAGGATCAATCTCGATCTTAGTCCTTTTAAAGTTGTTATTTGGAATTCCATCCCATTAATGATTTTCAGATAACACTTATGCTTCCTTTTTGATTGCTTGAGTAAGCTTGGTTGCACATATGTATAAATGTTTTCAATTCAATAAGCGTGATCAATGCTTGTTTACAATCCATGTCATATATTATGTTCAAACATGCATTTTTGAACTAGGAGATTTACATAGGAAGTATGATTTGAATGACCTATAATTATCTCCATGACATGATGATTCTTTTATAACATGCTAAATGTCATATGAAATGCATGAAATTCAAATGACATGCTAAATTGAAAAAGCATGAATTGATGATTGCAATTTCTTAAATGCAAAACTTGTGTGAAAAAACTTATGAGACTCAAATGAAAAAAAAAAAGGATCTTGTATCCATTCAAAGGATGTTACTATCCAAAATGTCTCTCTTTCTTTATTTGTTGAACATAGCTACTATCATATGGGTTTCATACCCGGAAAAATCAAATAGGGTGTAAAGTCACTCATGCCGTGTTTCACTTATAAAGTTGGATATAATGTTTCTTAAATTGAAAAACAATAAAATCTCTATATCTTTGCTTCTCTCATGACAATGGTGAAATTGGTTTGAATTCTTATTAGAAACCTTTGTCATTTGCTTTGTCAAATACCATTGTATTTTGGACTTGAATGCTACATGTCTTGTATGCAAAACATTTTTAATTCACACATTTTCTTAAAATAAATCTCCTTGAAACAAATAACACAGTGTGATCTAAGAATAATCTAGAGGGGGGGTGAATAGATTTTACCAACTTTACCCAATTTTCGTGTTTAGTCAATTTACGAAAATGCCCCAAACTAGTCAAAACAATAACAAGTGTAATATGGTGCGGAAATATAAAAGACACTTGATATTTATGTGGAAACCCTCACGGGAAAAACCACGGGCTGTTAAGTGTGCCACACTCGAACCTCGAATCCACTGAATGTGTTAAACAATTACAACCTACTCCCAGAATATAATCACACACCTACCTAATCCCGGTATAAGTGAACCTAGTCCAATTGCTTGCAATCTAAGCAACCTAATCCCGGAAGCTACATGCAAGACTTACTTCTCAATGAAGAGATTACAACCTATGTGAATATATAATGATATTCAATGAGCAAATAAAGCTAGGTAACCTTAGATGCTTATCTAGAATGATTAGATAACAATTAATACAATCCTAGATGTCAATAGCTAAATGACATGTCATAAAGCTTAGCAAATCATAGATAAAATAACCTAGATGTTGCTATCAAAATACAACACTCAAACATGTTGATGAGCGTCGTTTGTGTACTCAACAAAATGATATTTAAAATGTGATCGTTTAGAAAACCGATTTTTCACCACTTAGATAGAAAATTAGTAAAGTGGCAAGTGGGATTCATTCCATAGGGAATTAGAGTGATTAGTTGAATAAATTAACTAATCTATATGCAATAAAATAAATCATAAAAATATGGATGAGTGAATGGGTTGTCAAGCCATCAAACATACATGAAAAATAAACCTAATAAACTAATAGAAGAATACTTAACAAATCTAGATAAGATAAATGGAATTAACAATTAAGAGAATAGCTAGGGAATTAATGGGATCACAAATGAATTACGGGAAATGCTTATCAAGCTACTTTAGTGAACGGATCTCATAAATGTTAACCAATTGATTTCTAAAATGTGTTTAGGCCATTATTATGAACCTTAAACAACTTCCCACCGCAATGCCTAACCGATTAAGGAGAGGGGGTCACGACGGGATCGATTTGTTAAAATTAACGGCTTAGATTATCGTGGTTGATATACCCTCCGACAATCTATCCTACTCACTATGTTCTCAATCCATCAAGGTTGTCAATCCAATCAAGATTATATAACAAATTATCCTAAGCAAGATTATAATCAACTAGTGGGTATATATGTCAATTACATAATGCATAGAATCTAATTATAAAATGAATAGAACACAAATAGAGATTAAAAATATATTAAAGCTTAAGCAAATCCCAATCCAAATATTCTCACATCAAAACCCTAGATAAGGGATTTAATTACACATATTACAATCAAAGGGAAGGCAAGTAAAAGATTAGAAAATCACCCATGGGCCTCCTTTTGTAAGCTTGATCCTTTCCTTGCCTTTGATGCTCCTTGTGTAAAGAGTGGATGATGAGGATATGTCTAGATAGGTGAAGTCAAATGGGAAGTGACTAAGGAGATTTGTGGAGAAGATGGGAAGAAAAGGAATGATTAGGGGAGGTAATCTAGATGTTAAGTTTAGGTAGGAGAGAAAATGGAGAGAAAAGGAATGGTGGAGAAAGGAGGTTTTTTGGTGGTCAAGAGTTGTCAAAAGAGGAAAAATAGTGATGTATTTATAGGTGTGAAAAGCTAGGGTATGAAATGGGTATGAAATGACAAGAATACCCCTCCTGAATGCCAACACTGGAATTCCTACGCTGGAATTCCAACGTGGTCGCCACTTGTCCTTCTATGTCGCCATGGCGACCTCAAATGGCGACCTCACATGGGTTCTTCTGTCGCCATGGCGACCAAATGGCGACCAAGTGGCGACCATTCCCACTTTGGAATTCCTACGTTGGAATTCCTATATGGTCGCCATTTGCAAGTGTAGGTCGCCATGGCGACCTCAAATGGCGACCATGAGATGCTTTGCAATTTTCTCTGTCGTCATGGCGACCATGTGGCGACTTTTCTTGTTCAAATAGCGAGAATGCCCTGTTTCACCTATTTGTGAGTCTTTTTGCACCAAATTCTTCATCTTCTTCGCAAATGCCCTTGAGTTCTAATAAAACCTGAAAACACTTAATTTACACCATTAAATCATGAGATAATGCCCAAGAATCGAATAAAAGGAGAAGGAGATGGGGACCAAAATCATACCAATTTTGGTTCGATCACATGTCAACACAACAATCTCTATTTTGTATCTAGAATATATTCTAAGAGCATACAAATAATATAAGAGATTTCTTTGATAAATAAAACACTAAGCTTAGATGAGATTAGTGAAGAACATACCAAAGCAAGTGTGTTGAGTAAAACCCATGCAAGCAAGCATCCTAACTATGCTAGAAAATGCTAGATGATATTTAGATGCATATGAGAATGGTTTTGAGTGTATAAAAATGAGTTCTTGATTGTTTTTCTCTCAAGTTTCTCTTTTTGAACTTTAGTGTTCTTTTGAATCAGAGAACTGTTCTTAGAGAAATAAGAAAGTATGATATTTATAGACATCAAGAACAGGGCAAGTGAAAAGACAAAATTGCCCTTGAAATCACCGATCGGCGGTTTCATTCTGCGGTCGTGGCCGCAGAATGTAACCGCCGAATTGAACCCGAGAAGCAGGGGATCATTCAGCGACCAGATTCGGCGGTCAATCGAAACCGCCAATCAAAACTCAAAAAGAAACCGACCTAAAATATCTAATTCGGCGGTTTCAATTCGGCGGACAGGCCGCCGATTAAACCGCTGAACAGAACCCGAGAATAATAAATGCATCAGGTCTAATTCGGCGGTTTCGATTCGGCGGCCTGGCCGCCGATCGTAACCACAGATCCAATCCAGAGATCTCTGGAATCAAACGGCGGTTTCCATTCGGCGGTCAGGCCGCCGATCAAACCGTTGTTTCACCACTGAAGGTGAAACCAAAGGAGAAGCCAAGGGCATTCTCCGAAGGCGATCTTCGCGCAAACCCAAGCACATAATCGTGCAGGCGTGGACGTTTCCGAACATATTCGGGAAACGAATTACAAGACACAAACAAACACACAACAAGATATAATCAAACAAAGTGCTAGTATGTAATGTGACATGTGAAGAGAATGCACACATATGCAAATACCATTGTATTTTGGACTTGAATGCAACATGTCTTGTTTGCAAAGCATTTTTAATTCACACATTTTCAATAAAATAAATCTCCTTGTTTTCTCTTCAATTAATTGAGTGCATAAAGTGGCTTATTTAATTATGCATTATCTTGTATGCTACTATCTCTCGTTGCTATGAGTGACCCGGTTGGGGACTACTCCTTTGCCTATATCATGACAAAAAGGGGGAGTACGAATGGTAAGGGGAGTTGCTTATTGTAGTAGTAGCAATTGTGCATTTTGGGGAGTTTATGAATTGAGGGGGAGTAACCCAATGAGGGGGAGCATTGCATTAACATTTATTGCATGATGTTGTACTTAAATTCATAATTGCAAATGCTTGTTTTATTTTTCACTTGATCCTCGTGCTTGTTTTATTTTTTCACTTGATCCTCTCACATGCTCTTGTCTTGGAAAGTGTAATTTGTTTGTTTTGAAGCATTGACGATTCTACAACAGATCAAAGACTTGAAGTTTTTACTTTTTAGTATATCTTTGTAATGTAGAATGTAATTGTTATCCCGTAGCTTCAATTATGTTGTGAGGATTATGTGAGTGGTGGTTTTGTCACGAAATAGCCAAAGGGGGAGATTGTAAGGTCTCAATTTATTGATTGGCTTATTTCGTAGACAAACCACATTTGGGGGTTTTGATGTAAGGATAGATTAGGCCCTCAAGACTTCAAGAGAAGAAGCACCAAAGGTAAATTTCTAAGTGCTTACTTTGCTTTGAAGAGATAGTTGCACACACACACTCACACTTTCCATGCATATCCATACCTTGTGTTTATTGTGTATTTTTATAAGTGTGCATTCATGTTTTAATGTCTCTTCATGCATGTGTAATTGATTGCATCTAGTTCAATGATAATGTCATGACATGTTAGTATTTTGATGCATTCACTTCTCACACTCGCACTTCTTTGTTATATTTTTATGTGTGAATTTGTCCATAGATGAGTTCCAAGCGATTTGGAGACTTGTCTATATGTTTCGGATGATTTCCGAGACATTTGGGACATTCCGTGTTTTTATTGGAAACCGGATTTCAATTCCAAACTTAGAGTGGAAAATTATATAATTTTCTATATTTATGATTGAATCCGAGTCTATATTCCGAAGACGGAATTGAATTCTAAATTTCGAGATCAAAACTAGACTGAAGATCTCTCGGAACGGAAGTAGGCTTGGTGTGACATGAAAGCCACACCAAGAGTGGCTTGGCATGTGAGGGGCGTGCAGCTCACCAAAAATGTCTCTAGGTCCACGTGGGTCACACGGCACACTCACGCCAAAAATTCCTCTCGGGTCACGTTGGTCACACGCCACTCACACACGCCACTCACCTCACCTGATGCTTTGTTTTTTTGAATTTTTTCAAAGGTATTTTACGGTGTGCATTAAGTTACATGTGAGCTTGTGTGATGTGATTGCTTGATTGCTTGATTGGATTTGATTTAATATATAATTGGTCTACTTGTTTTTCTCTCGCGTGAGCTCACCTCACAGGATTATTTTTTTTGTCTTTCACATTTCATGATCCAAAAGTTGTGCGTTTTGGTGGTTGTTATCTCAAATATTTACATGTTTTAAAACGGTGCTGTTTTTCTTTTGTGTGACCTAATATATATATATATATATATATATCTCATTTCTTCACTTCGTTTTTTCACGTGAGCAAAAAGATATTTTTCAAGAGAAAATTTTTTTTAAGAGAGAAAACCCCAAGAACTTTTCTTTAACTCTCAAAAACCCATTTTCATATGCATAAAAACATCATCTAAGCATTTTCTAGCATAGTTAGGATGCTTACTTGCATGGGTCTTGGTCAACACACATCCTTTGGTATGTTCTTCACTAATCTCATCTAAGTTTAGTGTTTTTTATTTATCAAAGAAATCTCTTATATTATTTGTATGCTCTTAGAATATATTTTAGATACAAAATAGAGATTGTTATGTTGACATGTTTGAGTGATGTATTTTGATAGCAACATCTAGGGTATTTTTATCTATGATTTGCTAGGCTTTATGACATGTCATTTAGCTATTGACATCTAGGATTGCATTTATTGTTATCTAATCATCCTAGATAAGAATCTAAGGTTACCTAGCTTTATTTGCTCATTGAATATCATTTTATATTCACATAGGTTGTAATCTCTTCATTGAGAAGTAAGTCTTGTATGTAGCTTCCGGGATTAGGTTGCTTAGATTGCAAGCAATTGGACTAGGTCCACTTATACCGGGATTAGGTAGGTGTGATGATTATTGATCGGGATTAGGTTGTAATCATTTCACATTTAGTGGATTCGAGGTTCGAGTGTGGCGCATTATACAGCCCGTGGTTTTTCTCGTGAGGGTTTCCACGTAAATATCAAGTGTCTTTTATAATTCTGCACCATATTACACTTGTTATTGTTTTGACTAGTTTGGGGCATTTTCGTAAATTGACTAAACACGAAAATTGGGTAAAATTGGTAAAATCTATTCACCCCCCCTCTAGATTAGTATTAGATAACACCGTGTTATTTGTTTCAACCACTTTTGGTGAATCGGTGGTTATGATCGGTAGCCGTGATCGCCGTTCGAAACCGCCGATCATACCTGATTGATTTAATCGCTTGGGTTTGATTCTGCAATTTAATCGGCGGTTCCGAAATCGCCAAATGAAACCATCATTGCTCCCTTATTTCTCTCGGGACCAATTCGGCAGTTGTGATCGGCGGCCTGGCCGCCGAATCACAACCGCCAATCGTGCGTTTTCAGGGGCAATCTTGTCTTTTCATATGTCCTGTTCTTGATGTCTATAAATATACAACTTTCGCATTCTCTAAAGAGTAGTTCTCTGACTCTAAGAACCCTAAACTTCAAAGAGAGATATTTGAGAGAAAATCAAATCAAGAACTCATTTTTAAACACTCAAAACCATTCTCATAAGCATCAAAATATCATCTAGCATTTTTCTTGCATAGTTAGGATGCTTGCTTGCATGGGTTTTGCTCAACACACTTCCTTTTGTATGTTCTTCACTAATCTCATCTAATTTTATTGTTTTATTTATCAAGGCATCTCTTTTCTTACTTGTATGTTCTTAGTTCATATGCTATTATACAAGATAGAGATTGTGTATTGTGTTGATTGAGTGTTGTATTTTGATAGCAATATCTAGGTTATTTAATCTATGATTTGCTAAGCTTTATGACATGTCATTTAACTTTTGACATCTAGAAGTGTATTTATTATCATCATATCATCCTAGATAAGCATCTAAGGTTCCCTAGCTTTATTTGCTCTTTGAATATCATCATATATTCACTTAGGGTGTTTATCTCTTCATTGAGAAGTTAGCCTTGTGTGTAGCTTCCGGGATTAGGTTGCTTAGGTCACAAGCAATTTAAGTCTTGTGTGATAGACAGAGATTAGGTCGTACACCGGGATTAGGTGGTCATGCAAGCAATTAGACTAGAGCAACTTTTAAAGGCCCGCGGGTAGAAGTGAGGGGTTATTGACCGTAGTGTTTGACAAGGTCAACATAGGTTGTAAACTTCATTTCAATTAGTGGATTCGAGGTTCGAGTGTGGCGCACTTACCAACCCATGGTTTTTCCCGTGAGAGTTTCCACGTAAATATCAAGTGTTATTTAAATTCTGCACATATTACACTTGTTATATAAATTGACTAGTTTGGGGCATTTTCGTAATCTTGACTTAAAGTGAAAATTGGGTAAAATTGTTAAAGTCTATTCACCCCCCTCTAGATTAATATATTAGAACACACCGAGTATTTGTTTCAGTTTCATACAC
This sequence comes from Acer campestre, assembly GCA_954870605.1. Lineage (NCBI taxonomy): Eukaryota > Viridiplantae > Streptophyta > Magnoliopsida > Sapindales > Sapindaceae > Acer > Acer campestre. Next base: position 29,673,930 of record OX940803.1, on the reverse strand, counting down.
ACACATCTCATACACTTACACGTCTTATTCAATGTTGTGTGTTTAATGTTGGTGCACATTCTCTTTTCATGCATGATCTCTCTATTGTATTCTATTCGATCATTGCCATGACCATTGGCCTTGAAAATTGCACAAGGATTTTCTAGAGGTTGATTTTTACCTCTAACTGCTGTGAATTTTCACAGCGGTAGAGACAGCGCTCTTATGGATAGAGCGCACCGCCTTCATGACCGCTGTGAATTTCCATAGCGGTAGAGACAACGCTCTTATGGACAGAGCCTACCGCTCTCATGACCGTTGTGGCTTTCACAATGGTACCAAGAGCGGTCGACAGCTGATACATTTTTAAAAAATGTGACCTTTCACATTCTCACACATTCCTCTATAAATATATCATATTCTCTTGTTCTTTTCGGGTTTTGAGTTTTGAAATCAACTAAAGAGAGTTTTTAGAGTGACTTCAAAGAAAAGCAACCAAATATTTGATCTTTCTTAATCAAAACCCAAAACCCATCATCCTTTCATGATTCATACATCATCTAGCATGCTCTAGGTATGATTTATCTTGGGTTTTTTTCATTACTCACATGACTTGTAGTTAGAACATCATCTACATCTTTTTATTTGTTCTTGCTTTACAAGATAGCAATTACTTGATTAGTTTCAAGATAGCTTTTTTATTGTGCTTTGTGAGTTGTTTGTGATAGTTATTGCATATAGGGTGTTGTATTGCACATATAGCTATGTTTGATGCATGTCATATAACAACATGATATCTATGAATGTTTAACATGTTCATCCATGCCTAGAAAAGCTTAAATGTTTGACCTTACATTTATGCACTTTGAATATTTCACATATTCACTTTAAGTTGTTTATCTCTTCTCTTAGAAAGTCAAGTCTTGTATTTAACATTTGGTAGTTTGCAAGCAAGGATCTAGGTTCACTTTTAAAGGCCTACGGACCGTTCTAGCAACCGCTCTGAAAGCCACAACTGTCATGAGAGCAGTTTTCTGTTGTGAGCAAACCGACGGCACAATTGCTCCAGATTTGAGCGACCCGAAACATGACAAAATGACATCGAAACCTTTCATACAATATACCATTGGAAAGGTATAGATGTCTACTTTATACTCCAATTTATAGAATGATATTTCAATGTCAATAAAAAGAGTTATGGTCATTAGAGTGACCAAAGATCTGATTTGGAAAACAACAAAGATGCCCTGTTTTAGTGATCACTTTGGAGATATCAAAACCAATCCAAACGATCATGAAATATTACAAATAATATACCGTTGGAAATGAATGGGTGTCTAGTTTGTATAGAAATTTTCAAAACTTATTTTGAAATATTGTATAAAACGCTATAGTCACAAAACTATGCAAATGTCAGTTTTAAAAACATTTAAAACATTAAAATCCAATCTTTTGAAACTAAACACTTCACTCCAAACAATCAAACCAAATCTAACACTTATCCAAGAGAAGAATGAGATCTTCTCAAGTGGTCAACTATCGTGCTAGGATATGCACACCATCGTGTAAGTGTGGATGTTTCCGATCACACAAACGAAAATGAATTACACCACACTTTAGACTAACATTAAGTGCAAAGTGAGGTTGTGAGAGGAATGCACACATAAACAATGAGGTATAAATGCATGAAGTGTGTGTGTGCACCCTAATCTCTTCAAGAATTAAGGTCAAGTGTTAGACCATTTGAAGCTCTTGATCTTGAAGTCACCGGGATGCTTAGAAGCTTGCCTTGATAATCATAAAGATGACCTAAGCTACCCATTACACAATCATCCCCAATGTGGTATGTCATGAAATAAGTCAATCACAAAATAGAGATCCTTATAATAATCATCATATTTACTTAAATACAAGGTTTCAAATTTTCAATTCAATATACACATTTTGTTGTTTTTTTTTTTAATTTAAAATTTTCAAATTTCAATGTTTATATAGAATTTAAGTTGGAATCAAACTAGACATTAACAAGCCAACAAGAGATACCAAAACATTTTTATAAGTTCCAATTAAACTTTTATAAACCAAAAAGGTAAAATTCAATTAAATTTCTTCTTTATATGTAAATGCTCAGATCAAGCGAAAACAACACCAATGAGATTTTCAACAAACAATATGTTATACATAATTGAATTTTCATTCCCTTAAAGTTGCATCAATTTTGGTATTTTTACATTCTAATTTTTTGAAATAAAATTAACCCTAAATTTTCAAAATAAAATATTCAAATCAATATAATTTGCAAAAATAAAAAAAATAAAAAAAATATAACCTAGTTTGAAGACAGAATTTTTTATGTTGAAAAAAAAAAAGGATCCAAATTTAATGTTTATATTAGTATTTTACGGAGCAAGTCCCCGCTGTATATCTCGATTTGCGATTCAAAGATAATATGATTTTACTTTTTATTAGAAAAAATTAAATTTTAGTTTTTGGACAGAATTCATAAACTTCTGCCAAACGGTCTATATAATTAAACATTTTTAATCCCTTGGTTTTCTAAAACTAATAATAATTTCTAAATTTCATATCAATCAACCATGAAATTTATTTCTATTTGTGAATTTGGATTTAAATCATCCCAAAAAAAAAAAAAAAAAAAAAAAAAAAAAAAAGCATTTAATTAATAAATTTTGTACAATTTAGTTGAAAGCTGCACAAACTCGCCTTATCTCTCCTTGTAAACCTGTTTTGACACCTATCTGACCCATTTTAACGATTGATTCAACAAAATCTGCTTCAAAAGATGGTCCCAAAATTGGATTGAGAAAGCTTACGTAGGAGTCAATTACACTCTTAGTTACTATGTCATCGTTTAGCTTGGAATCAGATTCTAGCACAGCAAACCCATCCTTAATGTTTTGCAAAATCTGTTTGTCAAATGTCCTTTCACTTCCACGATCAATCGATAATCGTACATTAACATCTCCGTTTTCAGGGCATATTGATTTCAGCTCCGGAAGGAAGCTTGGGTTGATCGAGGGATCAGATCCACCACCTCCGCCGGGAAAAAAATTGTATAGCCGCTTCATCATGAAGAAACATGCTGTGGTTCCAATACTATGGGCAGCTGAAATGTTTCATTAAACAAACCCCATTATTACTGTAATTATGCCATCATCATAATAAACTACGTAATTCTACCACCAAGGGCGGAGCCGGAAATTCCAGTTTAGGGGGCCAATATACAATAAAAAAAACAATTTAAGGGGACCAAAGTTAAAAAAGTATAAGTTTGTATAATATATTGTAATTTTTAAAATATGAATTTTAGAGGTTTTTAATAGGGTTCAAAAATTAAATGGCACTTTTTGGGGGAGGGCTTGTGCAAATAGCTCCACATTAATAAGTCTTGTTTTAATAGCACCAAAATAGGTGATGAGACCAAAATACCCCCACTTACTTTTTTCCTTTGCTTTTTTTTTTTTCTCGAAAATTCGAGACTTATTGTGACATTTTCGAGACTTATTGATGCGTTTCGAGACTTAATCCCAGTTTGTTGCTTTTTTTTTTCTCGAAAATTCGAGACTTATTGTGACATTTTCGAGACTTATTGATGCGTTTCGAGACTTAATCACAGTTTGTTCGAGACTTATTCTGTTCGACCTCCATCAATGGTGACAATGCCGACGACGGCGCCAGTTGACTCCGGAGATAGTCGGATCTGGAAGATTGGACGACGTCGAGTTCATTGGTGCCATCGGTTTCGTCAGATTCGCGATGGATCGTCGCAGATCTGAAGATGAAGGTTCGAAAACTATTCGGGTTTGGCTTCGTTTCTCTCTCCATGCAGCTCGAAACTGAAAATGGATACTTCCGTTACAATTAGTGGCGCACGACGGACGTTTTGCCGGTGGTTTTGTCCATCAACTCACCGGTCGACGGTGACACCTCCATTGAAGCTCCATCAATGGAGGTTTGAGGAAAAAGAAGAAGAAAGAAGATGAAGGACAGAGAAGAGAAGAGAAAAGAAAAGAAGTTGAGGGGTATTTTTGTCCAAATTCCATTTTTGGTGCTATTAAAACATGAGTTATTAAAGTGGTTGTAGTTATACAAATCCATTTTAAAAAAGTGTTATATACCCCTATTTCCTCTTTTTAATAAGGGGCCATGGCCCCACCACTTCTGGCCTGCCTCATATTGGTTTGGTGGCAAAATATGCTCATTTAGTTTAGCAATATTCTATATTGGAATGGTGGAAACTGTGAGAAATAACACTCTTTTTATTTTAAATTTTGATAGTATCACTAATTTAATAAGTTAAGTTTAAATGACATTAATGGACTAAAATACCCTCATCTCCTTCCTTTATTAAGTTTGTGCCATATTTAGTTTTTTTTTTTTTTTTTTTCAAAAGCCTCCATTGATGGAGGACCAATGAAGGTTCTCCATCAAGGGAGATGAAAGACCTCCATTGGAGGTTGAAATCGGCATGTATATTAGTATCCAACTACATTCAATTCACATACTAGTATCCAATTAACTTCGCTTCACATGTATATTGTTTTAATTTACCTTATTATCTTGGATATAAGCTATTATTTTTCGGGCCCAGGGCCCATGTGATATTCTTTATAGTATGACAGAAAGTTAATATAAACCACTGTAATAGTGGTCCATTAATTGATTTATTTCATGTAAGTGCACCACTCATGTTATCTTCTCGATGCACATTTTTATCTCAATTGTTAATTTTTTTTTTAAGTATTATATAAATTCGGAGTTATCTCAATTGTCATGCTATTTGAGTAGATATATAAACCATATACTCATGTTAATGAGTTCTCACACCAACTATATCGTCACCACTCATGCATGATAGAGAAAGAGAGAGAGAGATACCGGAGAGAAGCACAAGGTCTTTGTCTGAAAGTCCTTTGAGAAAAAACTTAGTCTTGAGTTGCTGAATAGAATCACTAACATCAGGCATGTCATCAGCCAGTGAAACATTGGAAACTTCACCATCTCTGCGTCCCGTAGGAACATCGTACGCTGGTCCATTCGACTGCAAATCATTAGGAGATCAGATATTACAGTTTACAAATTTTAAATAAAAGAAAATAAATATGGGGGTTGAATAAATTAAATTTCAAACAATGAATAAGTACCAAAGCTATGGCATCTCTAGCAGCCATGGCCACAATGTCTGCACAAGACACCACTCCTCCGCATTCATCTTCGAGACGGGCCTTGGCTCTCTCTATTACTTCAAATCCTCCAACACCTTGGTGACCAAATGCATGCTTTTCAGAATTTGGACCATTTTCAATCAGAATTGAACCATCACACCCCTATATATATATATAGAATTAGAGAGAGAGAGAGAGAGAGAGAGAGAGAGAGATTTCATTAATCACAGCCAACTTATTAGAAATTAAATAAAAATTAATAACAAGAGAAAGAGAGACCTCAACAAAGCAATCATGAAAATGGAGTCTAAGCAAGACAGCAGCCATGTTGGGGTTAGATAGAACAGCATCCTGAACAAAGCCCCTGACAATAGACTCAACTTGAGGACATTTTTCAGAGTAGAAACCGATTTTGAGTTGGGCTTGAGAAAAACCCACCGTAAAAAATAATAATAAAAAACACAGGGGCATTGAATGCCTATTATTGGTGACCTCCATGAATCAAAACAAGAAGATGCTGGGAGAGTGTGAGTGAGTGATGAAGGTAAATATAGCGATGATAAAATAAACTGAGTTAATAGCTGAGGCACCTCAGCAGTTGACAGCTCTGAGGATTGCAAGGTAATGTGTCAATTGAATTGCATGTACTTTGTCACCTTCTCAACGGTTTTTACAAATTTATAATTATATTTTTATTATTGTCAATTTAAGATTTGAGGCTTTGAAAACCAAAATTTGCACAGCGGATTGGTGGGCCCAAATAATTTTTTAAAAAACAAAACCATTTTATTGGATCGTTGTAATCATATTGCTTCTAATATTTGATTCACAAAAAAGCAGTGTTCGAAAAATCTGGAAAATCGGTTGCCTAGGCGCCGCCTATACGCTAGGCGGACGCCGGCCGTCCTATTTCGGCCAAATCGGCCATATTTGGCGGCCGGATGAAAATTGACTGATATGGCTAGAAAAATCAGCCGATTTGACCGAAAAAATCGGCCTACGCGAAGTCAAAGTCATTGACTCCGCCTAGTCGTTCCAAACGTCACCGTTTTTCATCACCGCCGGCGAGTGAGAGAGGAGTTGAAATCTAGGAAACAGAGGTGAAGTAAGAAATTAAGTGAGAGGGAAAGAGAGATGATCGAGAGAGAAGAAGTAATAGTCTGGAATGATTTGAGAAAGAAGAAGAAATTAAGTGAGAGAGAGAGAGGATCGAGAGAGAAAAGAAGAAAAGGTCTGGAAACAGATTTCAGAAAGAAGAAGAAATTAAGTGAGTGAGACGAAGAAGAAGAAGAAGAAGAAATGGTCTGGAAACAGATTTCAAAAAGAAGAAGAAACTAAGTGAGAGAGAGAGAGAGAAGATATTTTGAAGAGTGATAATTACCTGGCATGTCACGTGTGAACTATGAAGTGTGGCTGGAGTACTTGCTTTGTAACTTTGACAGACAGTATTACTAATTTAATATATTATTAAACTTCTCAGTTATTTTCTTTTCTTTTCTTTTCTTTTTTTTTTTTTTTTTTTTTTTTTTTGAAATTTTCCTCACATGTATGGATTTGGTTTTATAGGTAGACAAGTAGTAGGGGAAAAAAATTCCATGTAAAAAAAACTGGCCACCTAGAAATCCGCTTAGGCACAGACTAGGCCGCCTAAGCGCTAGGCGCTAGGCGCTAGTCCACCGCCTGACTAACGTCTAACGTTTACTAGAACACTGCAAAAAAGTAAAGAAAGAAATTGTTACTCTTGTAGAATCTTTGTAATTCCCTCAAACCAAATTCTTCCATTGTAGAATCTTCGAGATCCCTTCGAACCAAGTTCTTCCACACCGAATCTCCAACACCAAAGAATGGATGGGTGGGCATTTTGGTATTTAAACAGAATAATTACAACTCTCGAATAGGGGCGGAGGCATTTGATAAGTAGCCTGGGCTAACTTTTTTGAAATTTTTTTTAAAGTTAATACATATATAATTACATTTACTTCCCTTATATTAGAGTGTAATAATTATATTTACTGCTATTATATTAGATTCTTACGAAATTATCCTTACTTTACAATTTTATTTAGAAAACTAACCTAACTAAACACAAAAAAGTAAAACACATCAGAGTATCCAGGAAGACAAAGTTTCACCTCTCTTAAAATTTCTTGCAAATTGCAAGGTTGTCTATATGGAAAAAGAGATAACGGATACCATTGACTTAGATTCCATATATAATAGATGAGTTCGATGCTATGAAACCTCATAAGAAAAAATTGAGATAGTTCGTGACTATATTTGAATTGCATGTTTGTATCTTGTTTAGTCGTTATCTTTTAAAAACTTTATGTATTTTGTTTAGAATATAAATTATGAGGATTAAGGTTCATTATGTCCCCTCTTATCTAAGTGTATATTTAATTTTCAATTAATGTAATTTTCTCGTATTGTCAACGTTCGTATTTTTATTTAAATGAGTAGCCCACCTTACCATAACATCCTGGCTTCACCCCTACTCTTGAATTTCTACTCTAATTGTGTACTCATCACATGAGACAACAAGAAAAATATTGGGAGACTTTCTCACAATATTCTGTAGAGGCTTAGTTTTTAAAAACTTATTTTTCTTTATCTCTATCTCTCTTGTGTAAGAGAAACCAAGAACGCTCTTCTTGTTTTTTTTTTTTTTTTTTTTTTCTCTTTTGTCTTTTTCTAGCTTTTTTTTTTTTTTTTTTGGTAAGAAGGAGGGCAAAGACCTAGCACAAAGCAAACTTAAAATAAAAGAACAAGCCTAGTAGTAGCTAGACCGTTAAGATCACCAGCCAAAATGTTGAGAATCTGAGAAGAGAGGTGTTAGGATTATGCTCAATAGCAAGAGTGTAATATTGTAGTTGACAATCTTTTCATATTAATAAAGTGATTTCTGTTTGTTAACAAAATCTTATATAGCATTTATTATTATAATTGTCAAAGTAAATAATCATAAGGTCAAAAGACTATGAGAAAAGAAGAATTGTTCGTACATCTAGATACGTATGAGGTAGACACAATTCTTCAGTTAGTCTTGAATAACGTTCACAACTTAAGTTAGAGGTTGGACATCTTTATCTTGTTAAAGTTGTAGAATTCTTTTACTAGCATTTGAGTGGGATCAAATGTGTTATGATGAGTCTAAAATTATCGAAGGGTCTTCGAGTAAAAAAATCTAGTGCACTGGGTGCATTGAACCGGATCATAATGAAATACTTTTTCTAGAACCGTCAATAGATAAAAGTCTTTTCATTATCAGGACAATCGGAGAGTCTATCTTAATCCTGGGATAAATGATGGACTTATGGTTGCAAGTGTTATCATTTGAGCTATCAATGAGTACGATTATATAGCATAGTCTATCCTCGATAGTTTGGTGGTATTCATTTGTTAATCGATAGAGGACTTCATTTATAGATATGGACATCGTGGCTCCATTTATTAAATGTGAGTAGAATATCATCATATGGATGCTTTGTGGGTTTGGATATGAAATTTTAACATTGAGTTTTCAATAGTGTCTATTGAAAGATGACTTCTGGACAAGTCATAATATATATCCAAGTTCAAAGTGTGGTCATATGAGTAAATATGGTAACTTGGAGAGCTATAGGCGGTCTATGAGCTCTTGGCGATTACTGATATTCTTCACGAGGATTCACTATCTCCTATAAGATTGTCTAAGGTATGAAAGAGAATCGTTTACTTATTCCATATTTATTTAAGAGTGTAATTTTAGTTCTTTAGTGGAATGAACTAAAATTAATAGATTGAACTTAAGTGAATCATTTGTTAATTGTGATTGGGTTATGTCTATTGGAGCTTAAATTTAGATAGGCCCGCTAAGATCCCCAATCCGCACGGACTTTGATGAATCACTTGATATATTCTACCAGACTATTTATGGGTCCATTTAGAATTGTATTCAATATATTAAGAATATAATTTGCACATTATTTATTTAATGGGCTATTTAATTATATTAATATATTAATGAAAGGCATGTGGGCTTGTTTCTTTTAATAAGAATGAGTCTAGTTCACATGTGGGCTTTTTATTAAAGTCCAAATGGATTTTATAAAATAAGAAAAACAATATATGGTCATGTTATAGTCATGGGCGGCAAGGCTATTTTTTTAAGCCCATTATATTGTTTTATTTTATTATTTAATTAAATGGAAATTAATTAATATGTTAATTAATTATTTAATTAAGAAACGAATCTTTTTCTGATTAGGAAATATGTTTCCTAGTAGTATACTACTATTAGTAGTATATTAAATATAAAAGACTTTATTTGTTTAGTCAAATTAAGAAGTCTTTTATATAGTCACAAATTCACTAAAGAGTTGGATTAGGGTTTGAATTCTAAGAAGTCTTTTGTGAAAACACAAATCCTATTTGGAAAAGGACTTTGGTGATCACCTTGTTGGACAAGGCTAGAATTCAGCAACCCTAAATATATTAGGGCAAAAAATTCGATCACTATATAACACAAGGGATGAATTTCGGCCAACCCTAGTTTTTTCCTTTGAAGAATTAATTTTCTTTTGCTAAAGTGGAAAAAATAAAATCCTGCTCTAAGACTAGTGAGAAATTTCGGCCAAGAGGGGTTCTGAGAAAAGAATTGTTCTTATTTCGATAGTGCACTAGTGATCTTAACATCAAGAGATCTTGTGCACAATTTCGAATAAGGTTCGCGCGAATTTCAATCTAATGATTGTGAATTCAAAAGTGATCGGAACATTCTTAGCAACCTTTTGGAGTTTGTTGTGACTAACAGAATCAAAAAAGTTTTTATTGTCCATTCTCAGGTTCACAATTCAAAAAAAGGGAGACCACGCTCCTAAGTGATTCACGTTCGTGATCGGGTTTGGAAGATCTTACGGATTACCATCGACGCTAGTCAATCGGATCATACGACAAAGGTATTTTATCTTTTTGTATATATATGTTTAATTAATTAAAGGATTAAGGTTCAATATGGGAAATTTTTTTTAAAATATACTAAACTCTTTTTAGTCTTGCTTCCGCCACGTGCAAACGTTTTTCCCTACAGGAGGATCATCGAAAGTCATGATTCCCAAATCTAAAGAATGTCCCAGCTTAGCCAGGCCATCAGCAACTCTATTGCTTTCTCTGTAAACATGGTGAATGTTGCAGCACCAATTGTATTCCATCAAGGCTTTACAAGCAAGGATGATGCTGTAAAAAGGGTGATTAATAGAAGTATCAGTGAACAGCAACAAACAGAGGATTGTGAGTCTGATTCAACCACAACTTTCTTGAATCCAGCCTTCCACAAAAATTGTAAACCTTTAAAAATGTCCCAGAGCTCGGCTTCAATAATACTACCAGTTCCCTTGTTTCAAGCAAATCCACCAAGCCACTTCTTTATATGATTTCTAACCACATCTCCTGTAGAAATAGTACCTAGCTCCAAATTTAGACTTCCATTAACATTTAGCTTGACATAATCATTCTCATGAGGAGACCAAGTTATAGGACAGGTTTTCACCGCAATCTTGCTACTGCTATCACTATTAGCTTTTAGCCAATCTTTAACATAATCAATGATGATTCTACCAGCACACACATGCATTTAAAAACTAATGTCAAACACACTCTTGCACCTCCACTTCCAAATAAACCATAAGGTCACAGCAAAGAGAATATAGGCAAGGAATCTCCCCATAATCATGGTACTAAACCTCAGATTCTGAAGCATCCAGTAACACCAGTCCAAATTGAAAGGTCCAGTTTTTATGATTCCCTTGCAAATATCCTCCCAAATTTTCAAGGGTTGATGTTCTCACAACTCTCCTTACATCTAAAGTAAGTTGTATCCATAGTAATACATCTATCAGTTCGATGCTTATTAGTGAGCAACTTACCATGGAGTAATATCCATAGGAATTTCTGCACTCTATGAGGGATTCTAAGCTTCCACATAAAACTCCACTTCCAATTGGGTATCTCATCGGTCATAAACAAGCTCGCATAAGCACTTTTAACAGAAAATTCTCCATCTTTAGTCAATCCCCAGATAACTCTATCAACTCCACTATAAGCTCTTCCAGCATGTATATTGACAATCCTATGGATAATGTGCCATGGAAGAACCCTCACCCCCCACCCCCCCGAGTTTGTGAATATCCCAATCATCATAGGACATAGTCACAAACTTTCTTAGAGATTTGGGTAGAAGAGAGGGGAAGAATGGCATGGTTCATGAGTCTGCCTATATTAGGAACCCAATCATCAATCCAGAACTCAAATTGACAGCCATCACCAATTCTCCATTTCACACCTTCCCGCACAAGTTTAGCACCACACATTATACCTCTCCATGTGCTAGAGCAATCACTGCCCTTGTTGCTACCAATGTTAACTGGTCCATCATCTTTCAAATACTTGTGCTTGAGCATGTTACCCCATAGCCCGTTCTTTTTGTGACTTAGCTGCCAACCAACTTTTGCTAACAAGGCTTGATTCATCAACTTGGTTTTTTGATACCCAGACCCCCTTTGCAAGTTAGGAGGTATACTGTATCCCATTTCACAAGGTGCATCTTCTTACTCTCATCTATGTGATCCCATAAAAAATCCCTATTAAGCTTGTCAAGTTTAGAGCACACTATTAGGATTATGCTCAATAGCAAGAGTGTAATGTTGTACTTGACAATCTTTTCATATTAATAAAGTGATTTCTTTTTGTTAACAAAATCTTATATAGCATTTATTATTATAATTGTCAAAGTAAATAATCATAAGGTCAAAAGACTATGAGAAAAGAATAATTGTTCGTACATCTGGATATGTATAAGGTAGACACAATTCTTTAGTTAGTCTTAAATAACGTTCACAACTTAAGTTAAAGGATGGGCACCTTTATCTTGCTAAAGTTGTAGAATTCTTTTACTAGCATTTGAGTGGGATCAAATGTGTTGTGATGAGTCTAAAATCATCGAAGGGTCTTCGAGTAAAAGAATCTAGTGCACTGGGTGCATTGAACCAGATCATAATGAAATATTTTTTCTAGAACCGTCAATAGATAAAAGTCTTTTCATTATCAGGACAATCGGAGAGTCTATCTTAATCCTGAAATAAATGATGGACTTATGGCTGCAAGTGTTATCATTTGAGCTATCAATGAGTATGATTATATAGCATAGTCTATCCTCGATAGTTTGGTGGTATTCATTTGTTAATCGATAGAGGACTTCATTTATAGATATGGACATCGTGGCTCCATTTATTAAATGTGAGTAGAATATCATCATATGGATGCTTTGTGGTTTTGGATATGAAATCTTAACGTTGAGTTTTCAATAGTGTCTATTGAAAGATGACTTCTAGACAAGTCATAATATATATCCAAGTTCAAAGTGTGGTCATATGAGTAAATATGGTAACTTGGAGAGCTATAGGCGGTCTATGAGCTCTTGGCGATTATTGATATTCTTCATGAGGATTCACTATCTCCCATATGATTGTCTAGGGTATGAATGAGTATCGTTAACTTATTCCATCTTTATTTAAGAGTGCAATTTTAGTTCTTTAGTGGAATGAACTAAAATTAATAGATTGAACCTAAGTGAATCATTTGTTGATTGTGATTGGGTTATGTCTATTGGAGCTTAAATTTAGATAGGCCGGCCAAGATCCCCAATCCGCACGGACTTGCATGAATCACTTGATATATTCTACCGGACTATTTGTGGGTCCATTTAGAATTGTATTTAATATATTAAGAATATAATTTGCACATTATTTATTTAATGGGCTGTTTAATTATATTAATATATTAATGAAAGGCATGTGGGCTTGTTTCTTTTAGTAAGAATGAGTCTAGTTCACATGTGGGCTTTTTTTATTAAAGTCCAAATGGATTAAATAAAATAAGAAAACAATATGTAGGCCCAAGTTCTAGTCATGGGCGGCAATGGCTAATTTTTAGCCCATTATATTGTTTTATTTTATTATTTAATTAAATGGAAATTAATTAATGTGTTAATTAATTATTTAATTAAAAATCAAATCTTTTTCTGATTAGGAAATATGTTTCCTAGTAGTATACTACTATTAGTATTATACTAAATATAAAAGACTCTATTTGTTTAGTCAAATTAGGAAGTCTTTTATATAGTCACAAATACACTAAAGAGTTGTTTTAGGGTTAGAATTCGGAACTATAGTTTTTGGGAAAGAATTCGGAACCATAGTTTGTGGGAAAGAATTCGGAACCATAGTTTCGGGAAAGAATTCGGAACCATAGTTTTTGGGAAAGAATTCGGTATCATAGTTTTTGTAACTATGGATCCAGCCACCATAGTTTTTGTAACTTTGGAATCGGAAACCCTAAGGTCTTGGAATTGAGAGTTTTTTTCTTTTGCTAGAGAAAAATAAAATCCAACTCTTAGACTAGTGTGAAATTCGACCAAGAGAGATTGTGAGAAGAATTGTTCTTATTTCGATAGTGCACTAGTGATCTTTACATCAAGAGGTCTTGTGCACAATTTCGAATAAGGTTCACGCGAGTTTCAATCTAACGATTGTGAATTCAAAAGTGACCGGAACATTCTTAGCAATCTTTTGGAGTTTATTGTGACTAACAAAGATCAGAAAAGTTTTGTTGTCCATTCTCAGGTACACAATTCAAAGAGAAGGGAGACCACGCTCCTAGGTGATTCACGTTCGTGATCGGATTGGAAGATCTTGCGGATTACCATCGACGCATAGTCAATCGGATCACGCGACAAATGTATGATATCTTTTGGTATATATTGCTTAATTAATTAAAGGGTTAAGGTTCAATATGGAAATTTTTTTAAAATATACTAAACTCTCTATTTTAGTCTCGCTTCCGCTGCGTGCACTTATTTTTTCCCTACAATTGGTATCAGAGCCTGGTTGTACCCTTTAATTAATTATCGTATATATACATGAATCTATTTCTTTTTATTGTGATTATGCATGTTTAGAAAGAGATGACACTCTAGGTATTCTCATATATAATTACATTGGAATGTATGGATTTATATATGTTATATTTTGATATAAAGTGAATTGTTATTGCTCAATTTTGATCTAGAATTTCAATGTATTTTTTGTTTCGGAATTGTAACAAGAAGGGTGGCCTATTATCGTCACAATTTCCTTCTTGGTAGTTGCTATATATTTTTTTTATGTATTATATTAAACTGCAGTATTTTTTTTAATGTATTAAAAAATAGTACAGTATTTTTTTTGTATTAAATATTGCTGTGATTAAAATAAATAAATAAAACTGCAGTATTTTTTTTGTATAAATATGTATGTAATATGTTCAAGCATCGAAGATTTGAAGACTTGAAGTATTAGTAGCAACCGGAACGAGTTTGGGACCATGCGCACCATAGCAATGTGCACGCGCGCAAAATTGCACGCAGCTGTGCATGTTGGACTGTGGGCTGCGCATGGCTGCCCCATGGAGTCCATGGGCTGCACACGGCAGCCCTTGTTAGGGTTGTGGAGTGTGCACACCAATTGGGCAGCCGTGGGTGCTCACGTGATCCATGGCCGCTTGAAGATTTGTTTGCCAAGGAAGGAGTTTTTTGTATTCCAAACAAATGTAATTTACTTGCTTTTCTAGGATGGATCAAAATCGTGGCTATTTACTTTGCGTAAATATTACTATATTTGTTATTGTTTGATAACATGTCATGTAGAATAAGAGTGCCACTCATATATCTCTTTTGGTATGAACATGCATTGAATGATTTAGGTATCTAATTGACATCTAGATAACTTGGTAAATCATTTTATGGGATTTAATCACATGCCTTAAATAATTGAGTGGGAGAAGGTGCATTGCAAACACCTATGGCCTCCAAGGTTAGTTGAGCTATATTATTTTTGGTAATCCCCCCAAGGGGCATCCATGAATGGAATATAGCAAGATACTTCCTTACAAGGATAGACTAGACAGTTGACTCAAACGAGATTTACTCCCCAAGGAGGGATTTTCGTGAAGGAATATATTGAGGGTCGAAATCTTGGTAGTACACTCAATGTGTTTTTATTAATATCCTCCCAAGAGTTCTTGTTAATAAAATCACAAGGCTAAAATTGAAAACGTTGGTTGTTATGTTAACAATTAGGTGGGACCTAGTCCAACTAATAAATGGTGTGAACTCCCAAAGGAGGCGTAACATTTATGGGTGTTGGATCGAACGTTGAATTTTACGATTGAATTATAAATATTTAATTCAAGATAAATATTCGAAAATGCTAAACAATAATTATTTACTCATATATATTTTTGTTAAGAAATCATGATCCCATCCCTAATGATCATCCTATAAGATAAAACTTTAACCGGTAATAATTATGTCACATGGAAAAGGAAAATTGGGTAGTTGCTGCAAGCTGAAAAAATATAAATTTTGTTCTAACTACTCCTAAACCACCTGCTCCTACTAATGAATCTAATGTGATGTAATGAGACGAGTATGAGCAGTGGAAGACCTCTAATGAGATGGCCAAATGGCTACCATCTCAGACGTGTTGCAACAGCAACATGAAGGAATGGGGTCTGCTGCTGACAGAGTACTTAAAATCGATAGATATACCGAAATATCCACCGATATATCTGTATTTTGGAGGGACCGATATCGAAACAGGCAAATATCCAATATCCTGCAGAATATCCGGCCGATTTCGAAATATCCGTTAAAATCTCCCGATATTCCCGAAATATCCCGAAATTCCCGAAATTTCATGAATTTTACCCCGAAAGTCCAGGGATATTTTGCATATTATTAAAATAATTTTTTTAATCCTAAACAATTAAATTATTGTTAAAATAATTTAGCTTGAAAATTATTTTAGAAGAAGCATTAACAAATTTATAAAAATTTTCAACATAATAGTCAATAGTAAAATTATTGAGGACTTGAAGTAAAATTGAATAAAGAACCAAAGAGTGGACATGTAAAATATGTAAAATTTTGTGAAAGCAATATGAAAAAAAAAAAAAATTGTTTGTGACTCAAATGTGTAAAACTAATTCCAAATAGTATTAAATATGTACCAATCAATTTATAAATATATAGAATTGATTTTTTTGTAACTTTGTGCCAACATTCCAAATAAAAGAATCTCAAAATTATTTGTGTAAAATGTGTAAAAATAATCAAATTGTTTCTTTTGAGTTTTGAGTAGAGAATCTAAAGAAACTCAAATATTTTTATCAAAAAATAAAATAAAAAATAAATAAGAACATAATTATTTGGTATGGCCCGTATGGTAGAGAATCATAATGATAGAATTTTGAAAAATAGTATATTGGGGATAATTCGGATCTTCTGATACATAATGTCTATACGCAATTAGACACTGAAGCTGTAGGAATTGTTAATTTTGGAAATAAGGTAAAAAGTTACAATTTACAACCAATTTTATAATTTCAGTATTATTAATTCTTTGCATGTGAGTATTGTGTCATATACTCATATTAATATATATTATATACATATTGATCTCATGAATGTAGCTCACGTACTTTAAGGATGGAAGGAAAAGTTTTGGTGAACGAGCAGCCATTACAGCTAGAAGCAAAATGCAACCAGGTATATAACTTTTATTACAAAAATTTACATATTAATAATAAATAATAATATCATTGAAATAATATTCATACTTATAATACTTAATAATTTTTATTACAGCTGATTGGTGGGTAATGTATGGAAACTGTGCTTCATCATTGAGTGCAATAGCAGTTCACATACTATCACAAACATCATCATCTTCTGCATGTGAAATAAATTGGTCCACATTTGCTTTAATCCACACAAAACAAAGGAACCGTCTTGCCTATTTTAAGCTTGAACAACTTGTTTATTATTATTATAATATGAAATTGAAACTTAGGGATATGGCAACTAAAAAAGATAAAATAAATGAAACTGATTTTATGGATCTACTTCAAGTAGTTGCTGAAGCAGGAGACGATAATGAGAATCCTATTTTTAACTGGCTTAGACTTGCCTCCTTGGATGATGACGAGGGAAATCCTGATTCACATATTGCTTCGCATGCTCGAGAAATGGGAATAAATGTTGAACAAGTGATTAGAGAAGAAGTTGTTGTAGATCGTGGAGTTATTGTTACCAGCTCTTCCGATGACCAACATACCTCTGATGTAAATAGTGGAGGAAAAGATGATGGAGATGATGGGGATGGTGGGGATGAGGCAAGAGGTTAGGATTTTGGTGCAGGAGGTTGGAATGCTGGCGCAACAAGTTGGGATGTTCGTGCTGGAGGTTGGGATGTTGGTGCAACAGGTTGGAATGTTGTGCGGCGGGTTAGGATGCTTATGCAGGTAATTTTGATCAAACTTATGGTAGATAGCATGGAGGAACAAGTCAAAATGATAAAGATTCTTTGAATATGACTCTCTCCTCAATGAGTATAGACACAGAACATAATTCTTTGGGTGATTCGCAGACAATGTCAGGTTCTCATATACCATTTATGGTAGTTATGGTGGCTGCAATATATTTGATTATCCTTATCCACAAATGCCATATGCAATACCTATGTATGCAGATCAACAATATCCACCAAGTTGGGTAAATCCAAACTACCTAATTTATGGATCAGTTGGAAGAGATCAAGCAGCATATGTGTGACATATTAATAACTACATTGAAAACTATGCAAGCACGTTTTCTTGGGAAATTTATTGTTCGAATCAAGATAGAAATGTATCTTATGTATTTGAACCAGCAAGGAATTCATTTTGGTTTTAAATTTCAGACACGCAATGTATTATTATGTATGAATTATGATTTATGATAGAATTTTGGAAGTGTGGAACTATTACTATATATATTTTTTAATGATAATTTTGTTTATTAAATATTTAATCTCTTTATATTGTATATAATATTATAAAAGTGAAACAAAATATTATTCTATTAAATACTCAATTTTAAAAATTATATACAGACTCTATTTATGTTATAATTTATATTAAACTCATAACTATGCTAATTTATTATTGAAATATGATTCATTTGATGTATAATTACTTGTTTAAGCTTGTCCTAAAATTTTACAAAAAAAAACTAACTTTAGATGTAAATATCCATCATTTTTTTAATTTTTAACAGAATATCCACTGATATCGATAATATCCCCGATATATCCGTAAATTTAGAAGCCCGACATTGATGCCGATACCGATATTACGTTCCTTGGCTGCTGATATGATGATGTCTCTAGAAGAGATTCATATGGTTGGTAAAGTTGCTACTATTAAGACCCGTCAGAAGGTCAAGGAATAATAGAAGAAAAAGCAACTTGGGCCTACCAAGAAGGAGACCAAGAAAGTAACCAAGATCAAAAGGAAGTGCTTCTTTTGTGGTGAAAAGAGACATTGGAAAAGTAATTTTCCAAAGTCTCAGAATAAAAAGGAATAAGGTAATATGAATTATCTTGAAACATGTTTTTCTGGCAGATTCTACAGATTCTTGGATCGTAGACTCTGGAGCCAATAATCATGTTTGTTATTCCTTATGGGGGTTTCAAGAAAGGAGAAGGTTGAATAAGAATGAAATCAATTTGCATTTAAGCAACGGAGCGTTGGTGTCTGCTAGTGCAGTGGGAGATATTAGCGTTAATCTAGATGCTAGTAGGCATTTAGATTAGATAGACATTTATTATGTACCTCAATTCAAGAGAAATTTAATTTCAGTTTCTTGATTAAATAAATTTGAATATTCGGTTACTTTTAATAAATTTTTTATTAGTAAGGATGACAAATTTGTTTTCAAGGGTACATTGGAAAATGGTCTATTCTATTTACATAGAAATATCTCTCACTTGTTAGACACATAGTAAACGCAACCTAATCATAAAAGAGTAAAATTATCAAAAGATGAAACCTACCTATACCATTTGTGCCTAGGTCATATTAACCTTAATAGGATTAAAAGATTGGATAGTGATGGACTTTTAAGTGACTTAAAGATTGATGATCTACCAACTTGTGAATCCTGTTTGGAAGGTAAAATGACCAAAAGGTCGTTCAGGACCAAAAGCACAAGAGCCACTGAATGTTTAGGATTAATACTAATGTATGTGGTTCTATGAGCATTCAAGCTAGAGGTAGATATGAGTACTTCATCATTTTCACAGATGATCATTCAAGTTTTGGTTATGTGTATCTCATGAAACATAAGTCGGATGCTTTTGACATGTTCAAAGCATTTAAAGCTGAAGTGGAGAATCAGCTAGAGAAACATATAAAAATCTTGAGATCTGATCGTGGTGGAGAATATCTATCTGGTGAGTTTCAGCAATATCTTATTGATAATGGAATCATTTCTCAGTTTTCTGCACTAGGTACACCTCAACAAAATGGGGTGGCAGAAAGAAGAAATAGAACTCTTTTGAATATGGTTAGGTCAATGTTGAGTTATTCAACACTCCCTGTTTCTTTTTGGGGATATGCTCTACAAACTGCAATGTACATTCTAAACGATGTACCATCGAAGTCGGTTCCTCAAACACCGCATGAGTTGTGGACTGGGCGAAAGCCTAGTTTACAACACTTAAGGATATTTGGTTGTCCTGCGCATGTGTTAAAAGGAAAGGCAGAAAAGATGGAGTCCCGTACAGAAACATGCATATTTGTAGGGTATCCAAAAGGAACTAAAGAGTAATATTTCTATAGTCCTTTAGATCTTAAAGTATTTGTTTCGACAAATGCTAAATTTCTGGAAAAGGACTATATGAATGAGTTTATACCTAAAAGTATAATTGTCCTGAATGAGATATCAGGAGATACAATTCCGCAAGAGGTTTCACAACCTAGCCCAATTGTAAGTTTCGAACCATCACAAGATCAACAACCTACCATTCCTCGTCGTAGTGGGAGGGTTGTAAGAAAACCCAAGAGATACATCGGTCAGAATCTCCCGGACGATGATGATCCCTACACATATAAGGAAGCAATGGAGGACATTGATAGTCGCCATTGGCAAAAGGCAATGCAATCTAAGATTGAGTCCATGTTCAATAACAAAGTCTGGTCCCTTGTAGACTTACCTAAAGGGATAAAACCCATTGGGTGCAAGTGGGTATACAAGAGGAAAAGAGGTATGGATGGAAAGGTGGAAACCTTTAAAGCTAGATTAGTAGCTAAAGGTTACACACAGAAAGAAGGTATCAATTACGAGGAAACCTTCTCTCATGTGACCATGCTTAAATCCATTAGGATACTCTTATCCATTGCGGAATCTTTAGATTTAGAGATTTGGCAAATGGACGTCAAGACAACTTTCCTTAATGGAAGTCTTGACGAAAGCATCTATATGATGCAACCAGAAGGATTCATTGAAAAAGGCCAAGTGGAAAAGGTATGCAAGTTGCTTTAATCCATATCCATATATGGATTAAAGCAAGCATCTCGATCCTGGAACATAAGGTTCGATCAAGCTGTGAAAGGTTTTGGATTTGTTCAGAACCTTGACGAACCTTGTGTATACAAAAGGATCAAAGGCGACAAGTTGGTTTTCCTAATTCTTTATGTTGATGATATACTACTCATCGGAAACGGTGTAGGTGTATTGACATCAGTAAAAGAATGGTTAGCAAAACAATTTGATATGAAGCACTTAGGAGAAGCAAGTTATATTCTTGGTATCCAAGTAATTAGGGATAGAAAGAATAGAACGATTGCACTATCCCAAGCTTCATACATAGATAAAATATTGTCTAGGTTCTCCATGCAAGATTCCAAGAAAGGTATGTTACCTTTCAGGCAGGGAATCAAACTTTCTAAGGAATTAGTTCCTAAGAATGAGTATGAAGGGCAATTCATGAGTTGAGTTCCATATGCCTCAACAGTTGGAAGTCTCATGTATGCAATGCTTTGTACTAGACCAGATATTTGTTTTGATGTTGGCATAGTTAGCAGGTTTCAATCGAAACCTGGTCCTGATCACTGGACTGCAGTCAAGCATATTTTCAAGTATCTTAGGAGAACGAGAGACAATATGCTTGTATACTCCAGAGGGGATTTGATTCCCGCAGGGTATACAGATTCTGATTTCCAGTCGGATTCTGACTCCAGAAATTCTACATCAGGATCTGTGTTTACTCTGGGAGGAGGAACAGTCATATGGAGGAGTATCAAGCAATCATGCATTGCTGACTCCACCATGGAAGCTGAGTATGTTGCTGCATGAGAAGCTGCCAAAGAGGCTGTTTGGCTCCGCCAATTCTTGATTGACTTAGAAGTGGTTCCTAGTGCGAATAAGCAAATCACTATCTACTGTGACAACAGTGGAGCAGTGGCTAATTCGAAAGAACTAAGACGTCATAAGATAGGAAAACACATTGAAAGGAAGTATCATCTTCTTAGGGAGATTGTGCATAGGGGTGACGTGACGATTACCAAAGTCGCGTCAGCAGAAAATCTAGTGGGTCCCTTCACAAAGGCTCTACCATAGAAGAGTTTTGATGGGCACCTAGAGAACATGGGAATGAGAGATATGACACATTTGCTATAGCGCAAGTGGGAGATTGTTAGGATTATGCTCAATAGCAAGAGTGTAATGTTGCACTTGACAATCTTTTTATATTAATAAAGTGATTTCTTTTTGTTAAAAAAATCTTATATAACATTTATTATTATAATTGTCAAAGTAAATAATCATAAGGTCAAAAGACTATGAGAAAAGAAGAATTGTTCGTACATCTGGATATGTATGAGGTAGACATAATTCTTTAGTTAGTCTTAAATAACGTTCACAACTTAAGTTAAAGGATGGGCACCTTTATCTTGCTAAAGTTGTAGAATTCTTTTACTAGCATTTGAGTGGGATCAAATGTGTTGTGATGAGTCTAAAATCATCGAAGGGTCTTCGAGTAAAAGAATCTAGTGCACTGGGTGCATTGAACCGGATCAAAATGAAATACTTTTTCTAGAACCGTCAATAGATAAAAGTCTTTTCATTATCAGGACAATCGGAGAGTCTATCTTAATCCTGAGATAAATGATGGACTTATGGTTGCAAGTGTTATCATTTGAGCTATCAATGAGTAAGATTATATAGCATAGTCTATCCTCGATAGTTTGGTGGTATTCATTTGTTAATCGATAGAGGACTTCATTTATAAATATGGACATCGTGGCTCCATTTATTAAATGTGAGTAGAATATCATCATATGGATGCTTTGTGGTTTTGGATATTAAATATTAACGTTGAGTTTTCAATAGTGTCTATTGAAAGATGACTTCTGGACAAGTCATAATATATATCCAAGTTCAAAGTGTGGTCATATGAGTAAATATGGTAACTTGGAGAGCTATAGGCAGTCTATGAGCTCTTGGCGATTACTGATATTCTTCACGAGGATTCACTATCTCCCATATGATTGTCTAGGGTATGAATGAGTATCGTTAACTTATTCCATCTTTATTTAAGAGTGCAATTTTAGTTCTTTAGTGGAATGAACTAAAATTAATAGATTGAACCTAAGTGAATCATTTGTTGATTGTGATTGGGTTATGTCTATTGGAGCTTAATTTTAGATAGGCCCGCCAAGATCCTCAATCCCCACGGGCTTGCATGAATCACTTGATATATTCTACCGGACTATTTGTGGGTCCTTTTAGAATTGTATTTAATATATTAAGAATATAATTTGCATATTATTTATTTAATGGGCTGTTTAATTATATTAATATATTAATGAAAGGCATGTGGGCTTGTTTCTTTTAGTAAGAATGAGTCTAGTTCATATGTGGGCTTTTTTTATTAAAGTCCAAATGGATTAAATAAAATAAGAAAACAATATGTAGGCCCAAGTTCTAGTCATGGGTGGCAATGGCTAATTTTTAGCCCATTATATTGTTTTATTTTATTATTTAATTAAATGGAAATTAATTAATGTGTTAATTAATTATTTAATTAAAAATCAAATCTTTTTCTGATTAGGAAATATGTTTCCTAGTAGTATACTACTATTAGTATTATACTAAATATAAAAGACTTTATTTGTTTAGTCAAATTAGGAAGTCTTTTATATAGTCACAAATACACTAAAGAGTTGTTTTAGGGTTAGAATTTGAAACCATAGTTTTTGGGAAAGAATTCGGAACCATAGTTTCGGTAAAGAATTCGGAACCATAGTTTTTGGGAAAGAATTCGAAACCATAGTTTTTGGGAAAGAATTCAGTACCATAGTTTTTGTAACTATGGATCCAGCCACCATAGTTTTTGTAACTTTGGTATCGGCAACCCTAAGGTCTTGGAATTGAGAGTTTTTTTCTTTTGCTAGAGAAAAATAAAATCCAACTCTTAGACTAGTGTGAAATTCGGCCAAGAGAGATTGTGAGAAGAATTATTCTTATTTCGATAGTGCATTAGTGATCTTTACATTAGGAGGTCTTGTGCACAATTTCGAATAAGGTTCACGCGAGTTTCAATCTAACGATTGTGAATTCAAAAGTGACCGGAGCATTCTTAGCAATCTTTTGGAGTTTATTGTGACTAACAAAGATCAGAAAAGTTTTGTTGTCCATTCTCAGGTACACAATTCAAAGAGAAAGGAGACCATGCTCCTAGGTGATTCACGTTCGTGATCGGATTGGAAGATCTTGCGGATTACCATCAACGCATAGTCAATCGGATCACGCGATAAAGGTATGATATCTTTTGGTATATATTGCTTAATTAATTAAAGGGTTAAGGTTCAATAAGTAAAATTTTTTAAAATATACTAAACTCTCTATTTTAGTCTCGCTTCCGTTACGTGCACTTATTTTTTCCCTACACACACTTCAGCGAGGAGCTTAATAGATTGCATAGCATATATAGGAATAGCTGAAGACACAACTTTAATAAGTGTGCACCTCCCAGCAAGGGAGAGGGTAGAGCATTTCCAAGAGGCCAATCTACTTTAAGTCTTCCCAAGTATTTCCTGTTGGGATTTATGCCCTAAAGCTCGTAATTTGTAAATGTTATAAATTCAATAATAAAAGAAGTAGTTATTTCATTCAAATAAATTAATTCATATGTTTATATTATATATGCTAACATCCAAGATTGCTAAATGTAATCTCAAACTGAGTATATGAATGTCATATATAGAGGAATTCAGTTCGAGACATGCAATCTAAAGAGTCCATTGAAAGCAAATAAAATTGGGTACTTTATTTGTGATTAATCTACAGCTGCGGTCCATTTTGTATTGTACGGTAGTCTTATCCTAGACTATTCATATGGTGTTATGAGAATGGAGGCACCTTATATGATGTGATCATATAGGACTGGGCCGCGATCTATATGAATCTATCACAAGATCCGTTAGTTGAAAAGATTCATATATATCGACTAATGATGGCTATATATGGGTGATCTAAATCCTGAGTGTCTTACCGACTCCTTCAGGTTAGATCGTGGTTTTTGATTTACTATGGGTGGGATCGGAATAGCATTTTCAGTTAATATCTCCGTATCTTGGAATCACGGTTTGGCTTGTGACTAGGAAGGTATGCAAACAATAGCGGAATCCACTCCTTCTTGCGAGAAGTAGATAAGTAGTTCCCTTAGGCCCCGTTTGGTGCGTGGGATAAGATAGGATTATTTTTATGGGATAGGATTGGATAGGATATGATTGGACTAATTTTAATGTTATCTTATGTTTGGTGCATATAGGATAAGACTGAAAATAGAGTAATCATATGTTTGGTACAACGTAGGATAGGATTAAAAAATATATATTAACACAAAGTAAAATGCAAGCCAAGTCAAACAAAACAAAGCAAACAGTGGGTGGAGATCGCACATAATCATTTTTTTTCAATTTCGATAAAACAAAAACTAATTCCTCAATTTTTCTGTTTTTTATCATCTCTCTCACTCGTACACACCGCAGCTACACAATAGTTCTAGTACTCATCTCTCTATCTCTCCGATCAGATCCGATGGTACGCTTCATATTTCAATTCAAAAATCTTTACTTTATTGAAATTGAAAAAAAACAAAAACAAAAAAAGAATCCATTTTGATTTGTTGTGTTATTGTTTGATTGAACGCAGGCCCCAAAGAAGGAAAATGCTCCTCCACCGTCCTCCAAGCCCGCCAAATCCGGCGGCCGCAAATTTGGAGATAAGGCTATCATCGAAGGAATCAAGAGCGATTTCGCAGAGATTATGGGGATAATTTCTCCTACCTCTCCTAGTCCAAACTCTCCTACTCTCCAATCAAAGCTTGAAGAACAAAATAATTTTATTTTAAAAAAAATTGAAAAGCTTTTTCCAGATTTGAAGAAGAAGTGATGGAGAAATCTGGGAGAGAGAGAGAGAGTTGATGATGATGATGAAGAAGATGGGATTAAAATGAAACCCACCGTTTTAGTTGGGACTAATTTATCCCAGGTCAATGGGATTCAAAAGGTCAAATGGGACTAATTTATCCCATCCCACCAGGCAGCCAAACATGGGAATGGGATTAAAATTAAGCTGATTCCCATCCCATCCCATGTACCAAACGGGCCCTTAAGGTTGATTTGGGACTTGAACGATTAAGAGCGATCTCCTTCTTTTGTAAAGGAATGAATGATATAATCATTCAAGAAAATCAATGGTACTTAAAAGAAAAGATATAATTAGAGAGATATAACGGACTTTATGACCTAACTCTAATTATGAACTACTTGTGGAGGATCATACTATATGTAATAGCTATATCAATGGGCACTGATAAATGGGCTGTGTAAAACATCTACAGTTACGAGAGTACAACCTTGGGTTTTTAATGGAATAACTCCAAGGTTAATAATTGTGAAATATTAATTAAATAGTTTAATTAATTTTTTCTAAGTATTATTGGAGCTCAAAACTGTGGGTCCATTAGTCCCATTGCTAGCCCTATACGATTGATAGTAACAAGACTCACGGAATATTAGATGGTCCAATTAATTGTAATTGTGTTACAAAAGTAACTTAAATATATTTTTGGAATTAATTAAATGATGTGATTATTTAATTAATATATTATTTAATTGTTGAATTAAATATTATTAAATAATATGATTATTTAATTGACATATTAATAATTAAGAATTATTAATTGTCATATGGAGGTTCTAGTTTCTAACCTTGACAAGAGTAATAAAATAATAAGTTATTATTTTTATGGCTAATTGGCACGGATGCCCCCTGAACTCTTCAAAAAGTTGCACTGTGCCCCTTAAACTTTTTTTTTCGGCACTAAACCCCCTGAACTCTCATAAATTTGCAATCGCTGAAGGAATCTACCCCCTACTGAGGGGGCAAATTCCTTTAGCGATTGCCAAATTACAAGAGTTCAGGGGGTTTAATGGCGAAAAAAAAAGTTCAGGGGGTAAGGTGCAAATTTGGGTATAGTTCAGGGGGTATCCGTGCCAATTAGCCTATTTTTATTTACTCTAAATAGGTCAAAGGTTCAAACCCTAGTGAAGTAATAATTAAAAAAGGATTTGGAATCCTATTTAACTTGGATTATTAAACCCTAGGTTCATAGTATATAAGATATACTTATCAAGAAAAAGAAGCAATTCGGAACTGTAAGTTCCTTAAAGTTTGATTGGCTTATTTCGGTGACGAACCACAATTGGGGTTTGAAATATAAAGGTAGTTTAGGTGATTGGTGATCAAGCTCAAAGGCCCTTTCAAGACCTTAAGAGGATAAGCATTCCAAAGGTATATCTCTTGTGCTTACTTTTTCATTGAAGAGACTTAGCTGGACACACACACTTATCATGTTTACATATGTGTACATTGCTCTTGTATGTATTATCTTCACATGTCGCATTTCACACTTGCACTTTGTTCTTGTATCTTGTTATGTGTTAGTGTGTCTAGCAATTCGTTTCTCGAACATTGTTCTGAAACGTCTGCGCATGCACGATGGTGTGCTTGGTTTAGCACGAGGATTGCCTTCGGAGAATGCCATTGGCTTCTCATTTGGTTTCACCATAGTTGGTAAAACGGCGGTTTGATCGGCGATCATGATCGCCCAATGAAACCACGGTTTGAGTCCGTAAGGTTCTGGAGCATTTCTGTGGTTATGATCGGCGGCCACGACCACCTTTCAAAACCGCCGTTTAGACCTGATTGATTTCATCTCTCGCGATTATTTCTACGGTTGTGATCGGCGGTTTTGAAACCGCCGAATGAAATCGCCGTTGATCCCATGTTCCTCTTGGGTTCAATTCGGTGGTTGAATTGGCAGTTGGTGGCCGCCGAATGAAACCGTCGTTGTTCCCTTGTTCTCTTGGGATTCAATTCGGCGGTTGGAACAACGGTTTTGAAACTACCGAATGAAACCGCTGATTGGGGCATTTCATGGGCAAACTTGTCTTTTCACCAAGTTTTTTATTGGCCTATATAAATACAACATTATGTCATTCTCTGAATGTACACTCTTTGATCATCAAGAACCCTATTCTTGAAAGAGAGATTTTTGAGAGAAAAAGCGATCAAGATTGCTCATTTAATCACTCAAAATCATTTCCATGTGCATCTAAGTTCATAAACATCATCTAGGATCATCTAGGATGTATTCATGCATGGGTCTTCTTCAACACACATGTTATGGTAAGTTGAACACTAATTTCATCTAATCATAGTGTTTTTACTTAGCAATTTATCTCATTTATCACTTGTATGTTCTTAGATTAAATTCCTCATAAAAGATTGAGATTATGTGTTGAATGTTTGAGTGTTGTATTTCGATAACTATACCTAGGACTGCTTCATCATATATAGCTATGCTTTATGCCATGACATATAGCAATTGATATCTAGGATTGATTTAATTGACATATTTTAAATCCTAGATAAGCATTTAAAGTAATCTAGCATTACTTGCATATTTGGATATCTTTGCATATTCACATAGATTGTATAATCTCTTCATTGAGAAGTAAGACTTATGGCTAAGGTTGCTTAGGCCACAAGCAAATTGGAATAAGTTCACTTTTAAAGGCCTACATGTAGTAGTGGTGGGTTATAGGCCAAGAATGGTTGAGGTCAACCTAGGATGTAAACACCATTACAATTAGTGGATTCAAAGTTTGTGTGTGACGCATATAACAGCCCGTGGTTTTTCCCTGTTGAGGGTTCCCACGTAAAAATCAAGTATCTTTTAATTTCCGCACTATTATGCTTGATTTATTGAATTGACTAGTGATTGTACTATTTTTGTTCCTATTTTTAGATTCCTAACTCCTACTTCTTGTGCTTGTGCTTGTTCCTAGGGTAAAACCGGGTATTTAATATGATAAAATAAGTGTTTTTAGGGGCATTGGAGTAATTTTAGAGAATTAGGGGTCAAAGTGAAAATATGAAGAATATATTGAAGATTCTGTGATAGGGAATAGTTGAGGGGAACTTATTGTAATTTTCCAGCCAATGTGCAGCATGCCACGTTATTAATGAAACAGTGCGTTTTGGCATGCTACTGTTGACCTAAGTGTGATGTCATCGTGACGTCCCTTCGTCTTCAACATGCAGCCGACTTATTTGTACAACTGTAGCCCGGCCCGACTCGACCCGACCCGACCCGACCCGACCCGACCTAACTCGCTCTCAACCCGACGTCACCCAATCATTTTTTGGCCACTTTTCTAGCTGTTTTCCTCTCAGATCGACGGTGCGCCTCCCCCCGGTCTATTTGCCACCATTTTCAGCTTTCCATGCAACGTTTCTCCAAACCTCCAAATCTTCCAAACTTCCATGGCCAACCAAGCTCAAAGCTCGTCGCCGTGGCCAAAAGTGAACGTGGAAGAAACCTCCTTTACCCTCAACAATTCAAGTGGTGGTCGTCATAAAGTTCGCCCTCTCCGGAAGCCAATGTGGCAGCGACCTTTTTGGGCACCAAGGGGCAGAGATCATCGCACCCTTACCGGTCACCCCCGTCAATAGCCAACGTTGTAGCGACCTCCTCAGTGCCAACAGAACAGAGATCTTCGCTATCATGCTGGTTACCCCTACCAAATCATGCTGGTTACCCCTACCAACAGCCAACATGATAGTGACCTTCCGTGCCAGCTCAGCTAAGTGACAAATTTCAGACCTATTTTTTGGCATTCAATATAAATATCATGTTTTCTTTTAGAGACACCTTTTTCCACCCTTTTACAACACACATCACAATTCTAAACCCTAGATCTTGAAATCCCCTCACCATATCCAAAACCCTTCACACTCCTACATCATCATCTCTACATCATCAACCACCATTTTTGGAAGTTTATTCAAGGAATGAGAGGAAGGAACTCAAATATCACAGGAAAGCTCACATGGACTTTATGGGTTTTCTCTACACGTTTCCCTTCTTTGATTATTTTTCATTGATGTGTAACTAAACTTCATATAGGGGATTGATGTAACCGTATTGGACTACTCAATGTAATTAATTAATTTATTCTCTAATTCAATTCGATTTTAGTCTCAATTATTGAATTAATTGCTCTAACCTCTCTATTCATGTTTTGTTATGACCACATGAGACATGGGTTGTGAGTTTAGTTTATGTAAGGTGTTAAGTTTAGGTGTGGTTGGCCATTCCATCTAAATCTCACAACAAGCTTCGTAATTGGGAAGGTTGGTTTATGCATGGCTATGCTAGGTCAACTTGGCTTAGAGTTTTATGTTAAATAAGGGGATTGACCATTGTTTGTTACATGACATTGTTCAAGTAATGGGAAAGACCTAGAACTTATGGATTTATCTTAAAACAAGCCCTGAAATTGGATTGAAGTGCTTAATGAGACTAAATGAGTGCATTGAGTGGTCTAAGGAAGGTTGCATCGATTCCCTAGTGCTTTCTCCATATATTTAATACTTGTGTTTCTTTGTTGTGTTAGTTTAATTTCTAGTTACAAGTTTGCATTTTTATGTTACAAGTTTGCATCTTTAATCATTTTCCAGAAACCAAACCATTTTCCAAACTCAAAGCATTATGCAATTTAATTTTCACGCACTTAGAGTAGATTTTTCCTAGACTAAGTAGTATTCAACCGATTGAATCACCGATCCCAGCGAACGAAATTAATTTAAATTGAACGTAAATCTTTACTGCATCAATTTTGGCATCCCTGCCAGGGATCGACATAGATTCATTAGTTGAATCTAGTTAGTTTAGTTTAGGTAGTGTGTGCCATTTCATTTTTTAGTTTTATTTTAGTTTTTGTATCTTTTTACTTCATTTGTAGTTTTGTTTTTGGTGTTTCAGGTGCATGCATAAACGCCGTTCACAAGGAGGATTTTTGTTCCCTGCCAACGACGACATCAACCGTGTAGGTCAGCTTGCTAGACAGTTTGAGGGGTTAGACCTTGTTATTAACTTAGGTGACATCCTTACTACGGAAATGGAGAGACAAGGTGACCAAGATGAACAAGGTGTTCATGGTGAACAAGGTGCTCGAGATAAGCGAGGTGTACGAGAGAGTCCACCGAGTTCTCCTACATGAGATTTAGAAGATGATATCCGAACAATGAGAGAGTTTGCTCAACCAATGATTGGAAACTAACCATCACCAATTGTGCTCGATGTGGTGACAAGGAGCTACGAATTGAAGAGTATGCACATGGGCATGCTTCCATCCTATAGTGGCGGGGACATTGAAGACTGTCATCAATTCATGAAAGACTATCAGTCTATCACGGAGACATTTCTGATAGGCTGACTCACAGAATAGCAATTAAAGATGAGGTGCTTTCGATACTGCCTAAAGGGCATGGCCAAGTAGTGGTTCGGGTTATTAAGAGCTGGAACTTTCACAACATGGGTTGATGTGTGCCAAGGGTTTTTTGGCAGATTCTTTCCAACTTCTAAGATAAAAGAGATCTAGATCTAGATTACAAGCTTCGGTTGAGGAAAAGGGTAAGCCCTTCCATCAGGCTTAGAGAAGGTACAAAGAGTTGTTGGAGCAAGATTATAAGGTCCGCACCTTCTACAATGGGTTGACACCCTTCATTAAGCAATTGTTGACAATGCTTGTAGAGGTGTCCTTACAAAGAAGCCCATAATAGAGATCACTGAGATTTATGAGACATTAGCCCTCAACTCCCATCATAGAAGCTCAACTACAAGAAAGGCAGGAAAGTATAGCATCGATTAGAGTACAGAAGTGGCAATTCAGCTCTCTACCCTCACAAAGTAAATGCAAGCTCTAACGAAGAATGTGGGTCAACTACAAGCAGGAGCGAACCATGTGATAGTGGTCATCATTGTAGAGATGGGAATTGGGTTGAAGTAGAGGATGTACAGGCTTTGAACTACCAAAGGGGGAGAAATGACCATTATTCAAACACTTACAATCTTGGATGGCGTAACCACCCAAATCTCTCTTATTCCGACCCAAACACCGCTTTGAATGATCGTCAGAACACTCAAGTAACCAACAAAGGAGGGTACAACCGAGGCAATTACCAAGGCCAAGGTTCAAGTAATCAACCTTAACAAGAGAACAATTCTACAAACCGAGACAATACTTATTATCAACCAAGGAAGCCATCTTTGGAATATATGGTGACTACCCTTACTTGAAATTCTCAAGCTCTTGCTTAAAGTTTCTTAGCCACAGATCAAAATCTAAACAAGTGAACAGGTAGAGGTTTACCAACTTAGAGGCATCTATGAAGAAGTTAGGAACACAGATAGGGCAAGTAGCCGACACAGTGCACAGAAATGAGCCGGGAAGATTTCCTAGCCAATCAGAACAAGCCAAGGTAGTGACAGTTTTGAGAAGTGGGCGATTGTTAGACAATGAAGATATTGGTGAGCCAAAGAGAAAGAAAGCTAAAGAGTCGAAAGATGTGAGTGGGGGGGAGACTAGAGTAGAGAAGGAAGAGATAGTGGTTGAACCAACACCTAAGAAGACCTTCATTATACACAAGTCACGAAACCCCTACATACCACCGATTCCATATCCGGGGAGGGTAACACGATACAAGCTAAGCAAGTCATTAAGGATATCTTTGACATCCTTTTAAAGGTGAATGTCAACCTTCCCTTGCTTGATATGATAAAGAAGATGCTTGCTTATGCTAAGTTTTTCAGAAGTCTTCACACCAATAGGTAGAAGTTTAGGCCAAACCATCAAGAATGCTTAATAGGAAATGCTAGTGTAGTTCTACAGAAGGAGCTTCTACCAAAACTTAAGGATCCAAGTAGTTTTTGCATCAACATCACAGTTGGAGGCACCAAGCTCGAGAATGCGATGTTAGATTTAGGTTCTAACATCAACTGGATGCCCTTCTCCATTTACAAGCAACTAGAGTTGAATGAGCTCAAGCTAACCACGATGTCACTCCTCCTAGTAGATGGTTCAGTGAGTTATCTGAGGGGAATTATGGAGGGCGTGTTGGTACAAGTTGACAAGCTTATCATCCCAACAGATTTCGTAGTCTTAGACATGGATGATGTGAGTGGGGAGATGAACATGAGACCTATCCTTTCAGGTAGACCATTCATGAAGATGGCAAGAACAATCATTGATATACATGAAAGAAAGCTCTCCATCACTAATGTGTAAAATCGTGTTATAAAAACCTAACTCGCAAGTGCACGAATCGTGAGATAAGTACAGCGACAAGTAGGGATCGTTCCCACGAGGAAAAGTGATCTATCGACTAAAACCAATTCTAATTAAAGCTAAGCAATTAACAGTAACCAAGAGATTTCAGATTGATTGATTGATTTGATTAAAAACTATATTAAACTAAGAAAACAATTAACAAGAATATGAGAATGTGATCAAAAGGTGAGAAGACTAGGTCATCAATGATCACCAACTACGTTTACTCAATGCTTCGAATTGACTTTCACAAAGAATGTTAATCAAGTTAAGGGTTCGTTCTTAAATTATATATAATTAGTGCTATGTGGTCCTGGAATAAATCAAGTACTCTCTACTGCAGTCATTAGCAAAACCTGCGTGTAAACTATAGTATAAAATACATCAACCATACACCAAGCGTTCTCAGTTAAGTCATTAGCAAACCCTGCGTGTAAACTATAACCTAAAACCCACAAAGCACACAATCAAGTATTCCCAATCACAGTCATTAGCAAAACCTGCGTGTAGACTATGATTGAAAACCCATTAAGCATAAGAACAAGAAAACCAAAAATAAAGTGCGATATCCTGCTACGATAAATTCATTCATTCAATTGCATATTGGTTGAGAATGGTGAAACCCACGCGCATCTCAACCTTTAACATATAAAACCCTAACTTCTAGTATAGCACTAACCATGCCTCAACAAGAAGAAATAATCACAAATTGAATGAAACAAAACTTGAATTACTAAAACATAGTCAATTCTAACAAAGAGTATTCATAGAGGTTCACATTGAATCCCTAGTATGAATTTAGTTACACATAGATGAAATAAAAAGATAAGAGATAGAAAAGATAAAACCCATTGAGGCCTTCAATGAATTCTTCAAATCTTCAATGATGCGTCTTCTTCGTCTTGCAAACCCCCGATGTGTAAAGATGGATGATGGTGAAGGGGGACGGCCCCTTTGGTGGCCGGGGACCTCCCTTGGCTGGCTCTCTCTCCTTCTATATCTCCCCCGAAATTAGGGTTCAAAGGGGCATAAATAGGTGTAGATGCTAAGCCAAGCCCTTAAACAACAAGGAAATCAACTCCCCTTTAGAACTCTACCTTTTTGGGAATATATTTCTTTCCTAATCCATCCAAATTGATTGCTTATTGAAGGAGGATAAGGATTAGATGTCTAATTGCTTTCCAAGACTCCCACACATGTCCAAGAAGGTAATATTTCCCGTTCCGACAACTTGCGAAACAAATCCCGAAAGCATTCGCGGATTTAATAACTGACTGATCTGACCTTCGGGCACTAAAATAGGCATAACTTCTTCTAGAAAATTCGGATTGACAAGCCGTAAATTGGGTTGGAAACTAGACTTCCGGGGCTTCAAATCCATAGGTGGTAGGACACACAATTCAATCGGAGCTGAGAGTTATGGGGCCCGCAATATGGATCATCTGCACTGACGGGCTACCGCTGCCACTACCGCTGCCAAATACGCAGCGGTCCGGCAGCGGTTTGCACACAATTGGGAACGCTGCCA
Source organism: Acer campestre (assembly GCA_954870605.1). Taxonomy (NCBI): domain Eukaryota; kingdom Viridiplantae; phylum Streptophyta; class Magnoliopsida; order Sapindales; family Sapindaceae; genus Acer; species Acer campestre. The sequence goes on along the minus strand of OX940803.1, from coordinate 29,639,598 downwards.
CTTTGGCAGCGGTTAGGGAGCGTTTGGCACAGCGGTCTCCTCTGCCCATTAATCGCTGCGACGCCTCTCTTCTGAAAATAGCAGCGGTGCGAGAGCGTTTTTGCTCAATTTTAGAAAAGAACCTTGACTACTTCAAAATAGCACTTTTTATCTGAATTTCTTCAAATACATCACTTGGATTCAATAACCTGAAAATGCTCAAACACACAAATTAAAACTCTAAAAGACTCGAGAAACAAGCAATTGATTGGAGGAATGGGGATCAAAAACATATACAATAAATGACCGATCAAATACCCCCAAACCTATCTTTTGCTAGTCCTCGAGCAAAACTAAATAAAAACAAAACCTAAAAACCTAAAAACAAAAAAATTAAACAAAGCCACTTTCGTAGGGAACACGATAGCATTGAGCATATGCTACAAGCCTTTAAACCTCTAGGTGTCCCTAGTAGGAGGAGTTTTGTCTCCTGAGGGTTTACAGCTATGCTACCCACAAACATATTTCTGCGATGAACCAAATAATCAAGATACAAACTCATATATACCATTCAAAGCCAATGCATGCTAGAGCCAATAAGTAAAGACTAAAATTAAGTCACAAAACTGAATGCATTGCTAGTTTTAATGAAAAGCCCAAGCTCAAGATATTCTAGCTTCAAAGACTCATTCGTCAAACATCATAGATATAATTCGCCTTGACTCTAACTCTCACAAGATATCGCTCATATTTTCACACAGAACCTAGGCAAAAACACTCATCAAGCATATGCGAAAGAAGTTATGCACAAGAAATTTCAAGTTATTATCGCATATGAATATATCATTGAAAGAACGCTTGATTTATATGCAAAAGATCTCATGAAAAGAATCAAACATTAAGAACAAGATAGAGCACATGTTTACCTTACTCTCGAGCTAGCATCCCCAAAAGATCAATTAGGTCTTTTCTTTGGTTGTAACGGGGCCATTGGGTGAAGGTTAAGAAAAAAAAACGGAAAATTGGAATTCAAAAACCTAGGATCATACCATGAGAGTCTTCCATTACCTTTTCGGCTTCGCACAAGTCTCTTGGTCTCCTTTACAAGTGGGATGATGCCACTTGTTGTTGTTCAATTCTTCAAAATTTACCTTTCTCTCTTTGTCAAACTCCTTTTGAGTAGATACAAGCTTTGCAATTTAAATTGACTTTATTGCACCCATTAACATTCTATTCTCTTTTTTCTGCTCTTTTCTCTTCTTTTTTTTTTTTTTTTTCTTTTCTCTTTTTTTTTTTTTTTTTTTAATACAACAATTTTTCAATACATTGCTTCTTGACACCACTTTGGTGTTTGTCTTCTTGCTTTTTTTTTTTTTTTTTTTTTCTTGGTACATGCAAATCACAAGTCACCCATTTCGAACTCCCTTCAGTCATCTTCATCACTTTCTCTATATGATCCCAAGCTATAAGGTATGGCTAAATTATGGTTTATTGGGGTTAAGTTAATGTGGGTGATGAAAGAAAAAGGCTTATTGTGTTTGGCTTCAAACAGGGCTATGGAGCACACACATAAGGTAGGAAATATTTAAGGCCTTTTAAGTGAGTTCAAGCACACATTGCCTATATCACTTCTAATGGTTCAACCAAAGCAAGAGCAAAGTCCACATGTGATATCTTTTTATGAGAATTGTTCTTTAATGCTCAATGTACAACCTATAGAGATCAAATCTAATGCTAAGAACCTACTGAGTGTTTAAAGAGTAGAAACAACAGGACCCTCATAGTATGTCATTTATGTTCGCTTTTTGGTTTAGTGAACTCACAAGGGTAGTCTCCACTATTAATCATGACAATCCAACTAAGCTTCCTATCCACTATCATATCAAGAGCATGTCATAAGTTTTGAAAAATGCAATGCACTACTCTAAGTGGCAAGAAGTTAGTTTAAACTCAGTGAATAAAGCATATATTACGGCTCTTAAAGCACACAAAAGAAGTATCTCAACATGGAGGACAAAAGTTCAAAAACTGATGACTTTCGAAATTGACCTATGTCTGTTCATTAATGTATATCTCTCAAATAAATCAACAAAAGTTAACCAAATTTTAGCAAAAGATACTAGACATGCAAACTCACACTTTTCATTTAGAAAACATTTCAAAATTCGCACTGGAAAAGTGAGAAAACTGACGACGAAAGCAGTGCACGCACAGTTTCGCAATAACAGGGCATCGCCCATGACCTTTGGTTGAAGAAACAATCATAACTTTTAAATCGTCGCCCAGAAATTTACGTTCTTTATACCATTGGATTCGTATCGAAAAATTGAAGAACCCAACACGGACGGAAAAATTTATTTCCTCACCAATCAATACAGTTTTCACAAAACGTTTGCCTCAAAAATTCTCAAAACAGGGCACTTTTTTCGCAGATTTGACAAAGAATAAAACAAACATGAATTCACACCCCCAAACCTAATCTAAACATTGTCCTCAATGTTTGTATGACATTAAAAGCATGGACAACGAACAAAGAAAAAGTATGGAAGGCAAGAACTCGAAACACAAAACAAAAGAAAGAAAACTAAAAACTAAAAACTAAAAACTAAAGCAAAAATTAGAAAGACATTACCTAGGTGGGTTGCCTCCCACCAAGCGCTTAATTTAACGTCTCGGCAAGACGGGTGTAAGGATGACTCATCAACCGAACTCCAATGTCTCGAATTTGCGCCTATATGTGATTAGGTCTTGGAAGAAATTTTCACGCGCCGGCATGTTCCTACACACAATAAGCAACGGCAAGTAAATGTTCACAATTAAGTGGGATGAAATAAGTTCAGAAAACCACTTATTCCACTTGCTTTTGTGTAGGCGGCTCGGAAAAGTAATAGGAGGGACATAAGGCTTGAGTTTCTTGTATATGAGCGGTTCCTCAAAAGGGACATCTTCCGCTTCCTTTGCTTTTTCTTTCGTCTCCTCTTTTTCTACTTCCGTCTCCTCATCTTCATCTGCAACACTAGAAAAATCATCAGAAAATTCAGGACTCACTATGTTATCAACAATCTCACCGTATAAAGGTATGGTGGCGACATCTTCTTGCTCCAGTTCAGCCAATTGCCTAACTTGCACCTCTGCCAATTGCCTAATTTTCACATCTATCCTCCTCAGTGAAGCATGAATATTCTGAAAATGTACTTCATTACGTTGTTCTAATTGCTGGAGTTGCTGCTGCAGTTGTTGCTGGAATTGATCCATTTGCTGCTGCATTTGTTGCTGAAATTGATCCATTTGCTGCTGCATTTGCTGCTGTATTTGCTGCAGTAATTCTTCCATTGAAGGTGAGATCGGCTGCTCATAGATATTGACTTCATTGTGGCTCCATGAGAAGTCTTGATGATTCCTCCACTCCGGATTGTAGGTATTGTCATATGGTTCATAACTCGACCACTGATTATGGGAATTTCCATACGGTTCATTGGTAGGCCACGGATTGTAGGAATGTTCAAAAGGTTCATGCACAGGCCACATATTGTAAGAATTCATTGCTTGGGTTTGTTCTCTTGAAGGACAGCTCCACATATAATGCCCAACCATTCCACAGTGCATGCAAACCACAACTCTTACTTCGCTTTCCTCATCATAAGCGTGTTGCTCATAGTAGTCCATTGTTCCTGAAAAGAAAGAAAACAAAAAGGAAATAAAAAGAAAAATTAAACTAAAACTATTAACTAAAACTAAAACTAGAAATAACCAATAAATTCACTAATCCCCGGCAGCGGCGCCAAAAACTTGATGTGTAAAATCGTGTTATAAAAACCTAACTCGCAAGTGCACGAATCGTGAGATAAGTACAGCGACAAGTAGGGATCGTTCCCACGAGGAAAAGTGATCTATCGACTAAAACCAATTCTAATTAAAGCTAAGCAATTAACAGTAACCAAGAGATTTCAGATTGATTGATTGATTTGATTAAAAACTATATTAAACTAAGAAAACAATTAACAAGAATATGAGAATGTGATCAAAAGGTGAGAAGACTAGGTCATCAATGATCACCAACTACGTTTACTCAATGCTTCGAATTGACTTTCACAAAGAATGTTAATCAAGTTAAGGGTTCGTTCTTAAATTATATATAATTAGTGCTATGTGGTCCTGGAATAAATCAAGTACTCTCTACTGCAGTCATTAGCAAAACCTGCGTGTAAACTATAGTATAAAATACATCAACCATACACCAAGCGTTCTCAGTTAAGTCATTAGCAAACCCTGCGTGTAAACTATAACCTAAAACCCACAAAGCACACAATCAAGTATTCCCAATCACAGTCATTAGCAAAACCTGCGTGTAGACTATGATTGAAAACCCATTAAGCATAAGAACAAGAAAACCAAAAATAAAGTGCGATATCCTGCTACGATAAATTCATTCATTCAATTGCATATTGGTTGAGAATGGTGAAACCCACGCGCATCTCAACCTTTAACATATAAAACCCTAACTTCTAGTATAGCACTAACCATGCCTCAACAAGAAGAAATAATCACAAATTGAATGAAACAAAACTTGAATTACTAAAACATAGTCAATTCTAACAAAGAGTATTCATAGAGGTTCACATTGAATCCCTAGTATGAATTTAGTTACACATAGATGAAATAAAAAGATAAGAGATAGAAAAGATAAAACCCATTGAGGCCTTCAATGAATTCTTCAAATCTTCAATGATGCGTCTTCTTCGTCTTGCAAACCCCCGATGTGTAAAGATGGATGATGGTGAAGGGGGACGGCCCCTTTGGTGGCCGGGGACCTCCCTTGGCTGGCTCTCTCTCCTTCTATATCTCCCCCGAAATTAGGGTTCAAAGGGGCATAAATAGGTGTAGATGCTAAGCCAAGCCCTTAAACAACAAGGAAATCAACTCCCCTTTAGAACTCTACCTTTTTGGGAATATATTTCTTTCCTAATCCATCCAAATTGATTGCTTATTGAAGGAGGATAAGGATTAGATGTCTAATTGCTTTCCAAGACTCCCACACATGTCCAAGAAGGTAATATTTCCCGTTCCGACAACTTGCGAAACAAATCCCGAAAGCATTCGCGGATTTAATAACTGACTGATCTGACCTTCGGGCACTAAAATAGGCATAACTTCTTCTAGAAAATTCGGATTGACAAGCCGTAAATTGGGTTGGAAACTAGACTTCCGGGGCTTCAAATCCATAGGTGGTAGGACACACAATTCAATCGGAGCTGAGAGTTATGGGGCCCGCAATATGGATCATCTGCACTGACGGGCTACCGCTGCCACTACCGCTGCCAAATACGCAGCGGTCCGGCAGCGGTTTGCACACAATTGGGAACGCTGCCACTTTGGCAGCGGTTAGGGAGCGTTTGGCACAGCGGTCTCCTCTGCCCATTAATCGCTGCGACGCCTCTCTTCTGAAAATAGCAGCGGTGCGAGAGCGTTTTTGCTCAATTTTAGAAAAGAACCTTGACTACTTCAAAATAGCACTTTTTATCTGAATTTCTTCAAATACATCACTTGGATTCAATAACCTGAAAATGCTCAAACACACAAATTAAAACTCTAAAAGACTCGAGAAACAAGCAATTGATTGGAGGAATGGGGATCAAAAACATATACAATAAATGACCGATCAATCACCATCTTCGATGAGACGGTAGAATTTTAGGTTTTCAAGACAGACTCGCAAGACATTGGCTCAATTGATTGTTTTACCGTGGATATACTTCCATCGCAAGACTACTCTAAGGATACAAATAAGTATCTAGATGAGATCTTGGCACTTTTTGAAGAAAAATGAGAGGAAGGTGGTCAAGTTGGAGACACCTATGACAAACAATCATCCTCGAAAATCATTGAGCTTAAAAAAGAAAATGCCAACTTGAAGATGGAATTGGAAGCCCTTAAAAAGAAAAGGATGAGGCAAACAATAGAGCGAAAGATCTTGCAATGCTAGTAGAAGAGCAAGAGGAAGACTTTGCCTGCAAGACAAGGAAATTGCAATGGCAAGTGGAGCTTTAAGACAAGACGATTGATGCCATCAAGAAGGATTTGAGTTGGAAGGAGAATGCATTGAAGGTGGCAAAGGTCAAGCAATGCGATTGCTTGGTGGAGCTTGAAGGAACCGAGCGAATAATTGAAATGTTGACCAAGGAAGTAAGCAGGAAGAAAGAAACTTTGAAGGTCAACACCATCAAGGGGAATTCAAGCCCTCCGAATGCAAAAGCAAACAAGACCAAAGGTAGTCCTTCTTATTTTCCTTACAACTGTTATTTTTGCCACACTAGGGGTCATAAAATAGCCCATTATGCTAAGTTTATTGAAGTTTGCAAAAAGAAAAAAAGCATGCCTATAGGGAGGCCAAAGAGAATTCGGCAAGTTTGGGTCCGAAAGGACAAACTTGACCAAGTAAAAGAGACTATTTTGATGAAAAGAAAACTCTTGATATGAAAGAATGCCCTAAACTCATTGATATGAATTGTGGTAGCACTAGTGGAGTAAATCCATCCTTGATTGTCTAAACTTGCTAATGTGTTTTATGCTTGTGAAGGTTATTATGTCTTTTAAAGGAAGTGTTTTTGGAGTAATTACTACATGTGCATACATTTCGGAACATGGCTTGTGGAGCCAAATTTTTTTTTTTTTTTTTTGTGTGCATAATTCGAACATTTTGGGGTTGTAAATAATTTGAACATTTTGAATAGTTTATTAGTTCTAAGCTAGTTTTATAGCTCGTGTTGATGAAGCTAGGTTCTTATTCTCTCGGATTGAAACACCGACAACTTGCAAGTCTTTGTTGGACAAGCAAGCCAAGAGAGCTCATAAAAAAAGTGAGAGCCGTGCAGAGTTGACAAAAGCTTTAAATCAAGTGCAGAACGAAGTTTTGGTGCTTAAAGAGCCGTAGTGCTCTCATTACATATTGCCTAGACTTTAAATCGTGCGCTTGGTGGGAGGCAACCCACCTAGGTACATTTCTTTCTTAGTTTATATTTGTTTTTATTTGTTTTTACATTTTCGTTTAGAATAAGTGTGCGGATTTTTTGTGTTGTGTTTAGTGCCTAGGATGTTTATGTTTCTTGCCTCTTAAGCTTCGTTTATTCATTGTCCATGCATCTCATGTCATCTAAAAATTGAAGACAATGTTTAGATTAGGTTTGGGGGTGTGGATTCATTATTTGAGTCATTTTTCATTTTACTTTTTCAAGTTTTTTCTTTGACCTTTGCGAAAGTACCCTGTTTTGAAAATTTTGAGGCTAAATATTTCATTTAAACTGTACCTTTTAGTGCATAAATAAATTATTTTGTCCATGCATCGTTCTTCTATTTTTCGATACAGTTCCAATGGAATAAATAACGTAAAATTCTGAGCAGGGGTTCAAAAGATATGAACATTTCTTCGACCAAAGGTCATGGGTGATTCCCTATTTTGAAAATCTGCATGTGAACCATCTACGACATCCGTTTACACATTTTTCCAATTTGATTTTTAAAATTTTTTCGAAATTAAAAGTGTGCCTTTTCATGTCTATTTTCTTGTGCCAAAATTTTAGGAATTTTTAATATATTTTGAAAATATGCACTGAAGAGAGGACATAGGTCGACTTCAAAAGTCACCAGTTTTTTTTTGGAATTTTATCCTCCATGTTGAGTTGGTCTTTTGCATTGTGCTTTTTGTGTTTTGCATCGTGTTAGGTGCGTGACGTTAGGCTGGACTCTCTCGTTTCTAACATTGGGGATAATGTTGAGTTTTGGTTTGGGGGTGTAGTTGCCTTTCTGAGTCTTCAAATTAGTCTTGAGTCTTTTTGGTGTCAAATTTTTCAAATTTGTCGCATGGCCAAAATTTTCGAGCTTCAACTAGCTTGGGTGTGATGCCTTTAGCGTGTGCTTTTGGCAAGTTTATTTATGCTTGATGAGCTTATTAGTAGCTTGTTGTCACTCTAGGGTCTCATTTGCACTTTCATGGGCTAGTCTCATCCTTTTTTCACAAACACAAGCCCTAAAGAATGCACTTGAGTGTCATCATTGTTCTATTCCTAAACACTTTTCTCGTCATGTGCATCATATGCCATAGGACATTGCATAATATTTTGTGGATTTCTTGATAGATACTTACATTCCCTTGATAGATGGATTTGTTGAGATGATTTTAGGCAATGTGTGTGCATTAACTACCATATTCAGCCTAAACATTTATCCATGTCCCTAATGTGTGCTCCATAGCCAACTTTGAGGCCAAACACTTACCTTTCATTTTGAACCACAACATAACCATATAACCATAAGCCTAAGCACATGCCTACCCTTGTTGCCAATTATGTTAGGATGTGTAGTTGTGGTATTGAAAGGAATAGCTCTAATAGGTGAAAATAGCGTGTACTTAGGTAAAAGAGTGTAATGTTCTAGCAAGGGCTCAAAAATGTAAAAATGCCAAAAATGAGCACTTATAAGCTTAAAAATGTCAAAAATAAAATTGTGAAAGGAAAGAAAAGAATGAAAAAGAAAAAGAAAAAGTGTTGAAGAATTAAATGTAAATGTACTCAAATAAATGAAAAGTTATGCCTAGACGCTAGCGTTTAAAGATGACAAGTAAGTAGAGTTGGATTATGGGTGTGTATGGTATTGAGTTTTAGCATGATTGGTGACATTTGAGTTCCATTCCTATTCTTTATTTCACCACATCTCACCCAATGGCCCCATTACAACCAAAAAGGGAAGACCTAATTGATCTTCGATGAAATCTAGATTGGGAATATTTGTTGAAGCATGATCTTTCCACGTCCATAGCATTTGATTCCTTCCTAAGCTAGTTCACAAGAAATTAGCGATCTTTCAATATTAAATTGTATGCAGTGCATTAGATTTCTATGCATAAACTCTATCTTTGCATACCTTGCATGAGTGTGAACTTAAGACTCCGAGCGGAAAGAAAAGAGAGAATCCACGTGAGGCCTAGAGTCGAAGCGAATTACATTCGAGGTGTGAGAGTGAGTAGTTCCCAATATGAGAGCGCTTTTAGGTGTGGGATTCATGATTGTATGAGTTCCTTTGACTGCTTTTGAGTTGCTTTAGAACATTTTGGATGAGTCTACTTCTCTCTATCACACTCCATTGTATCTCATCACCGGTTGAACATGCGACCATTTGAATTCTTTAGTGGTGTCCAAGAAACTTTTAGATAGAGTCATCTTATCGTGTCTTGTGTTTTTATTTTTCGTTTTTAGTTTTGCTTGATGAAGAGCAAAAGATAGGTTTGGGGGTATTTGATTGTATTATTTTTGTTCCTATTTTTAGGTCCTCAATTCCTACTTCTTTTGCTTGTTTTCAGGTAAAATCGGGTATTTAATATGATAAAATAAGTTTTTCAAGTATTTATGGAGTTCAAGGGCGTTGGCATAATTTTGGAGAATCATGCGTCAAAGTGAAAATATGAAGAATATATTGAAGATTCTATGATTAAGGAATAGTTGAGGGGAACTTATTGTAATTTTCCAGCCAACGTGCAGCATACCACGTCATTAATGAAATGGTGCATTTTGGCATGTCGCTACTAACCTAAACGTGATGTCATCATGTCGTATGTCATCTTCAACATGCAGCCAACCCGTTTGCAGACCCACTCTCGACCCGATGTCGCTCAGCCATTTTCCAGCCACTTTTTCGATAGGTTTTCCCCTAGATCGACGGCGCACCTCCCCCAGTCCATTTGCCACCATTTTCAGATTTCCATGCAGTGTTTCTCCAAACCTCCAAATCTTCCAAACTTCCATGGCCAACCAAGTTCGAAGCTTGTCGCCGTGGTCGGAAGTGAACGTGGAAGCGACCTCCTCTACCCTCAACAATTCATGTGGTGGTCATCATGAAGTTCACCGCCTCCAGAAGCCAATGTACAACAACCTTTTTGGGCACCAAGGGGCAGAGATCTTCGCACCTTTGCTGGTAGCCCCCGTCAACAGACAATGTGGCAGCGACCTCCTTGATCGAACCAAAATTAGTATGATTTTGGCCCTCACTTCCTTCTCTTTTTGCTTGATTCTTGGGCAATATCCCATGATTTAATGGTGTGAATTAAGTGTTTTCAGGTTTTTATAAAGTTCAAAGGCATTGGAGTAATATTGGTGGCAAAAGTGGCTGAAATTGTAAAAAGTGTGTGCAGATCATTCATCTTCAAAGAGGCATATCTCTCTACTCAGATCAAATCACATCTCCAATTATATATATTCGGAAATCCCCGGAAGTCTACTTTCCAGCGGTTTTTACGGATTACGATTCCGAGTCTTCTATAGAAAGTTATGTCCATTTTAGTAACTGCTGCTCACTCCCTGTCGCCACGGCGACCAAATGGCGACCCCATGGCGAACTCCACTTTCTAGAAGCAGCAAAATGGACGTTTTCAAGCCATTTTTTAGGGGTATTCTTGTCCTTTCATGCCTATTTCTAACCCTAGCCTTCAAAACATATAAATACACCATTTTTATAGAGAATGGACAACTCTTGACAACTCTTGTTCATCAAGAAACCTTCCTTCTTCAACCATTCCTAATCCTACCATTCTCCTCTCCAATAAACACTTAGATTACTCCACCTAAATCATTCCTCTCTTTCCATCTTCTCCACCCATTTCCTTTGTCACTTTCCATATGACTCCACCTATCTAGACACATCCTCAACACCCAATCTTTGCACAAGATTCAACCAAGGAAGCTCAAGGGAGGATTAAGCTTACAAGAGAGACCCAAGGGTGATTTCTCTAAATTTTACTTCCTTTTCTTGTTTGTTATTATGTGTAATTAAACCCCTATTTTAGGGGGATGATTTGAGAGATTATTTGGACATTGAGTATTTATTAAAGCTTTGAATATTATGTTTGCATAATTATAGTTCTATTTACTTTTTAATTAGATCTTGCACTTATATGATTAAATGAGTTTTGACACACTTGTTGATTACAATATGTTGTAGGATTTATTTGTGATAAAATTGGTTAAGTTATTGACACACTTGATTGATTAGAGCACATAGTGAATAGGTTAGGTTGTTGGTGGGGATATCACCCCAATTGCCTAGGCCATTCGATCGTCACTAACCGATCCCACCTTGACCCCCTGTCCTTAATCGGTTAGGCATTTTGGTGGGAAGTTGTTTAGGGTTCGTAGTGACGACCTAAACAACACTTTCGAATGAGATCGGTCCTTGATTGTGTAGATTGTGCATTAATGAAGTTTTGTATGAATTGCTCAATGGTCCATTAGCTACTCTATCGTTTCCCTAAACCTCTCTTAATTGTTTAAACCCATTTTCTTATCTAAGTTGTTTGTATTGGATTCCTATCTCCATTCATATTCTCTTTACATTTTTGTATATTTACTTTTCATGCATTGTTTGGTGGTTTCTCAAACCACACACTATCCCACTAATCATGATTTACTTTATTGCACACTAGTTAGACTAACTTAGATTAGATAGCAAATTGACTAATCTAACCTAATCCCTGTGGAACGAATCTTAAGCTTACCGCTTTACTAGTTTTCAAAACTTAAAGCACATTGCGTAAGAATTCATTTATAAACATTCTTTTGATAATTCGCAATTTGGTAACGACACAAAAAGCGAGTCATCAAAATTGCGCTGCTGCCGGGGATTGGTGTTTGGATTAGTTGATTTGTGTTATTTCTTTTTGTAGTTAGATTTTTTTTTTTAGGTATTGTGTCATTTTTGTTATTTTTAGATTTTCTAGTTTTATTTTCTTTTGTATCTTGTGTCTTCTGTCGTTTTTTCTTTTTTGTTTTCTTTTCAGGGACAATGGATCACTTTGACTTGCAATTGGCTATATTCAACTGGGACATGGAATTATTTGCCTCAAGGAACTTGAGGGAAGAAAGAGATCATGACTCGAATTCTTCCAATACGAGGCCGAAGGATGGGGATCCCGAGAAAGAAATGCTAGAGGCCATTCGAGCATCACAAATGATGTACAAGCATACTTTGAAGGGATGTTTGGAGGCAAGAGCACTTAGGTTTTTGGGATTATAAGCTTCGTTGAGAAGAATGGAAGTGCACCTTGGAGCTATCATGGAAGCCATGCAAGGGAATGAGAGCCAAAAGTTCCCAAGTCCACCTATGCTAGAAGAAGCTACCACAATCCCTTGGGATGGTGAGAATGTAGAGCAAAATTGTTTTCATAATTTTGCTAATGAGTCTTCTAGTATTTCGGGTGAAGAAGTAGGAAAAGAGGAGACAAACAAAGAAATGAAGGAATTGAAGACTTATGTCCCTCCTACTATTTTTCCAAGCCGCCTTCTCAAAAGCAAATGGAGCAAGTATTTTCTTAAACTAATTAAACCACTTTTTCAAGTGCATATTTACTTGCCTTTGTTTTATGTGATTAGGAACACGCCGGCAGGCAACAAATACTTCCAAGACCTAATTGCATATAGGCGCATCTTCGAAACCTTGGAATTCGGTTGACCGATCCAAGTAACACGTCTAGCGGGGACGTAAAACCAAGTGCTTGGTGGGAGGCACCCCACCTAGGTATAATTTCTTTCTTTGTTCATTTTATTTTTCTTTTTAGTTTTCACATTTTTGTTTAGAATAAGTGTGTGGTTTGTTTGTGTCGTGTTTAGTGCCTAGGGTAGTGTTTGAGTTCTTGCCTTCCATGATTCGTTTATTCATTGTCCATGCATCTCAATGTCTTATATAGATTGAAGACAATGTTTAGATTAGGTTTGGGGGTGTGGATTCATTATTTGAGTCATTTTTCATTTTATTTTTTCAAGTTTTTCTTTGACCTTTGCGGAAGCTCCCTGTTTTGAAATTTCTGAGGCCAAATGTTTCATTAAAACTGTACTTCTTGGTGAGGAAATAAATTATTTTTCCCGCTTAGCATTCTTCAATTTTTCGATACGGTTCCAACGGTATAAAGAACGTAAAATTCTGGGCAACAGTTTAGAAGTTATGAACATTTCTTCAACCAAAGGTCATGGGCGATGCCCTGTTTTGAAATTTTGCACGTGAACCATCGAAGTCCGTTTCCACACTTTTCTAATTTGAATTTTGAAATAGTTTCTAAATGAAAAGTGTGCATTTACATGTCTATTTTCCTGTTCCAAAATTGGAGAAAGTTTTATTGAGTATTTTTGAAAATATGCACTGAAGAGCGGACATAGGTTGAATTCAAAAGTCACCGTTTTTTGGAATTTTGTCCTCCATATGTAGATGTTCTTTCGCATTGTGTTTTTTGTTGGTTAAGTTTGTTTCTTTTAGAGTAATAAATGTGTTCCAAACTCTTGTCGGCAATTGCATGTATTGAGTATATATTTATTTGCCGGAACTTTCTAATGTGCTTAGTGCTTGTGTAGATTTTCTATTGCTTCTTAAGGAAGCAAATGGTATGTTGCTTATACGTTAAGCAAGGTTCTTTATCTCTTGGGAAGAAACAAAGACAACTTGCAAGTCTTGGAAGGACAAGCAAGCCAAGAGTGCTCATAAAAAGGGTGAGGACCTTATCCTAAGGAAGCAACATTGTGGGAGTTCGAAGTGCGGGAGCACCATGCCACGTCTTGCCTAGACGTTAAATCGTGTGCTTGGTGGGAGGCAACCCACTTAGGTACATTTATTTTCTAGTTTAAATTTTGTTTTTGTCTTTATTTTATTTTTGCTTAGAATAAGGTTGTGAGTTGTTTATGATAGTGGATTTAGGCTTGAATGATCATATTTTATCCACATGGATTGTGATGATGACTCTTGATGAACTTGCATTGATATATCTCTTGAGTTGATTATGAGCGTATAGGATATTCCTGAGGCACTTGATTTAATTTTTGGGATAAAATTTTAAAATGGACATTGATGTGTTGTTAAACTCTTTGATTGTGGATGTATGTTGTGCCGAACTTACCAGTATATGCCCCAAAGACATTGAGGACAATGTCTAATTTAGGTTTGGGGGTGTGTGTGGAACATCATCTCTTGTTTGCAATTATGTGCAAAATTATTTTGAGCCTAAATTTTTCAAAATTTTTCAAAAATCTTGTGAAAATGTCATGCTTGAGCATACTTTGCTTGTTGAGATTGTGCCATTGTGTGTGCGAGTAAGGAATTGTGTATCTTTGCCTTGCTTAGTTTAGATTAACTTCATGCCATTTAGGGTTGCATTGCTCAAAGCGCGCTAGTTCTTTTCTCTTGATGTTGGAGTGAATATTCAATTGTGCTTGAAGGTTAGGAATTAATAGTGGAGACTTCCCGTGAGGTTCACAAACACGGCCTAAAAAGCGTATTTTGAGGGAAATTTTTCACTCTTTAAACACTCATTCAAACACATATGTTATGCAGATTTAAAATGTCTCATTCACACTTAAATGTTGTTTGCCATAGAACATATGGATTGCTTGTGGATGCCTTAATTGACTTTGTGGACAAACATTTAGAAATGATTTTAGGCAATGCATGTGAAAAACCACCAAATTGGCCTAAATACTTCCTATCCCTCTATGTGTGTGCTCCATTGCCCATTTGAAGCCAAACACAATTAAGCTTTTCATTCATGAACCACATCAACATAAACCGTATAGCCTAAACACTAGACTTACCTTGTACCAAATGTAGGGAAAAAATACCGTATAGTAAACGCAGCGGAAGCGAGACTAAAAATAGATTTAGTAACTTTTAAAAAATTTTCCTTTTATGAACCTTAAACCCTTTAATCAATTAAACATATATATTATCTAACAAAAGAAGAATACCTTTTGTCGCGTGATCCGATTGACTTGCGTCGATGGTAATCCGCAAGATCTTCAATCCTAGCACGAACGTGGATCACCTAGGAGCGTGGTCTCCCTTTTCTTTGAATTGCAAACCTGTGAATGGACAAAACAAACTTTTCTTTTCTTTGTTAGTCACAAAAACAATCAAAAGAATACTAAGATTATTCCGGTCACTTTTGAGTTCTCAATCTAATGATCAAAACTCGCGTGAACCAAGATCGATGTTGTACACACAAGCTTATTGATGAATAAGCAAATAGTATACCATCAAAGAATAATCTATATCTCTTTTATGTTTTTAGTAGAATAATAATAATCTTTCTATGAATTGAGAAGAAGAAGAAAATAGAATCAAGCACCAAAAACCCTAAAGTGGCCGAATTCTATAAGTCCACATATATAGGTGGCAAAATTTTCTTTCTCTCTTTCTATTAGGGTGGCCGAAAATAATAACCTAAAAGGGACTAGGGTTGCCGCAATACTCAAGCCAAAAAGGAGTTTGTATTGCACCATAATTCCTATTTAGTTTAAGACTCCCAAACCCTAATCCAACTCATAAATCTTTTATTCTTTTATTTGACTAAATAAAAAGACTTCTTATTTGATTAAATAAATAAAATTATTTATTTATTTTCTTGTCAAACAAGTCTTTTAATTTAAGTATACTACTACCAATAGTATACCTTTAGGAATCATATTTCCTAATCAGAAAAGATTTGTTTCTTAATTAAACAATTAATTAAAAAATTAATTAATTCTTATTTAATTAAACAATGAAACAAAATAATATATTAGGTTAATTAATTCACCTTTGCCGCCCCACTTAAAATAAATGGGCTATATATTATTTTCTTATTTCATTTAATCCATTGGACTTTAAATAAAAAGCCCACATATGAACTAGACCCATTCTTACTAAAAGAAACAAGCCCACATGTCATTCATTAATATATAAATATAATTGAGCAGCCCATTACATAAATAATGTGCAAATTATATTCTTAATATATTAAACACAATTCTAGATGGACCCTTAAATTGGTCCGGTAGAATATATCAAGTGATCCATGCAAGTCCGTGTAGATTGGGGATCTTGGTGGGCTATCTAAATTTAAGCTTCAATAGACATAACCTAATCACAATCAACAAATGATTCACTTAGGTCCGATCCATTAATTTTAACTCATTCCACTAAAGAGCTAAAATTGAACTCTTAAATAAAGACAGAAAAGGAAGATGTTTCCTCATTCATACCCTAGACAATCATGTTGGAGATAGTGTATCCTTGTGATTAATATCAGTAATCGCCAAGAGTTCATAGACCGCCTATAACTCTCCAAGTTACCATATTTACTCATATGACCACGTTTTGAACTTGGATATTTTGACTTGTCCAGAAGCCATGTTTTCAATAGACACTATCGAAAACTCAACGTTGAGATTTAATATGCAATTACCTCAAAACATCCATATGATGATATTATACTCTCATTTGATAAATGGAGCCACGATGTCCATATCTATAAATGAAGTCCTCTATCGATTAACAAATGAATATCACCAAACTATCGAGGATAGACTATGCGATATAATCGTACTCATTGATAACTCAAATGATATCACTTGCAACCATAAGTCCATCATTTATCTCAGGATTAAGATAGATTCTCCGATTGTCCTCATAATTAAATGACTTTTATCTACTGACGGTTATAGATAAAGTATTTCATTGTGATCCAGTTCAATGCACCCAGTGCACTAGATTCTTTTGCTCGAAGACACTCCGATGATTTTAGACTCATCATATCTCATTTGATCCCACTCAAATGCTAGCAAAAGAATTCTACAACTTTAACAAGATAAAGGTGCCCAACCTTTAACTTAAGTTGTGAACAATATTCAAAACTAACTAAAGAATTGTGTCTACCACATACATGTCCAGATGTACGAACAATTCTTCTTTTCTCATAGTCTTTAGACCTTATGATTATTTACTTTGACAATTATTAAACTATAAATGCTATAAGATTTGTTTAAACCAGAAATCACTTTATTAATATGAAAAAGATTGTTAATTACAATATTACACTCTTGCTATTGAGCATAATCCTAACAATCTCCCACTTGCGCTATAGCAAATGTGTCATATCTCTCAAGCCCATATTCTCTAGATGCCCATCGAAACTCTTCTGAGGTAGAGCCTTTGTGAAGGGATCTGCTAGATTTTCTGCTGACGTGATTTTGGTAATCGTCACGTCACCTCTTTGAACAATCTCCCTTAAAAGATGATATTTTCTTTCAATGTGTTTACCTCTCTTGTGACTTTATGATCAGGCCAAAATTGGTATGATTTTGGCCCTCATTTCCGTTTCTTTTTGCTTGATTCTCGGGCATTTCCCCGTGTTTAATGTTGTTAAATTGAGTGTTTCAGGTTTTATTAGGTTTCAGAAGCAATTAAGATAAAGGTGGAGGACTTGTGCGAAAATGTCTCACAAATGAGAAGAAACAGGGCATTTTCGCCACTTGGACATAAGAGGGCGCCACTTGAGCGCCATGGCGACAGAAGAGTTCCCAAAGGCATCAGAAGGTCGCCACTTGGGCGCCACTTGAGCGCCATGGCGACAGAAGGTCACAAAAACAATCAGGTGGGGTCGCCACTTGGGGTCGCTCTGGCGACCTTCCTTGCAAGTGGCGACCTAGTGCACTCAAGGCATGGTCGCCACTTATGGTCGCCAGAGCGACCTTGATGGTACAAATGGCGACCTCTTCACATTTCCAAGGTCGCCACTTATGGTCGCCAGAGCGACCTAGAGGATACAAGTGGCGACCTCTACACATTTTGGTCATGATCGCCACTTGACAAATAGCGAGAAAGATGGTTTTCAGAGCGACCTTTTCATCTAACCGTTTTACGCTCCATGGTCGCCATAGCGACCAAATAGCGACCAAGGCTCCACATCAGCGAATCAAGTCGTTACCAGTACATGTCCATGAGTGAGTATATATATGGAGCGTCTCTTCATTTTCAAGTATCGAAAATCAGAGCAAAAATTGAGAGAATTTTCATTTCAGATCTAGATCATCATCCATGGAACATTATTCATCATCCTCCATTTCTCTCCTTGAACTCATCTAATCCATCCAACCCTCAACACAAAACCTTGATTACCTCACTACATCATTCCTCATCCCACCATTTCTCCACCAAAATCCTTAGTAACTTTCCACCAAAACACCCACATTCCAAGACATTTCCTCAACCTCCATTCCTTGCATCTAGGAGCATAGAGGAGAAGAAGGATTAAGCTTAAAGAAGGTGACCCAAGGGTTATTTCCTTATCATTTACTTCTTTTCATTTATTGCAATTATGTGTAACTAAACCCCTAATCTAGGGGATAGATTTGAGGAACAATTGGTTGTGGGTTTAGTCTAGCTTGTAATGAATCTCTTATGTGTTCTATTCATTCAATTTAATTAGATTCCATTCATTATAATTGACTTGTATATCACTTGTTGATTGCTATCTTGAGTGGAATAATTTGTTATATATTCACATGTGGATTGACAACCTTTGTGTGATTAAGAACCCATTGGATAGGATAGATTAGTGGTGGGTATATCAACCCCACTAATCTAAGCCTCTAAGTGGTTAACATAATGAGATTGGTACATTAATGATGCTAGTAGCTTACCCACATCCAAGTGTTAATCGATCTATTCCCTAGTTCTCTCATTAATTGATTTTATCACTATTCTTATCAAGGTGTTGAGTATTCTATTTTTCATAACATTTTTGTGTATTTTCATTTGAGTAGTTTAGCATTGGTGGCTTTAGAAACCACACATTTATCAAACACTATGATTTGTTTTATTGTTCTAAGATTAGTCAATTTATCTAATTAACACTTCATTCCCTGTGGAACGAACTTGCTCACTATTTTGCTATCAAATCACTTTTTAAAAGGATTAAGTGGCTTTAAAAGAGTTTTCAAGAATCAACCAAAAACCATTATTATTACTATTTTGTTGAGTACATAAACGACCTCATCACTTTACCAACCATATGAATCTCTTGACCTTTGCTTTTCACAAGGATCTTTTCAGCACTTTGAACACCTTGCATCAGGCTCTGTAAGGTGTATTCCTTTTTGTTCAAAGTGTAGTCCAATTTGAACTGATTAACGGAATCTGACAATGAATTGAGAACCATATCAATTTTTGTCTCACCATCTATCTCAGCGCCATGCAGTTTAGCAATGTTGAGATGTGCTATGACTTTCATCATGTGATCCTTCACAGCCTGTCCAGGTTTCATCCTAAGATTTATAAAAGCAGTCACTGCCTCTCTCTTAGTCGTCCTGGACTTCATAGCAAACATCTCCTCTAGAGACATCATTATATCAGCAGCAGACTTCATTCCTTCATGATGCTGTTGCAACACGTCGGAGATAGTGGCCGTAATATAACATTTGGCCATATCATCTGAAGTCTTCCACTGCTCATACTCATCTCTTTGCATTATGCTAGATTCATTATTAGGAGCAGGTGGTTTAGGAGTAGTTAGAACAAACTTATGTTTTTCACTTTGCAGCAACAACCCAATTTTCCTTTTCCATGTTACATAATTATCTCCAGTTAAAGTGTTATCTTTCAGGATGTTCATAAGTGATGGGGTCATGATTTCTTAATAAAACAAAATTATATATAAGTAAATAATCATTATAAAGCACTTTAAATATTTATCTTGAATTAAATAAATAACTCAATCATAAAAATTCAACGGTGATCCAACACCCATAAATGTTACGCCTCCTTTGGGAGTTCGCACCATTTACTAGTTAGACTAGGTCCCACCTAATTGTTAACATAACAACCAGCGTTTTCAATTTTAGCCTTGCAATTTTACTGACAAGAACTCTTGGGAGGATATCAATAAAATTACATTGAGTGTGTTACCAAGATATCGACCCTCAATTTTCTCTTACGAAAATCCCTCATTGGGGAGTAGATCTCGTTTGAGTCCATTGTCTAGTCTATTCTTGTAAGGAAGTATATTGCTAAATTCCATTCATGGACGCCCCTTGGGGGGATTACCAATAAATAATTAAGCTCAACTAACCTTGGAGGCCATAGGTGTTACAAAAACACCTTCTCCCACTCAATTATTTAAGGCGTGTGATTAAATCCCATAGAATGATTTACCAAGTTATCTAGATGCCAATTTAGATACCTAAATCATTCAATGCATGTTCATACCAAAAGAGATATATGAGTGGCACTCCTATTCTATATGTCATGTTATCATACAATAACAAATATTGTAATATTTAAGCAAAAATTAAATAGCAACAATTTTGGCCCATCCTAGAAAAATAAGTAAATTACAATAATTTAGGAATACAAGATCTTCAAGTGGCCCATCAACCATACGCTCATCCTTCGGCCTCCTCCCTTGGGCTTGCACAGCCCACAACCCCACAAAAAGGGGCTGCCATGCGCAGCCCATAAGGCAACACAAGGCTGCCGTGCGCAGCCCAATCCACTCCTAGGGTGCGCACGGTGCTCGTTCTTGGTTCCGGTTGCTTCACGTCTTCGATTCTTCGATGTAGAACGTATTACAACTTTATTTAACAATAAAATACTGCAGTAAAATATATATATTTTTATTCACTGCAGTGATTTTTTACAAAAAAAAAGAAAAGAAAAAAAAAAAAAAAAAAAAACTGCACATAAAATAAAAATACTGCACTTTAAAATAAATAATAAAAAAAAAAAAACTAGCAACTACCAAGAAGGAATTATGGCGATGATAGACCACCCTTCTTGTTACAATTCCGAAATCAAAATTACATTGAAAATCTAGGACCAAAATCGAGCAATAACAATCCACATAAACATATATAAATCCATACATCCACATGTAATTATATATGCGAATACCTAGAGTGCCATTTCTTTCTAAACATGCATAATCACAATAAAAAGAAATAGATTCACGTATATATACGTTAATTAATTAAAAGGGTTCAACCAGGCTCTGATACCAATTGTAGGGAAAAATATCGTAGTACACGCAGCGGAAGCGAGACTAAAAATAAAATAGATTTAGTAGCTTTTAAAAAAATTTCCTTTTATGAACCTTAACCCTTTTAATTAATTAAACATACATATAATCAACAAAAGAAGAATACCTTTTGTCGCGTGATCCGATTGACTTACGACGATGGTAATCCGCAAGATCTTCAATCCTAGCACGAACGTGAATCACCTAGGAGCGTGGTCTCCCTTTTTCTTTGAATTGCAAACCTGAGAATGGATAAACAAACTTTTCTTGTCTTTTGTTAGTCAAAAACAATCAAAAGAAGACTAAGATTATTCCGGTCACTTTTGAGTTCTCATTCTAATGATCGAAACTCGCATGAACCTAAATCGATGTTGTACACACAAGCTTATTGATGAACAAGCAATTAGTGTACCATCAAAGAATAATCTATTCACTCTTTTTTGTTTTTTAGAAGAATAATATTTCTTTCTATAAGTTGAGAAGAAGAAGAAGAAGAAGAATTGTTTCAAGCACACAACACCCAAATTACTTAGTGGCCGAAATTCTCTTCACTTTTCTATTTAGGGTGGCCGAATTCTCTTCTCTAAAAACACTAGGGTTGCCGCAATTTTCACTCCTAAAATATAGGAGTTTTAGTTGAACCCTAATTCCCTTCTAGTTTTAAGAGTTCAAACCCTAATCTAACTCATAGATTTTTTTTATTCTCTTATTTGACTAAATTAAAAAGACTTCTTATTTGATTAAATAAATAAAATTAATTATTTATTTTTCTTGTCAAACAATTCTTTTAATTTAAGTATACTACTACCAATAGTATACCTTTAGGAATCATATTTCCTAATCAGAAAAGATTTGTTTCTTAATTAAACAATTAATTAATAAATTAATTAATTCTCATTTAATTAAAACAATGAAACAAAATAATATATTAGGTTTAATATACACCTAGCCGCCCCACTTATAAATATTGGGCCATATATTATTTTCTTATTTCATTTAATCCATTGGACTTTAAATAAAAAGCCCACATGTGAACTAGACCCATTCTTACTAAAAGAAACAAGCCCACGTGCCTTTCATTAATATATTAATATAATTGAGCAGCCCATTAAATAAATAATGTGCAAATTATATCCTTAATATATTAAATGCAATTCTAAATGGACCCATAATTGGTCCGGTAGAATATATCAAGTGATCCATGCAAGTCCGTGTGGATTGGGGATCTTGGCGGGCTATCTAAATTTAAGCTTCAATAGACATAACCTAATCACAATCAACAAATGATTCACTTAGGTCCGATCCATTAATTTTAACTCATTCCACTAAAGAGCTAAAATTGAACTCTTAAATAAAGACAGAAAAGGAAGAAGTTCCTCATTCATACCCTAGACAATCATGTTGGAGATAGTGTATCCTCATGATTAATATCAGTAATCGCCAAGAGTTCATAGACCGCCTATAACTCTCCAAGTTACCATATTTACTCATATGACCACGTTTTGAACTTGGATATTTTGACTTGTCCAGAAGCCATGTTTTCAATAGACACTATCGAAAACTCAACGTTGAGATTTAATATCCAATTACCTCAAAACATCCATATGATGATATTATACTCTCATTTAATAAATGGAGCCACGATGTCCATATCTATAAATGAAGTCCTCTATCGATTAACAAATGAATATCACCAAACTA
Source organism: Acer campestre (assembly GCA_954870605.1). Lineage (NCBI taxonomy): Eukaryota > Viridiplantae > Streptophyta > Magnoliopsida > Sapindales > Sapindaceae > Acer > Acer campestre. The sequence continues at coordinate 29,617,064 of OX940803.1, read as the reverse complement.
TCGAGGATAGACTATGCGATATAATCGTACTCATTGATAACTCAAATGATATCACTTGCAACCATAAGTCCATCATTTATCTCAGGATTAAGATAGACTCTCCGATTGTCCTCATAATTAAATGACTTTTATCTACTGACGGTTATAGATAAAGTATTTCAATGTGATCCAGTTCAATGCACCTAGTGCACTAGATTCTTTTGCTCGAAGACACTCCGATGATTTTAGACTCATCATATCTCATTTGATCCCACTCAAATGCTAGCAAAAGAATTCTACAACTTTAACAAGATAAAGGTGCCCAACCTTTAACTTAAGTTGTGAACAATATTCAAGACTAACTTAAGAATTGTGTCTACCACATACATGTCCAGATGTACGAACAATTCTTCTTTTCTCATAGTCTTTAGACCTTATGATTATTTACTTTGACAATTATAAAACTATAAATGCTATAAGATTTGTTTAAATCAGAAATCACTTTATTAATATGAAAAAAGATTGTTAATTATAATATTACACTCTTGCTATTGAGCATAATCCTTACATAAAGCACATCACATATATCATTTCTAGAATCAATTTCAAGATTAATCAAGTTTAGCAAATATATGTTCAAGTAAATCACAAAGCTAAAACTCAATTACCAAATGATCAACCACCCCTAGAATATGTTCTAACATCATTCTAAACACAAATCATCTATCAAATTGAAAGATTAAAGTGCAGATCAAAAGATGAAGTGAGAAGAAGAAGTTTAACATACAACAATGAACCTCGGACTGAAGAACAGCATGCTGCGACCAATCACGAATTCAAATGACTCTGAAAATGCCTGGGGTTTGTAGCTCTCTTCAAGACCAACAATTTTGGTTTTTGAATCACTCAATTTCGAGTTCGTATGAGAGAGTTATGATCAAAATAAGAAAATGAAAATCATGAACATTTCTGCAGAAAATCAGATTTGATGATGTTCAAGTTCAATGGAAAATGGAGGGAAGAGAGGTCATTTAAAGGAAAGGGAAGAGGGGCAATTTTGTCCAAAAAAATAAGCCTTTCAGCCATGCCCACGTGTGGTCAGCGTGTGCCACACGTGGCCAGAGAGCTGGCTGGGCCGTGTGGCACACGTGGTGGCCATACCATGGCCTTTGGCCAGCTTGCTCCTCTCGCGCACCTCGCATGTTCTTCGACCGTATTTGGTCATCCGAACTCCGAATTCGAATCTGTTTTCAGATTATGAACCATGACTCCCTCATGCACAACGAAGACTATGAAACTTTGACAAATGGTTGAGAATTCATCTCGGAAAATGACGACGAACACAACTCAACGAATGAGAATGCAAAGTAGCATAACTACGTCGTATGGACTCGAAACTTAACGAATGAGTAACCGAAATGACCGGAACTCAATAAGGAATCAAATAAGATCATTTTCAATTCCAAAACACAAGAAACACAAACAAATAAACACTATGCAACACAAGCATGCCATATCTAAGCGATAGTGAGAAAACATGCAATTCTACCAGATTGTCAACAATGAGATAAATGCATGTGCATACTAAATGTGTGTGAAAGTGTTATACCAAATGTTTGAACTACAATGCAGGGACACACATGTATGAATTGTGTGTGTGTGCGCCTATGCCTTGCAAGAGGAAGAAGAATCTTGATACCTTAGCATCCAAGTATGCAATGTTCCCCTTGAAGACGATATTTGCACAAGATGTTGCTTCTTCACCTTTGAGGCTCCTTTCTTCCAAGAAACACCTAAGCAACAACTAATACAAATAAAGAGAGTTTTGCAATGGAATCAAGCCAACACAAATAAAGGATCTTACAACATGTTTATCTAACATATAGCTAATTGATCTCATTGTATGATTGAGATTGTTTTTGATAGCTTTGTATCTAGGATTGGTTATCCTTTACTTAGCTAAAGTTGTATGCAATGTCATATAGCTATTTTGATATCTAGGATTGATTTTATTGTCATCATATAATCCTAGGTAAGCATCTAGAGTACCCTAGCTCTTATTGCATATTCACATAGGGTGTTGATCTCTTCGGAGAAGTAAGTCTTGTGTGATAGACCGGGATTAGGTCGTACACCGGGATTAGGTGGTCACATGAGCAAATTGGACTAGATCCATTTTTACAGGCTTGCGGGTAGTGGTAGCGAGATATAGGCTGGGATTAGGCCGTCAAACTAGGATTAGGTTGTATACGTTATCACAATTAGTGGATTCGAGGTTCGAGTGTGGCGCACTTACCAGCCCGTGGTTTTTCCCTGTTGAGGGTTTCCACGTAAAAATCAAGTGTCGTTTATATTTCCGCACCTTATTACACTTGATTATTGTTTTATAAATTGTGTTATATTTGTAATATTGACTAATCCGAAATTTGGTAATAATGGATTAACAACCCATTCACACACCCTCTATGTCGTTTTTAAAAGACACCCACGCGTATAATGGTAAAATTATACATTTTAACAACTTCAGGGAATTCTGTGAAGACCGGAACATCGATCTCCGTTTTGCATCGGTGGCTCATCCTCAGACCAATGGGCTGGTTGAAGCTACCAACAAGACCATTAAGAAGCTCCTGAAGAAAAAGCTCCAGCAGAAGAAAGGGTTATGGGTTGCAGAGTTATCCAATGTACTGTGGGCTTACAGAACAACCAGGCGGACTGCAACGGGCAAGACCCCCTACTCGCTAGTATTTGGAACAGAAGCAGTTTCGCCCATTGAGCATAAACTCATATCTTTCCGGGTCCAAAATTATGAACAGAAAGACAATGAGGCTAAGCTAAGAGCTAACCTGGACCTACTTGAGGAAAGACAAAGCAGGGTCGCTAAAAAGGTGGCTATGTATCAGAGCAAGATAGCCCGACTGTTCAACAAAAAGGTGAGGATCCAGAATTTCAAAGAAGGAGACTTGGTTTTCAGGAAGATAACCCAGAACACACGAAGAAGGTCTAACGGGGTGCTAGCTCCTAATTGGGAAGGTCCATACTTGATTAAGGCATTACTCCGGGGTGGTGCTTACAAGCTGGAAGACATGGAGGGATACCCAGTGGATCATACATGGAACGCCAATCACCTCAGGAAATTCTACCCTTATAAATTTAATTCATATCGGTGAGAATACTCACCCCGATTTCATATTATACTAATTGGGAAATTCAATAAAAATAGTTTCTTCTCCCATATGGGCCTCCTGTGTCTAGTGTTCAAAGTCTCCTACTTAATCTTTCAGTATCTCCTACTTAATGCTTGTACTTCGCCATTACTGACTCGCCATTTCAAGACCAAGAAATAGCCTTATGGCCCTCCTGCTGCCTTGGTCGGGGAATACCCTCCTCCAAGAAGCCTGGTGCTAAAGTGACCTTAATTGCCTGCCAGGACAGACTTACAATAAGATCAGGATACCTCATCGGGGTACCTGGTTCCTTACTTCACCATTTCAAGACCAGGAAATAGCCTTATGGCCCTCCTGCTGCCTTGGTCGGGGAATACCCTCCTCCAAGAAGCCTGGTGCTAAAGTGGCCTTAGTTGCCTACTAGGACAGACTTACAGTAAGATCAGGATGCCTCATCGGGGTACCTGGTTCCTTACTTAGCCATTTCAAGACCAGGAAACAGCCTTATGGCCCTCATGTTGCCTTGGTCGGGGAATACACTCCTCCAAGAAGCCTTGTGCTAAAATGGCCTTAGTTGCCTACCAGGACAGACTTACAGTAAGATCAGGATGCCTCATCGAGGTACCTGGTTCCTTACTTCGCCATTTCAAGACCAGGAAATAGCCTTATGGTGCTCCTGCTGCCTTGGTTGGGGAATACCCTCCTCCAAGAAACCTGGTGCTAAAGTGGCCTTAGTTGCCTACCAGGACAAACTTATAGTAAGATCGGGATGCCTCATCGGGGTACCTGGTTCCTTACTTCGCCATTTCAAGACCAGAAAATAGCCTTATGGTGCTCCTGCTGCCTTGGTCGGGGAATACCCTCCTCTAAGAAGCCTGGTGCTAAAGTGGCCTTAGTTGCCTACCAAAACAGACTTACAGTAAGATTGGGATGCCTCATCAGGGTACCTGGTTCCTTACTTCGCCATTTCAAGACCAGGAAATAGCCTTATGGTGCTCCTACTGCCTTGGTCGGGGAATACCCTCCTCCAAAAAGCCTGGTGCTAAAGTGGCCTTAGTTGCCTACCAGGACAAACTTACAGTAAGATCGGGATGCCTCATCGGGGTACCTGGTTCCTTACTTCGCCATTTCAAGACCAGAAAATAGCCTTATGGTGCTCCTGCTGCCTTGGTCGGGGAATACCCTCCTCCAAGAAGCCTGGTGCTAAAGTGGTCTTAGTTGCCTACCAGGACAGACTTACAGTAAGATCAGGATGCCTCATCGGGGTACCTGGTTCCTTACTTAGCCATTTCAAGACCAGGAAACAGCCTTATGGCCCTCATGTTGCCTTGGTCGGGGAATACACTCCTCCAAGAAGCCTTGTGCTAAATTGGCCTTAGTTGCCTACCAGGACAGACTTACAGTAAGATCGGGATGCCTCATCGAGGTACCTGGTTCCTTACTTCGCCATTTCAAGACCAGGAAATAGCCTTATGGTGCTCCTGCTGCCTTGGTCGGGGAATACCCTCCTCCAAGAAGCCTGGTGCTAAAGTGGCCTTAGTTGCCTACCAGGACAAACTTACATTAAGATCGGGATGCCTCATCGGGGTACCTGGTTCCTTACTTCGCCATTTCAAGACCAGAAAATAGCCTTATGGTGCTCCTGCTGCCTTGGTCGGGGAATACCCTCCTCCAAGAAGCCTGGTGCTAAAGTGGCCTTAGTTGCCTACCAAAACAGACTTACAGTAAGATTGGGATGCCTCATCGGGGTACCTGGTTCCTTACTTCGCCATTTCAAGACCAGGAAATAGCCTTATGACGCTCCTACTACCTTGGTCGGGGAATACCCTCCTCCAAGAAGCCTGGTGCTAAAGTGGCCTTAGTTGCCTACCATGACAGACTTACAGCAGGATCGGGATATTTTGACGGTACCTGATTCCTTACTCCAATTAGTCTCCTAGAAGGTCGACAGTCAAAAGGGATTGAGAAGTCCATCAAGTCAGATTATAATAAGTGTCAGGTTACCTCGACAGGATACTCGATACCTCAAGTTAGTATATGTTCGTGAGAGTCCAATTAAGAAGGATATGATAAGTATCAAATCTCACCAGTTTTTACGATGTCAGGATATGAAGGATAAGTATCGTATGACAACCAAGCATCCTAAGATCTATTTGGTCATACTGCAATTACTCATTCGGGGTTCAATTACTCACGGGTTTATAAGTTTTGGAAAGTTTTCTAAATGGAAGAACAAGCAAGACACAGTATGAGTCAGAAAACTGAAGTTGTTATATTAATAAAGTGGGATGCCCAGCTCCCATTTTGGGCTACAAAACAATAGAGAAAGGTATGTACAAAAGCAAACAGAAAGAGCCAGATCATTCTTCCTTCTCTTCCTCTGGCTACTGCCCTTGGCCGACTGCTTCCACCCTTGTACTAACAGTTTCGACATCAGTCGGGGTCCCTTCAACAGCCGGAACCTGAGGCCTAGTTGAATCATCCTCTTGAACAGCAGCGCCCACCTGCACATCAGAAGACTCAATCTAGGTCCCTCCTACTATAGGAACCCCAGATCCAGTTGGCTCATCATCCTCCTCCACCAGGACCACTCCTGAGGTAGACAAGGGGTCCGCCATTCGTTCTTCTTAGACAGGAGGATTCTAAGCAGCCCCCTCAGTGCCATCAAGTTGAATCCCTGCAGCTGCGCCACCCCCTTGACCCGGATGAGCTGCGTCTTGTGGGGGAACCGCTGCTTCATGATCCCCATCTGCTAGTTAGGCAGCCTTAGCCAGAATATGATCCCGATCCCAGTTCAAAGTGGCCTAAAGGTCAAAAGGAGGAGGCAAAGCTATGGCAACCTCATAGCAGGTCGTGAAATAGCCATCTTCAAATGTAGGGCCCTGCTGAGCCTCCAGGCCTGCTATGGTGTCGCGTAAAAGTTGGTTCTCATCTTGCAGCAACCTATTCTCCACTTTCACGAGCTCTCTCTCCTCTCGTCGGTGCAGGGACCTGACAGTCTCAGTATTCAGGCAGTGCTCAAGGCGTCTGATAGCCACCAAGGCCTCCTGCCTCCCCTATTCAGATTCTTTGGCTTCTTGGATCAGAGGGGCCACACTCTGCTGGGTCTGGACCAGTTCTTGCTAAGTATCCTCTAGTTTTGCTTGGAGGCCGATATACTTCAGGGTCAGCAGCTACTTCTCCATAGCCAAAGCAAATTTGAATCCCTGCAAAAAGAAAAGAAAGTCAATACCTGCCAGAAGGAAGAAAAGGATAACAAGAGAGAAGATGGAAGTCTACCTCAGCTAAAACAGACGCCCCCTTAGCGACCAGAATCTCTGTGGGGAACTTTGCCATATTTGTTAAGTTTCCACCGTGGCAAGATGCAGCAAATCGGGATACAACTTCATCAGTAGTAGTACCTCCCAACCACGATCCGAATGGGATGTCAACAGGAGAGGCAGAAATAGGTGCAGCATCCTCCTTTTCTATAGGCTTAACATGGTCTTTGAAGACTACTACAGTTGGGGGAGAGGCAAAAGAAATCTTCATAGCGGGGGAAACAACGTCACAGTCTTTCTGTTGTGCTTGTTTTCCAGAACCCCGGGCTTTAGCTACCTGGGCCAGCATCGCCTTGATTCTTGAGCGTGATGGAGGAGAAGTAGGAAGACGGGTAGGAGTCTTGGCCATAGACCCCGCTAGAGTAAGGGAAGAAGTGGTGACACCAGCAGAAGTATTTGATGGAGCCGGAGAAGGAGTAGGATCGGTTCTAGTTTCTGTGGACCCCGGCATGACTCTAGCAGTGGTAGAAGGAGAAGGAATAGGAGAAGTGTAAGTCGGCAGAGTTAGATTCCCCGTCCCAGATGAAGATAGGGACCCCGCAGCCATCGGGGCAGTGGATACTGCAAGAAGAGAAGAGATTTAAATAAAAGGAAGAAGAAGGAGAATATGTGTATGCATAAAAATATGGGAAATAGATGCAGTCAACTTACCAGGGAGGGCGAGGGAAATCCTCAGGTATCGGTCTTGTCGGCCTCCTTCGAATGGGTCTAGAGTGGGATACTGCATATTTATGTATCCCCTCTTCATGATCCTTGTAAGGATATCTAGGGATTCAGGAGCCAGCACCCCCTTCGCCCACTTGTCCTTTGCTGTGAACTGTGTAGGGACGGGGTATTCATACCCCCCGATAAAGGCAGTGCGCCCCCACTCGCATTCAACCACTAGCCATTCCTTTTTCTAGGGCGCTGCATACTTCACGTTCGCCCCCGGGACAATGAACTTCATATCATTTGATGCCCTCAGGTAAAATTGACCCCGGGGCACCATACTGGCAATATTGAAAAGAAAGCGGAGCTCATCCAACCTCGACTCCCAGTCAATATGATTTTTCTCGCATTGCTCCTTCTAGAGCACCAAGAACCCCGTCAGATGCTTCCAGAAGCCCGGTAAGATCTGGAGAAGAGCCAATTCTAGCACCACGAGAGCCCGACAAAGAGTAGGATACAGCGGCAGCCGGACTCCACACTCAAAAGCCACTTTGTGAATTAACAGACGGTCTTGGGGAGGGGTGTACACATCATAACCCCTATAAGGAAGAGAAAGAGTAATGTAGTCTGGAACTTTGTATTCCTTCCTCAACTTGGCCAACGTATCCAAGGTACACACGGAGTCGGGGACTAACCTCCCGTCATGGAAGGGGGCGAAAGAACTGGCTTGGACCCCAACTAAAGAGACGCCTCCATCACCGCCTCCCTTACCGCTACCAACCTGTGCAACATCCCCCTCCTCATTGATTAGAACTGGGTCTTCTGGCTGGTTATGGAAACCCGACCCGATTCGAGAGTTGCGAGTGGAGCGACGGTGCTGAGTCCATGGGGTACCATCAGTCGTTTTGTCTCCACCCCGGCCTCGTTTCCTCCCTATTGAAGTCAAAGAGTCCTCCACCATATCCACCTTCTCCGTATTAAAGAGGGCGTCGATGTTGTCTGAGTGAGGCAGAGATACAGGGTCGGGATGGGTGGAGGCTATCACAGAAGGATTTTGCTCCGGGGTAATTTCTTGAAAAGTGGTGAGTTTTGAAGGAGAAGCCATTGAAGAAGAAGAAGAAAGGTAAAAAATTTTTTTGAAGATTGCTGAGTAAAAAAGAAAGAAAGCAGAGCAGTTAGGGTTCGTTTTCTGTTGTGATTTTGAAAATTTGCTTGAAAGTGATGAAGAAAGCACCAGCAAGGCCGGTCTATTTATAGAAGAGAGAAGGCAGTGGTGCACCAAGAAACCGGGCAGTGACCGGTGGATTGAGTTAAAGACATTTCCGCATTAATCGTGTCAAAACTGCTCTTTTTGAAAACGAAGAAGCCAATCATCGAGTGACACGCAAACTGCGCAATTAGTACTAACGTATCAAAGAAAGATTTCCTCCTCCACAGTGGAAACTAGTCAGACAAGGAAATATGCTGACAGATAAGGCGTAAAATCCTTCAAGCATAATCCGGATCCTGACTCCGACCCCGACAAGGTATCAGTGTCCAAGTCAGGGGGGACTTCTATTAACCACCAAAATTGGCGAAGGACTAAAGAAGAATTTTCCACCTCAACACAATGAGGATATAAGAATCCAAACACCATCCGGCTACCCCAATGAAGGGGGACCTCGACTGATCCGAGTATATACCCCCTCCAGCGGGGTCTGGCCCAACTTTTCCCCAGCTTCTCAAAGACCCCGCCAGCATCTTGATTCATAAGCATTGCCCCAAGCCAGACTACTCATTAAAACCCGCAGCGGGGTTCAACCCAGTTATGTCCTAGATTCCTATGAACCTCGTAGCACCCCGACACGGAGTAAAACTAAGCGTCCTGCTATGGTACCAGCTAGACATCCCCCTACTTCAACAGCAGGATGCCTAGTGGTTTACACTCTTTGATATAACCAGCCCGCCAAGTAGAAAGATACCAAGCAGCAAGATTCTCATACCAGAAATTAGAAGCTCCATAAAGACTTATCAAAACACCACCGTCCAGTCAAAACAGAGGAGATATACTCCCTTCCGCTAGAGAGTCCTATTTTAAACAGGTCAACTCAGTCAGAGTCCTCTTAGGAAGGAAAGATTTGCCTACGAGATTGACTCCTCCTAGGAAGGAAAGACTGGATTTTGCATGTAAAAGCTCCGAGATTATCTCCTAAAAGGAAGGAGGTCCTGCAATTGCCAAACCCTAGACCGAAATTGTAGGAGTGCATGGCAAGCAACAGGACCTATATATACAATGGCTTATTCACCGGAAAAGGGACCGAAAAATCATCTCCAGAAATCCTAAGATCAAGTTCTACTTATCGACATACACGAGTTCATTATCACGACCATCTCCATAACTCACCGAATCTCCATACCTTATTGTAAATCCTGAAAAACATAGTTAATATATTTGTAATGCAAAATGACGTTCAATAAAAAGCTTATTCCTATCTATTTTCTTATGTTCCATATCGTATTTGCATTGTCGAGGATATAGTCGGTATCGAACTACTTGATACCCCTTCGACCGGGATCAATCTTGATCTTGGTCCCCCTTGAAGTCGTTATTTGGAATTTCATCCCATTGACGATTTTCCGATAATAATAATATTAGGACACGTCTTAATTGTTTCAATTGATATCAAAGTGGGTTCCTAGATATACTTAGGTGATCCTTACTCATTTTGGTGTGTTTTGCATTTTGTGTGATTTTTGTTCATTCATACATTTGCATTCATTTCATTCATTCATTCATAAACAATATGAGTGGAAAAGGTGGTGGCAACAAGAGTGCTTCTAGCACGAGACCTCCCCTACTCACCGAGTTGAATTATGCCTCTTGGAAAGGCAAGATGGAGTCGTACATTTGTCACATCCATGATAGGGTATGGATGGCGGTTGAAGACGGCTACACTCCACCGATGATGACTCCTATGGGTGGAGGAGATGATGTACTCAAACCAAAGGCATAATGGAATGTGCAAGAGTTTGAGGCATCAAAATGGAATAGAAAGGCGATGCACACCATCCTATGTGCCATGGATGAGAAACAGTATAAATTGATTCAAAACACTATGATCGCCAAGGAGGCGTGGGACATCCTAGAAATAACACATGAGGGAATCGAAGTGGTTAAAGACTCCAAGCTTCAAGTCCTCCAAACTCAATTTAAGTTGCTTAAGATGGAAGAGAATAAGTGTTTCAATGACTTCGAGATCAAGTTGATAGACATAGTCAACCAAAGTCATCAACTTGGTGACCCTTACTCGAATAGAAGGATCAAACAAAAGATAATGAGATCGCTTCCCGAGAGGTTAGAGTCCAAGGTTACAACTTTAGAGGAGAATAATGGTTACAAGGATATGAAGCCGAGTGAGGTGATTGGGAGACTTCTAGCTTATGAGTCTAGAAAGGGTCATATCTCCACACCTCCTAAAAAGCAAAAGAGAATTACTTTGAAAGCCTCTAAAGTTGAGAAAGAGGAGAATGATGACTCAGACAAAGACATGGCCTTGTTAATGAAAAGGTTCAAGAAATTCGTTAAATTCGAGAAAAAGGGTTTTGGACATAAGGGCCAAGACTTGAAGAAAAAGGCTCCCTTCAAGAAATTTGAGACTAGACAAGAGAAGAACAAAAGGAAAAGGATCCAATGCTTTAAATGTGGTGGCATAAGACACATCGCCCTTGATTGTGGAAATTTAAAGAACAAGAAAAAGGGAAAGGCGATGGTCGCCACTTGGAGTGGAAGTGATGACTCCGATGAGAGAGATGAGCCTTCGAATGATGATGAACTCATGGCTAACTTCATAGCATTTGCTTCCTTCCACAAGAGCAAAGGTACTAGTGAAGAAGACGAAGAGAGTCAAGAGGAAAATGACTCGAGTGAAGATGACTCCTCATCTAACTCCTCAAATGGAAGTGTGGAGAAAATGGATCTTCAAGACTACATCACTAAGTTTGAAAGCTTAAGGATGAAGAACAAGAGAGAGATTCGAAGGTTGAAAGAAGAAAACCTTGAACTATCAACCCAAGTGGATCAATTAAGTGAAGAAGTAGTGAGATCCATGAAGAGTGAAGATAAGCTAAAAGAGAAGTTAGTGTTGGGGTTTTTGCCCTAAAGCTTGTAATTTGTAAATGTGAATTGAATATAAATAAAAGAAGTAGTTTATTCATTAAAATTATCTCATACATTTATAATAACATGTGTACTTAACATCCAAGATTGCCGGATGTAATTTCAAACTGAGTATATGAATGTCATAGACAGATGGATTCAGTTTGAAACGAGCAATCTAAAGAGTTCGTAGATAGCAAATAAAGCTGGGTACTTTATTTGTGGTCAATCTATAGCTGCGGTCCATTCCGTAATGTACGGTGATCTTATCCTAGATCATTCATATGGAGATATGAGAATGGAGGCACCTTATATGATGTGATCATATAGGATTGGGCCATGATCTATATGAATCTCTCACCAGGATCCGTTACATGATGAGATTCATATATATCAACAAATGATGGCTATATATGGGTGATCTTAATCCTGAGTGTCTTATCGACTCCTCCAGGTTAGATCGTGGTCTTTGATATACCATGGGTGAGGTCGGAGTTGCATTCCTGATCAATATGCTTCGTATGTTGGATCGCGGTTTGGCTTGTGGCTAGGAAGGTTTGCACACAATAGTGGAATCCACTCCTTCTTGTGAGAAGTAGATAGTAGTCCCCTTAAGGGTTGATTCGGGGCTTGAATAATATGAGCGCTCTCCTAATTCCGTAAGGAATGTAGGATTTATTGTTCATTAGAGAATCAATGGTACTTAATGGAAAGATATAATTAGAGAGTTATAACGGACATTATGACCCATCTCTAATTATGAACTACCTGTGGAGGATTATACCATATGTAATAGCTATATCGATGGACACCAAGAATTATTGGTTTGTGTAAAAACGTTTACAGTTGAGAGAGTGCAATTTCGGGTTTTTAGTGGAATAACACCGAAGTTAATAATCATGAAATATTAATTAAAGAGTTTAATTATTTATTTCTAAGGATTATTGGAGCTCAAAATACTGTGGATCCATTAGGTCCCCTTGCTAGCTCGATCGATTTAGGTAACAAGGGTCACGGTTAATTAATTGGATTGTCCAATTAATTGTGTTACAAAAGTGACACGTGTTTATTCAGGAATTAATTGAATAATGTGATTATTCAATTAATGAATATTAATGATTATGTTAATTAAATAATTAGATTATTTAATTGAGTAATTAATCATTAGATGGAGGGTGTTGATTGATATTTAATTTTGAATGAAGAAAAGATAATTTGATTATTTTATTTTCATTTAATTAAATATTTAAATTTGAATTTAAAAGAGTTTTGAATTCAAATTAAATCAAATAAATTAATTAATATCTTTAAAAGATATTTGATATCTGAAAAGATTTTATTAGTTTAAGTTTAAAAATTATATATATATGATATATGTGATTTTGAAAAAAAAAAAAAAAAAGGAGAGAGACAATTTTTGTATCTGATACAAAACAAACAAAAAGAAGAAAAGAGAAAAAGGTGTGCGGCCAAAGTGAATCAAAAAGAAAAAAAAAATAATTACATTTTTAAAGCTTTATTTTTGGCTGAACCTAAAATATACAAACAACAAGAGTTGTATTTTTTTGTGTATTCTTCTTCAATCTCCATTCATCCTCCTTGTTCCTAAGTACCGTGACGCGCCCACACGCTGTTACCAGTTCCGGGAGATAGCGAGGAAGATCAAGTGGTTCAAATCAGCAGCAGATCGAATTGAAGTGAAGGAGCCTCCTACGTAGGTATGAAATCGTTTCACCTTCTTTAATTGTTTTCGATTATTACTGTACAAATAGGTTTAGTTTATGATTGCATAAAATATTTTTAAAAACCTTTCCGCTGCGCAATCTGTAAACCTGGGTTCCTACAATTGGTATCAGAGCCAATTTTTGTACAGTATAATCGAATTCGATTGCTCCTGATTGTATGTATGAATGTGTAGGCACTTTTCTAATGATTGTATGGTGTTTATAATTTTTATATATTTTAAACATGGTTGATCGTTAATTGTATGGTACAATGGGTTTTAGTTTTCTTTTCAAAGGTTGTAATATTAATGTATTATTAATCCCGGGATGTAATTTTAATATTTTTATTTTCTACTGTATTTTCTTTGTTGTAAATTTTCTGTCATGTATTTTATTGTAAAATATGTACGAAGATATCAGTCGAAGAAGACGATGAAATCGGACGTGTGTTGAACACACAAATAGACGGCACAAGTGCATGTCACTTAATTTTTTTTTTTTTTGTTTTTTTTTTGTTTTATACAAACTGTTGCCAGTGCAATCAGTTGCACATTTTACTATTAAAAAAAAAATAAAAAAAATTAAGCAACACCACATGCACGCCATGCACAATCATTGTGCAAATGTTATATATATATTTGTGCAGTGTGCGCACATCAGATGTGCAAAGCACATGCGAGCAGCAGTTGCGCAAGATTGTTGTGCTGCGTGACTGAGCACAAGTTTGGGCCAAAATTTATTTTTGGAAATCCCAGGTCTCTGAAAAATGTTAGAGTAACATTTGGGTTTTTATGGGATTTAATCCATGAGATGGATCCAATAAAATAAATCAAGTTGGACTTGATTTTTGGGCCCGAAAGACGCAGAAGATATTACAAATGGACTTGAAGATTTTTGGAATTACAAGAAGACCAAGGAATGCCTTGGATTAAATTTTTTGTAATTAGAAATTTTTAAGTTAGATAACCCCATTGTACTCGGTCAACTCATGTATGCTTTTATTATGTTATAATTAAAGCATTGCCATGCATATACATATCATTTAGATTAGGTGTGCCTACACATATATATGTTGATATGTCATACATGCACTCTAGCCATTTATATTATGTGTTTATTTTTTTTAATTTGATTAAAATGGGTTATTCACATAATTGGCTATATATTAATGGGATTAGTTTTTAGGAATAAAAACTTGGTAATTCTCTGATGAGAATAAGGGAGCTGCACCAAGGGACCCATTGCATGTTCCGGTTGGGCCAATAACAAGGGCTAAGGCTAGGAGATTCAAAGAGGCACTCAATGGCCTGATCCAAGACACTTGGGCTGATTCTAAATTGTTGGAGCCCAAGATAAGCCCACATGAAGACCAAGGCTTGAATTTGAATGAAAAATGAGAGAGTTTTCTCTTTTGTTCCTTGAGAACTAATTGGAACTTATCAGATTTTCTCTGTGGCGTTCCTCCTTGACTTATCAATCAAGTCTTCCATCCTTGATTGTGGCGTCTTCCTTATACCAAGGTTCACATCTCGCTATAGGTGTTGGGTCGCGGTTTCCATCCGAACCAGAGGTTAGAACGATCCGAGGCATCATCCTTGTTACAATCAACGAGGATCGTATCAGTTGGTATCAGAGCTTCGGCATCTAACATCAGGTTTTATCTATCTTTGTTCTTCGTCTTCCTTTGAATTCCGTTCAAGTTCAGTACTCAAAAAAAAAAAAAAAAAAAAAAAAAAAAAATTCAGAAGATCTTGCTTGTTGATCAAGGTCGGTAAAAAAAAAAAAAAAAAAAAAAAAAAAAAAAAAAAAAAAAAAATTTGAACGATCTTGTAGTTAAATATATCTCAATCTTTGTCCTTCTTCTTCTGGTTTCATGCAGTAGTAGCATTAAAAATATATATATATATATATATCTATTCTTGGTAGTAGAAACAGCCCTATTATTTCAGTTTCATTGTATTTCGTTTGTGTGAACCTAGCAAATCTAAGTTTCTTGTGAACGTAGCTAAGAAATCCTGATTATTGTTTGGTTAGTTTGATAAGAACTTTTGAGGAAATTGTGAGTGAAAAAAAAGGCAAGAGTGGTGAGAAAATACTGAGGGTAAAAGCCGAATATGATGAGTGAAACACACGAGTGTTGAGTGAATTGATTATTCGAGCGAAACACGTGAGGGAGTGCCGTGAGGTCCTTTTTTATTTTCTAATCTTTTTCTTGCAGGAAAAACATGTCTGACAACAAAGATAAAGGCACTACTGAGGATTCTTCCATTCCAGCAGATCTAAAGAATTGGAAGGAGGCATTAGTAGGGGAGATGAGACGAATGATGAGGGGAGAAATGGAGCACTTACATGAGCGCTTAGATAAAGTGGAAAGCGCACGTGCGGAACAGCCACGACCCGTTCACCAAGCACGTAGGAGAGAGAGAGTTCCGGTAAGGGAAGAAGTTAATGATTATTATGGGGATGAAAACGACATGGAAGGGGATGATCGCATGTCCAATGTGGGTGCGGGAAGATTTAGGCGTGGAATGGGAGGTAGAGGAGATAGGTATGGGAATAGAGAAGATAGGTATGGGAATAGAGGAGATAGGTATGGAGAGAGGGTTGATAATAATTTGGGTAATATCAAGGTGAAGATTCCAACCTTCCAAGGTAAAACTGATCCTGAAGCTTATTTGGAGTGGGAGAAAAGAATAGAGTTGGTGTTTGATTGCCATGATTACTCCGAATTGAAGAAAGTGAAATTGGCAGCCATAGAATTCACCGATTATGCTATTGTTTGGTGGGATCAATTGATTATGAGTAGGAGACGGAATGGAGAAAGACCTATTGAGACATGGGAGGATATGAAAACTGTTATGAGGAGGAGATTCATTCCAAGTCACTACTACAGGGGTTTGTTTCAAAAATTGCAAACTCTTACTCAAGGGTCTAAGTGTGTAGAAGACTACTACAAGGAGATGGAGATAGCCATGATTCGAGCTGATGTGGAGGAGGACCGAGAGGCGACAATGGCTAGGTTCCTAAATGGGTTACACCGAGACATTGCAAATGTAGTGGAGTTGCAACACTATGTTGAATTGACTGACATGGTACACATGGCCATCAAAGTGGAACAACAATTGAAGAGGAAGGGTTCCACACGGGTTGGGCAAAATTCGGGTTCTTCATCATCATGGAAACCGAATTGGAGCAAGAAAGAGGACCAGCCTAGTTTCAAGGCCAAAGCCGAACCTCCTAAAGATCATAAGGCCGGAGGCTCATTAAATCAAGGTAAATCAGATCCTCAACCTTCTAGAAACCGTGACATTAAATGCTTTAAGTGTTTGGGAGCAGGTCATATTGCATCACAATGCCCAAACAAGAGAGTAATGGTTTTGAGGGATGATGGTGATATCGAATCCGAGGAAGAATCTGATGATGAGTCTATGCCACCTTTGGAGGATGCAAGTGACTTCGAATATCCGGTAGGTGGAGAGCTTTTGGTCGCAAGAAGAGCTCTTAGTGCTCAAGCCAAGGAAGAGGATGAGGTACAACGTGATAACATCTTTCACACACGCTGCCATGTTAATGACAAGGTATGTAGTATGATTATTGATGGGGGGAGTTGTACTAATGTGGCTAGCACTACTTTGGTGGAAAAATTGAATTTGACAACTTTGAAGCACCCAAAACCTTATAAACTACAATGGTTGAATGATAGTGGGGAAGTTAAGGTGAATAAACAGGTGTTGGTGTCATTTTCAATTGGAAAATATAAAGATGAAGTTATTTGTGATGTGGTACCAATGGATGCGAGTCATATTCTTTTAGGAAGACCATGGCAGTTTGATAGGCATGTGACTCATGATGGATATACAAATAGATACTCATTTGTACTCAATAAAAGGCCAATCACTCTTGTACCTTTAACCCCAAGCCAAGTATATGAAGATCAAGTGAGGTTAAAAAAAGAGAGAGATGTTAAAAAGGAGAGTGAGAGCTCAAAAGAAAGAGAGACAAAAGGGAGGGAGTCCGAAACAGCAAAAAAAGAAAAAAAGGCTGATGAGAAAAAAAAGGAGAGAAAACAAGTGAGCTTTTATGCACGAGGGAGTGAGATCAAAAGGGCTTTGTTTTCAAATCAGCCAATGATTGTACTTTTGTACAAAGAGGCTTGTTTTAGTGCTAACGAAATTGACTCTTCTTTGCCTAGTGTTGTTGTTTCCCTTTTACAGGACTTTGGTGAAGTGTTTCCCGAGGAGATGCCTATTGGTTTACCGCCAATAAGGGGGATTGAGCACCAAATTGATTTTGTACCCGGAGCGCCAATTCCAAATAGGCCCGCATATAGAAGTAATCCCGAGGAGACAAAGGAACTTCAAAGACAGGTTGAGGAGCTCATGGAAAAGGGGTATGTTCGTGAGAGTATGAGTCCTTGTGCGGTTCCCGTATTGCTTGTGCCTAAGAAGGACGGAACATGGAGGATGTGTGTTGATTGTCGTGCCATCAACAATATCACTGTAAAGTATCGACATCCTATTCCTAGATTAGATGATATGCTTGATGAATTGCATGGTTCTATTGTTTTCACAAAAATTGATCTTAAAAGTGGATATCATCAAATTAGGATGAAAGAAGGTGATGAGTGGAAAACTGCTTTCAAAACAAAGTATGGTTTATATGAGTGGTTAGTTATGCCTTTTGGGTTAACTAATGCACCAAGTACTTTCATGAGATTAATGAACCATGTATTGCGTGCTTTCATTGGGAAATTTGTGGTTGTTTACTTTGATGACATTCTGATTTATAGCAAGACTTTGGATGAGCATGTTGAACATTTAAAACTTGTTTTAGGTGTTTTAAGAACAGAAAAATTGTTTGCTAATTTAAAAAAGTGTACCTTTTGCACAGATAAGCTTGTATTTCTGGGTTTTGTTGTTAGTGTTAAGGGAATTGGGGTTGATGAGGAAAAGGTTAAGGCAATTAGGGAGTGGCCGAAACCGACAAATGTGGGACAAGTGAGAAGTTTTCATGGGTTGGCTAGTTTCTATAGGAGGTTTGTGAAAGACTTTAGTAGTCTAGCTGCACCTTTAACTGAAGTTATCAAAAAGAATGTGGGATTTAAGTGGGGTAATGAACAAGAAAAGGCATTTAACTTGATTAAGGACAAACTAACTAATGCACCTTTGCTTGCTTTGCCTGACTTTGCTAAAGCTTTTGAGATTGAGTGTGATGCTTCAGGAATAGGTATTGGGGCTGTTCTAATGCAAGAAGGACGTCCCATTGCATTTTTTAGTGAGAAGATAAATGGAGCAGCCTTGAATTATCCTACCTATGACAAGGAGATGTATGCGTTGGTTAGGGCATTGGAGACTTGGCAACACTACCTTTGGCCAAAGGAATTTGTGATCCACACGGATCATGAGTCCCTAAAGCATTTAAAGGGGCAACATAAGCTAAATAAGCGGCATGCCAAGTGGGTGGAGTTCATAGAAACATTTCCATATGTGATCAAGTACAAGAAAGGTAAGGAAAACGTCGTCGCTGATGCTTTGTCTAGAAGGTACGTTTTACTTTCCACTTTGGATGCTAGATTGTTTGGTTTTAACTACATTAAAGAATTGTATGTGGAAGATGCTGATTTTGGCAATGTATTCAATGCATGTGAAAATGTTGCATTTGGCAAGTTTTATAGGCATGATGGATTTTTGTTTAGAGAAACTAAATTATGCGTGCCTAAGAGTTCTTTGCGTGAATTGCTTGTTAGAGAAGCACATGGGGGAGGTTTGATGGGGCACTTTGGTATAGCCAAGACACTAGATGTTTTGCATGAACACTTCTTTTGGCCTCATATGAAACGTGATGTAGAGAGAATTTGTGAGAAATGCATTACATGTAGACAAGCTAAGTCTAGGGTTCAGCCTCATGGTTTGTATACTCCTTTGCCTATACCTAGTGGACCTTGGATTGATATTTCTATGGATTTTGTGCTGGGTTTGCCTAGGTCAAAGAGGGGTAGAGATTCTATATATGTGGTTGTTGATAGGTTTTCTAAAATGGCACATTTCATTCCTTGTCATAAAACTGATGATGCATCACATATTGCTGATTTGTTTTTCAAAGAAATTGTTAGATTGCATGGCATGCCTAAAACCATTGTTTCGGATAGAGATGCTAAGTTCTTAAGCTACTTTTGGAAAACTCTGTGGGGCAAGTTAGGAACTAAACTTTTATTTTCTACTACTTGTCATCAACAAACTGATGGTCAAACTGAAGTAGTTAATAGAACTTTATCTGCCTTGTTGCGTGCTATAATACAAAAGAACTTGAAAACATGGGAGGATTGTTTGCCGCATGTAGAGTTTGCTTATAATAGGAGTGTGCATTCTGCAACTCAATTTTCGCCTTTTGAAATTGTGTATGGTTTTAATCCGTTAACTCCTTTGGATTTAATTCCTTTACCTGTGAATGAGCATGTTAACTTGGATGGTAAGAAAAAGGCAGATTTTGTTAAGCAAATCCATGAAAAGACTCGGCAAAATATTGAGAGGAGAACTGAACAATATGCCAACCAAGCTAATAAAGGGCGCAAGAAAGTTGTGTTTGAGCCAGGTGATTGGGTGTGGTTGCATATGAGGAAGGAACGGTTCCCAGTCCAAAGGCGTTCTAAATTACTTCCTAGGGGAGATGGCCCATTTCAAGTGCTTGAAAGGATCAATGACAATGCCTACAAGTTAGATCTTCCAGGTGAGTATAATGTTAGTGCAAGCTTCAATGTTTCTGATTTGTCTCCTTTTGATGTAGGTGACGATTTGAGGACAAATCCTTTTCAAGAGGGAGGGAATGATGAGAATAAGGGAGCTGCACCAAGGGACCCATTGCATGTTCCGGTTGGGCCAATAACAAGGGCTAAGGCTAGGAGATTCAAAGAGGCACTCAATGGCCTGATCCAAGACACTTGGGCTGATTCTAAATTGTTGGAGCCCAAGATAAGCCCACATGAAGACCAAGGCTTGAATTTGAATGAAAAATGAGAGAGTTTTCTCTTTTGTTCCTTGAGAACTAATTGGAACTTATCAGATTTTCTCTGTGGCGTTCCTCCTTGACTTATCAATCAAGTCTTCCATCCTTGATTGTGGCGTCTTCCTTATACCAAGGTTCACATCTCGCTATAGGTGTTGGGTCGCGGTTTCCATCCGAACCAGAGGTTAGAACGATCCGAGGCATCATCCTTGTTACAATCAACGAGGATCGTATCATTCTCATTAATCACTATTCTATTTTTTTAAAGAGTTTAATTACTTAGATTTGTAGGGTCCTTTAATATTTATTAGGATTAATTTGATTAAGCCCCTAATAATAATTGGACCTAATAATGTGTTTAGTTTTAATAGTTAAAACTTGGTAAATACACATTTAATAATTCTAGTCTTAGTATATAGTATACATAGATTAGAATTATCACTAATGAACTAGATTTTTAAGAGTTAAAAATCAAATTAGTTTATTAGCTATTGGAATAGGATTCTAATAAATTGTGATTAATGCACTTGACACTTAGATTGAAATTAGCCGTTTAATCTAGTTTTATCTAGGTGCATTAATATTAATAGAAAACCCTTATTATAAAATAGTGAGTGGGAGAGGGATATATGACATTATATCCTGCAGTCTCCATCATTAGTTCAACACCGTAAGATTCGAGTGGGGCCTCGTGACGGCATTGTTTTCGTCCTCCCTAAGGAGGGTTTCCATAAGAATCAATATCAAGGTTGACTTCCTAACGGATAGGATTTCTGAGGGGATTTCGAGATTGACCGACCCTAAGGCGGCAATTCTCGAGTTAAGCTCATGAGATCTGAAATGATGGGTTACGCTCACAAGGTTTTAAATTAAATTGGTTAATTAGAAACCTGACTGAAATATACGATGGTTGAATGTTAGAGGAATAAGAGTTATTTCGGTATAACATTTGATTGAGAATGTCTCGATCCAACATGCAAGAATTTGACTGACCCTAAGGCGGCACTTGCTTGTGGTATGTTGGATTGTCGTGGCGTAGAAACATTTTTTTTGGGTTGTTCTTGTTCATTAAACATTTTCATGCATCATGTTTAATCTTATGCCGAACATTCGCACATGTTTTGAATGTATGAATGAATGAATTCTTTATTTATGTTTTTTTCAGCCATGTCAACTGCACTATTACAAATCATAGCCAATGACAAATTAACTGGTGATAACTACACTAAATGGAAACACAATATCAATGCAATTTTGGTCACCAAGGACCTTAAGTTTGTGCTTACGGAGGAATGTCCTCCAACGCCTACTGCCAATGCCGCACGAACTGTTCGTGAGGCATATGAGAAATGGGTCTCATCAGATGAGAAAGCCCGAACATATCTGTTAGCAAGTATGACAGACGTGCTTGTCACTAAGCACGAAGCAATGGGTACTGCATTTGAAATAATGGAGTCATTGTAGGCTATGTTCGGGCAACCCTCTGAGCAAAAGCGGCACGAAGCTGTTCGTTCCGCTATGCTCGCTCGTATGAAGGATGGTGCATCAGTTCGGGAACATGTCCTAAACATGATGTCCTACTTCAACACAGCAGAAATCAATGGCGGGGCCATTGATGAACCCAGTCAGGTGAGCATCATACTGACGACTCTTCCGAAGAGTTTTGATCAGTTCAAGAGCAACTATGGGATGAACAAGCTTAGGTTCAGTCTCACACAGTTGCTCAATGAGCTCACTACCTTTGAGTCCTTGACTAAGGACAGCAAGGGCAGGACCGGTGAGGCAAATGTTGCCGAACCATCTTCCTCCAATAACAAAAAGAGGAAGAGGTCTACTGGGAAGGCGAAGGGTAAGCCCAAACCCAAGAAAGCCCAGAGCAAAAAGAAAGGCGCCTCTATCGACAAGAGTAAGGGAAAATGTTTCCATTGCGACAAAGTCGAGCACTGGAAGAGGAACTGTCCTCAATATCTGGAGGAGGTAGCCAAGAAGAAGAAAACGAAAGGTAAATATGATTTACTTGTTCTTAAGTCGTGTTTAGTGGAAGATGATTCTTCACCTTGGATAGTTAATTCAGGGGCCACTAACCATGTTTGTTCTTCTTTGCAGTGGACTGATTCTTGGACATAGCTTGAGGAGGGAGCCTTCTCTATACGTGTGGGGTCAGAGGATGTCGTGTCGGCACGAGCAGTGGGCGTAATTAGATTGCGTTTTTGTAATAATAATTTCATATTGTTGAACAATGTATTTTTCATTCCTGGATTTACACGGAATTTAATTTCCGTTTCTAAATTGTTAGAACAATTATATTCTGTTTCTTTTGATAATAAATCAGTTATTATTGCAAAGAATGGTCTGAATATTTGTTCAGGAATTAATGAAAACAAATTATATGTGTT
Source organism: Acer campestre (assembly GCA_954870605.1). Lineage (NCBI taxonomy): Eukaryota > Viridiplantae > Streptophyta > Magnoliopsida > Sapindales > Sapindaceae > Acer > Acer campestre. The sequence continues at coordinate 29,594,693 of OX940803.1, read as the reverse complement.
AAGACCGTTAATACATACAACACTACTCAACACTGAAATGTTTAAGGTTGAAAAACCAAAAACTAAACGATAAAAGATTTCTCCAGAAAACGAAACGTATCTATGGCATCTAAGACTTGGCCATATCAACCTTGACCGGATAGATAGACTAGTGAAAAGCGGACCTTTAAGTGAGTTAAAGGTTGGCACCTTACCTGTCTGCGAATCCTGTTTAGAAGGTAAAATGACCAAGAGACCTTTTCCTGGAAAAGGGCTGAGAGCTAAAGAACCACTAGAGCTTATACATTCAGACGTCTGTGGATCGATGAATGTTAAAGCAAGGGGTGGTTATGAGTATTATGTCACCTTTATAGATGACTACTCAAGATACGGATATGTCTACCTAATGCAACGAAAGTCGGAAACTTTTGAGAAGTTCAAAGAATTCCGAGCTGAAGTTGAAAATCAATTAGGAAAGACTATCAAGACTCTACGATCAGATCATGGAGGTGAGTACCTTGACCAAGAGTTTGAAGACTTCATGGTCGAGTATGGGATAGTGTCCCAACTCACAGCTCCCGGTACACCTCAGCAGAATGGTGTCGTGGAGAGGAGAAATAGAACCCTAATGGAAATGGTGAGATCTATGATTAGTTTCTCATTGTTACCAAATTCCTTTTGGGGATATGCATTACAAACAGCGGCATACATTTTGAATGTAGTGCCATCCAAATCTGTTCCTAAGACTCCTCTAGAGTTGTGGAATGGTCGTAAAGTAGTTTGCGACATTTTCGCATATGGGGGTGTCCAGCACACGTGCTAAAGAACAGAAGTGGAAAGCTAGAGACCAAGTCTGTGGTCTGCTTGTTTGTAGGATACTCCAAGGAGACCAGAGGTGGATACTTTTATAGTCCTAAAGATAACAAAGTGTTTGTATCGACAAATGCAACATTTCTTGAGGATAACTATATTAGTGACCATAAGCCTCGTTCTAAAATTGTATTGAATGAGTTGGAGCCTGGTGAGACCAGTTCTCAGTCAACAAGAGTTGTTGATCCATTAACATCTGAGAGTCAGATGATTCCTAGTCAGGATATACTACCACTTAGACGTAGTGAGAGGGTTGTAAGACAGCCTGAACGCTATTTGGGTGTAAGTGAGGGACAAGATGTTGTCTCTGCTGATAGTGTGGATGATCCATTGACATTTAAGAATGCAATGGAAGATCCTGATAAAGAGGAATGGCTTAAAGCCATGAATCTCGAGATGGAGTCCATGTACTCTAACTTAGTCTGGGAACTTGTAGACTTACCGGATGGGGTGAAACCCATAGGGTGTAAGTGGATTTACAAGAGAAAGAGAGGAGTAGACGGGAAGGTAGAGACCTTCAAGGCAAGGCTAGTGGCAAAGGGTTATACCCAAAAGGAGGGGGTCGATTATGAAGAGACCTTCTCGCCAGAGCTATGTTTAAGTCTATTCGGATTCTCTTATCCATTGCTGCCTATTTTGATTACGAAATTTGGCAAATGGACGTCAAGACTGCATTCTTGAATGGCAATCTTGATGAGAGCATCTACATGATGCAACCAGAGGGATTCGTGTCTCCAGATCAAGAGCAAAAAGTTTGCAAGTTGCAGAGATCCATTTATGGACTTAAGCAAGCATCTAGATCTTGGAACATAAGGTTTGATGATGTGATCAAAACCTATGGCTTTGAGCAAAACGTTGATGAGCCTTGTGTCTACAAGCGCATTATTGACAAAAAAGTAGTTTTCTTGGTCCTATACGTAAATGACATCCTACTCATTGGGAATGATGTAGGAGTATTGTCTGATGTAAAGGGCTGGCTGGCCAGCCAATTCTAAATGAAAGATTTGGGAGAGGCGAGTTATGTTCTATGGATCCAACTTATAAGGGATCGCAAGAACAAATTTATAGCACTGTCTCAGGCATCGTATATCGACAAAATTCTTGTACGATTTTCGATGCAGAACTCCAAGAAAGGTAATTTACCTTCCAAGTATGGAGTTCACTTGTCTAAGGAACAGTGTCCTAAGACACCTCAAGAAGTTGAGGATATGAGACGTGTTCCCTATGCGTCAGCAGTAGGTAGTCTCATGTATGCTATGTTATGCACGAGACCGGACATCTGCTTCGCAGTGGGAGTAGCCAGCAGATACCAGTCTAACCCAAGATTAGATCATTGGGTTGATGTCAAGACTATTCTCAAGTATCTTTGGAGAACGAGGAATTATATGCTAGTGTATTCATGACAGGATTTGATCCTGTTAGGATGTACGGATTGCTGATCCACTTACGAAGACCTTACCGGCTAAAGTGTTTACGGGTCACCTAGAGAGTCTAGGTTTACAAGACATGTCTCACATGCTTTAGTGCAAGTGGGAGATTGTTGGGGTTTTTGCCCTAAAGCTTGTAATTTGTAAATGTGAATTGAATATAAATAAAAGAAGTAGTTTATTCATTAAAATTATCTCATACATTTATAATAACATGTGTACTTAACATCCAAGATTGCCGGATGTAATTTCAAACCGAGTATATGAATGTCATATACAGATGGATTCAGTTTGAAATGAGCAATCTAAAGAGTCCGTAGATAGCAAATAAAGCTGGGTACTTTATTTGTGGTCAATCTATAGCTGCGGTCCATTCCGTAATGTACGGTGATCTTATCCTAGATCATTCATATGGAGATATGAGAATGGAGGCACCTTATATGATGTGATCATATAGGATTGGGCCATGATCTATATGAATCTCTCACCAAGATCCGTTACATGATGAGATTCATATATATCAACTAATGATGGCTATATATGGGTGATCTTAATCCTGAGTGTCTTATCGACTCCTTCAGGTTAGATCGTGGTCTTTGATATACCATGGGTGAGGTCGGAGTTGCATTCCTGATCAATATGCTCCGTATGTTGGGATCGCGGTTTGGCTTGTGGCTGGGAAGGTTTGCACACAATAGTGGAATCCACTCCTTCTTGTGAGAAGTAGATAGTAGTTCCCTTAAGGGTTGATTCGGGGCTTGAACAATATGAGCGCTCTCCTAATTCCGTAAGGAATGTAGGATTTATTGTTCATTAGAGAATCAATGATACTTAATGGAAAGATATAATTAGAGGGGTATAACGGACATTATGACCCATCTCTAATTATGAACTACCTATGGAGGATTATACCATATGTAATAGCTATATCGATGGACACCAAGAATTATTGGTTTGTGTAAAAACGTTTACAGTTGAGAGAGTGCAATTTCGGGTTTTTAGTGGAATAACACCGAAGTTAATAATCATGAAATATTAATTAAAGAGTTTAATTATTTATTTCTAAGGATTATTGGAGCTCAAAATACTGTGGGTCCATTAGGTCCCCTTGCTAGCTCGATCGATTTAGGTAACAAGGGTCACGGTTAATTAATTGGATTGTCCAATTAATTGTGTTACAAAAGTGACACGTGTTTATTCAGGAATTAATTGAATAATGTGATTATTCAATTAATGAATATTAATGATTATGTTAATTAAATAATTAGATTATTTAATTGAGTAATTAATCATTAGATGGAGGGTGTTGATTGATATTTAATTTTGAATGAAGAAAAGATAATTTGATTATTTTATTTTCATTTAATTAAATATTTAAATTTGAATTTAAAAGAGTTTTGAATTCAAATTAAATCAAATAAATTAATTAATATCTTTAAAACATATTTGATATCTTAAAAGATTTTATTAGTTTAAGTTTAAAAATTATATATATATGAATATATGATATATGTGATTTTGAAAAAAAAAAAAAAAGGAGAGAGACAATTTTTGTATCTGATACAAAACAAACAAAAAGAAGAAAAGAGAAAAAGGTGTGCGGCCAAAGTGAATCAAAAAGAAAAAAAAAATAATTACATTTTTAAAGCTTTATTTTTGGCTGAACCTAAAATATACAAAAAACAAGAGTTGTTTTTTTGTGTATTCTTCTTCAATCTCCATTCATCCTCCTTGTTCCTGAGTACCGTGACGCGCCCACACGCTGTTACCAGTTCCGGGAGATAGCGAGGAAGATCAAGTGGTTCAAATCAGCAGCAGATCGAATTAAAGTGAAGGAGCCTCCTACGTAGGTATGAAATCGTTTCACCTTCTTTAATTGTTTTCGATTATTACTGTACAAATAGGTTTAGTTTATGATTGCATAAAATATTTTTAAAAACCTTTCCGTTGCGCAATCTGTAAACCTGGGTTCCTACAGTTAGCCTTATCTAAGAGGAATGAAGAAGGTTTGAAGAGGGAGCTTAAAGAAGCTAAAGGATCAATGCCTAGGATGGCCTCTAACACTAAGAAGCTTGACCGTATGTTAAGTGTTGGAAAGAATCCTTATGACAAGAGAGGTCTTGGGTTTGAAGATGTCAAGGAGACCTCCACTCCCAACAAGACTGTGTTTGTCAATAGCTTGAGCAACAAAGAAGCTTCACTGATGCAAACTCCTAGAAAAAAGATTGATCTAGGACAATGCTTACATAGTGAAACAAATATAACTCGAGCTGTGTTCCAATATATTAATTCAATCTAGAGGGGGGGTGAATAGATTTTAACGATATTACCCAATTTTCGCGTTAAGTCAATATTACGAAAATGCCCCAAACTAGTCAATACAATAACAAGTGTAATATGGTGCAGAATTATAAACGACACTTGATATTTACGTGGAAACCCTCACGAGAAAAACCACGGGCTGTATAGTGTGCCACACTCGAACCTCGAACCACTAAATGTGTTAAACGATTACAACCTACTCCCGGTATATAATCACACACCTACCTAATCCCGGTATAAGTGAACCTAGTCCAATTGCTTGTGTGACCACCTAATCCCGATGTCCGACCTAATCCCGGTCTATCACAACAAGACTTCAATTGCTTGCGATCTAAGCAACCTAATCCCGGAAGCTACACGCAAGACTTACTTCTCAATGAAGAGATTACAACCTATGTGAATATATAATGATATTCAATGAGCAAATAAAGCTAGGTAACCTTAGATGCTTATCTAGGATGATTAGATAACAATAAATGCAATCCTAGATGTCAATAGCTAAATGACATGTCAAATAGCTTAGCAAATCATAGATAAAATAACCTAGATGTTGCTATCAAAATACAACACACAAACATGTCAACACAACAATCTCTATTTTGTATCTAGAATATATTCTAAGAGCATACAAATAATATAAGAGATTTCTTTGATAAATAAAACACTAAACTTATATGAGATTAGTGAAGAACATACCAAAGGATGTGTGTTGACCAAAACCCATGCAAGCAAGCATCCTAACTATGCTAGAAAATGCTAGATGATATTTAGATGCATATGAGAAATGTTTTGAGTGTGTAAAAATGAGTTCATGATTTGATTTTCTCTCAAATATCTCTCTTTCAAGTTTAGGGTTCTTTTAGAGTCAGAGAACTAGGTTAGAGACATGAGAAAGTATGATATTTATAGGCATCAAGAACAGGACAAGTGAAAAGACAATTTTGCCCTTGAAATCACCGATCGGCGGTTTCATTCTGCGGTCGTGGCTGCAGAATGTAACCGCCGAATTGAACCCGAGAAGCAGGGGTTCAATCGGCGACCAGATTCGGCGGTCAAGCGAAACCGCCGATCAAAACCCAAAAAGAAACCGACCTAAAAATATCTGATTCGGCGGTTTCAATTCGGCGGCCAGGCCTCCGATTAAACCTCAGAATCAAACCCGAGAATAATAAATGCATCAGGTCTAATTCGGCGGTTTCGATTCGGTGGCCTGACCGCCGATCGTAACCGCAGATCCAATCCAGAGCTTTCTGGAATCAAACGGCGGTTTCATTCGGCTGTCGTGGCCGCCGATCAAACCGCCGTTTCACCAATGATGGTGAAACCAAAGGAGAAACCAAGGGCATTCTCCGAAGGCGATCTTCGCGCAAAACCAAGCACATTATCGTGCAAGCGCGGACGTTTCCGAACATATTCGGGAAACGAATTACACGACACAAACAAACGCACAAGAAGATATAATCAATCAAAGTGCTAGTGTGTAATGTGACATGTGAAGAGTATGCACACATATGCAAGTATGCTAAGTGTGTGTGTGCTTCTAGATCTTTTCAATGAAAACCAAGCACTAGAGATATACCTTTGAAGTGCTTGACACCTTGAGGTCTTGAAGAGGGCCTTCGATGTTGGTCTTCAATCACCTAATCTACCCTTACAATTCAAACCCCAACTTGTGGTTTGTCCACGAAATAAGCCAATCAATAATGGGAATCCTTACACATAGTGCACAAGTGAAGGTGGCGCCAAGAAGGCAACCTCAAGCTCAACCTATAAGAGCTCCCCAAGCCAACTTTCCTCAACCATTGGCTCATCAAGGAAAGAGACCAATCATGCAAGCTTAACCAAGGGAGCAAGCTAGACCAGTTCAACAACGAAGAAGCAATAAACCGATTCAATCACAACAACATGGGAAGGATCCTATGCATGCACACGGATATGGTATGATTCTTAACTTCATCCCTACATGTCATTTTTGTTGTATTGATGGTCATATTAGACCAAATTGCTTTCGTTACATTAAATGCATAGAGTTAAAAGCATGATTGAAAAGAAAAAAAAAAAAAGTAGAGCCAAGATGCATGTTCCTAGGAATGACAGAACAAATTTGCATGATCATAGCTAGAGCCCATGTACCATTGACCACTAGGAAAGAAAGTGTTTCACCTAGGTGGATTAGAAGAGATGTTTATTTTTGCCATGTTGCACAAATTGCCTTGAAGGCAAATTCTTCTAATTTTTGATATTTAGATAGTGGGTGCTCTAGGCACATGACAGGAAACAAAAGTTTCTTTGAGACTCTTGTCATGGAGGAAGGGGGATTTGTCACCTTTGGTGATGGGTCTAAAAAAAGAGTTGTAGGGAAAGGAACCATCTCCATTCCCAAATTACCCTCCTTGTCCAATACTTTATATGTTGATGGCTTGAAAGCCAATTTAATAAGCATTTCTTATCTTAATGATGAAGGACTCTCCGTCTTGTTTAGCGAAACTGATTGCTCAATCTTATTGCCCGATAGACAAACCTTATTGGAAGGTATAAGATTTAGCGACAATTGATATTGTCTTGAAGCTAGAGTGGTCTCTTGTAATTCTTAAAAGGATGAGCAAATTGAGTTGTGGCATGAAAGACTTGGCCACATGAACTATCGAGATTTACAAATCTTAGATAAGTTCAATATTGTGCATGGCCTGGGAAGAAAGTCATGTTAGGATTATGTTCAATAGCAATAGTGTAATATTGTTTTTGACAATATTTTCATATTAATAAAGTGATTTCTATTTTTAACAAATCTTATAGCATTTATAGTTTAATTATTATAATTGTCAAAAGTAAATAATCATAAAGTCAAAAGACTATGAGAAATGAAGAATTGTTTGTACATCTGGATATGTATGAGGTAAACATAATTCTTTAGATAGTCCTGAATAATGTTCACAACTTAAGCTAAAGGTTGGGTGCCTTTATCTTGTTAAAGTTGTAGATTCTTTTGCTAGCATTTGAGGGGGATAATGTGCTATGATGAGTCTAAAATCATCAAAGTGTAATGTCTTTGGGTAAAAGAATCTAGTGCACTTGGTGCATTGAATAGGATCACAATGAAATACTTTATCCAGAACTGTCAGTGGATAAAAGTTTTCATTATGACGACAATCGGAGAGTCTATCTTAATCCTGAGATAAATAATAGACTTATGGTTACAAGTGTTATCATTTGAGCTATCAATGAGTACTATTATATATCATAGTCTATCCTCGATTGTTTGGTGGTATTCATTTGCTAATTGATAGAGGACTTCATTTATAGATATGGACTGTAAGTGCCTCATTTTTATTGGCTCATTTCATGACAAACCACATTGTGGGGGTTTAAAATGTAAGGGTAGTTTAGGGCTTCCATGTTCGTGATCAAGCTCATTTGGTTTTCATGCCCTCAAGCACAAGAGCTCATTGAATGTACAATCACTTATGCTTAATCTTAATTGAAGAGATTTAGTTGCAAACACACACTTAGCATATTTGCATATGTGTGCATTCTCTTCACATATCACGTTTCACACTTGCACCTATTTGTTGTATTTTGTTGTGTGATAGTGTCTTGTAATTCATTTCCATTTGTGTGATTGGAAATGTCTATGCTTATCTTAGCGCGATGTTTGACCACTAGAGAGGTCCATTTTCCTCTCTTGGATTAGTCCTTGGTCACGTGGTCTTATACCATGAGTTTTGGCAATATTGTATTGCTCAAATTTGACCTTTGGTCACTCAAATGACCATATCTCTTTCTACAGATATCAAAACCCTTTTTTTGTAAAAAGGAGTAGAAAGTAGACATCCATACCTTTCCAATGTTATATCATATGAAAGGTTTCAATATCGGTTGGTCATGTTTCGGGAATCTCGAATCTAGAGCTGTTGCACTGTCGCACTTTGTTTACCCGAGACAAATGCGACCTTAGAAGTGACTTCCATCAAAGTCACTTTTAAAGTCACTTTTTGACCCCTTGTACCGAGACAGATGTGACCTTAGAACTGACTTCCATCCAAGTCACTTATAAAGTCGTTTTTTGACGGGAGAAACAAGTTTTCTTTCCAAAACTACGTAGTTTCATTTAGGGTTCCTATATATATGATGTCTTCTCTTGTATGGTTTTTTAGAGAGCAAAAATTACATCTTTCAAGAGCCAAAAGAGAGCTTTCTAACCAAAGTCATCTAGATTTTATTTTTATCACACAAAACACAAAGACCCATCATCCTTTCATGATTCATTCATCATCTAGCATATTCTAGGTATGATTTCTTATGGGTTTTCATTATTGCTCACATGACTTGTAGTTAGAACATTATTTGCATATCTTCACATTTTCTTACTTTACAAGATTGCATCTTTATTACGTGACTAGTTTCAAGATTGCTCTTTTATTGTGTTTCGTGAGTTGTATTGTGATAGCTAGCATTTAGGATCATTTTGCCCTCTAGCTAAGTCTCTATGCTTTGCATTTAGACATTATTGATTAGGACTCCTTGATTGCATTTATTGTCCTTGCCTTATTTAATGACAACTTATATTGATTGGCTTTTGTTTGATGACTAGATTTTAGGTTTTCATATCTATATCTAGTTAGGTCTTCATGAGCATTCATTTAGACATATTGATATCTAGAATTGATTTTATTGCCATCATTTAATCTCTAGATAAGCATTTAGTGTAGCCTAGCATTATTTGCATTTTGGATATTGTCATATATTCACATAGGTTATTGATTTCTTCATTGAGAATTAAGTCTTGTGACTACCGGTGTGTAGTGCTCAAGCAACTTTGCTCTAGGTTCACTATTAAAGGCCTACGGGTAGTAGTGGTGGGTTAGTGACCGTGTAGGGTTTGGCATGGTCAACCTACGTTGTAAACACCATTACAAGTGGTGGATTCGAGGATCGTGTGCGCACATATCAGCCTGTGGTTTTTCCTTGTTGAAGGTTTCCACGTAAAAATCAAGTGTTCTTTAAATTCCGCACTTTTACTTGATTTTTATTGTTTGTTGAAATGGGTTAATTGTGATTAATTTTGACTAATTGAAAAATTGGTAATAATCGATTAACAACCCATTCACCCCCCCCCCCCCCCCCCCCACCAAGGTTGTTTTAGACCCACGTAATATGTATATATTTTCATGGACATCGTGGCTCCATTTATTAAATGTGAGTAAAATATCATCATATGGATATTTTGTGGTATTGGATATTAAATCTTAATGTTAAGTTTTCGATAGTGTCTATTGAAACATGACTTCTGGACAAGTCAAAATATCCAAGTTCAAAATGTGGTCATATGAGTAAATATGGTAACTAGGAGAGCTTTAGGTGGTCTATGAGCTTTTGGCGATTACTGATATTTTTCACGAAGATACAATATCTCCAATAAGATTGTCTAAGGTATGAATGAGAAACATTTACTTATTCTATCTTTATTTAAGAGTTCAATTTTAATTCTTTAGTAGAATGAGCTAAAATTAATAGATCGAATATAAGTGAATCATTTATTGATTGTGATTAGGTTATGTATATTGAAGCTTAAATTTAGATAGCCTGCCAAGATCCCCAATCCACACAGACTTGCATGGATTACTTGATATATTCTACCGGACTAATTTATGGGTCCATCTAGAATTGTAATTAATACATTAAGAATATAATTTGCACATTTATTATATAATGGGCTGTTAAATTATATTAATGTATTAACTTAAGGCATGTGGGCTTGTTTCTTTTAGTAAGAATGAGTTTAGTTCACATGTGGACTTTTTACTAAAGTCCAATGGATTTAATAAAATGGAAAAACAATATGATGCCCATGATTATGTACTTGGGTGGCATGGCTAGTGATTTTAGCCTAGTATATTGTTTTATTTTATTATTTAATTAAATGGAAATTAATTAATTATTTAATAAAAAGTCAAAATCTTTTCTAATTAGGAGAAGGTCTCTTAGTATGATAAGTATCAAAGGCTTTATTTGGTAAGTAGATAAATAAAAGAAATTTATTTATCTAGTCAAATTAGGAAGTCTTTGATATAGTCACAATTGGATAATACACTACAGAGTTGGATTATGGTTGAATTCTAAAGGTTGATAGGAGTCTTTGGTGGAAACACAAATCCTCCTTGTGAGAGGATTTCGGCCAAAGACAAGTAATCCTACCGAGAGCAAGAATTCAGCCAAACTTAGTATTTTTAGAGCGAGGATTTCGGCCACCCTAATGTTTTTGAGAGAGTTATTTCTTTTGCTTGAAAAAAAAAATCCAACTCTTACACATAGTGTGAAATTCGGCCAAGAGGAAAAAGAGAGAAGAAACATTTTATTTCGATAGTGCACTTGTAGATTTACATCAAACGGCTTTGTGCATAACTTCGAATTAAGTTCACACGAGTTTTGATCAAAAGATTGATAATTCACAAGTGACCGAACGTTCTTCATTTTTTCTCTAGGAAGATTATTGTGACTAACAAAAGAAAAAGTTTTTTGTTATCCATCCTTAGGTACACAATTCAAAGAAAGGGAGCCTACACTCCTAGGTGATTCACGTTCGTGATTGGATTGGAAGATCTTGTGGATTAATATCAATGCAACATCAATCGTCACGTGAAAAGGTATGATATCTTTTATTATATGTTAATTAATCAAGGGTTAAGGTTCTTCTTTTAAAGGAAATTTTTTAAAATATACAAATCAATTTTTCACTTCCGTAGCATGTATTTTCCCTACAAGTCAATGGTGTTTGTGGACCTTACCAACAAGGGAAACAAACTAAGAGCATGCACAAAAAGGGTAAGTATCTCTCCATCAAGGAGCCCCTAGAGCTTCTCCACATGGATCTTATGGGTCCCATACAAACCGAGAGTTTAGGTTGAAAGAGATACATTTTTGTTTATGTTGATGATTTCTCTAGGTTCACATGGACATATTTTCTTAGAGAAAAATCCAAAACTTTTGATAAGTTTAAAATGCTTTGTACTAAACTTCAAAATGAAAAAGACTCTAACATTAAAAGCATTAAACAAATTTGAAGTGACCATAGGAGAGAGTTTGAGAATGCCTACTTTGAAAGCTATTGCAATAGCTTAGGCATCTCTCATGAGTTTTCGGCTCCTAGGACACCTCAACAAAATAGAATTGTTGAGAGGAAGAATAAGGTCCTTCAAGAGATAACCTGTGTGATGTTGGTTAGCAACAATGTCCCTAGGAACCTATGGGTCGAAGCCGTCAATACAGCTTATTATATAGGAAATAGAGTCTTCCTAAGGCCTGAAACTAAGCAAACCTCCTATGAGTTATGAAGAGGTAGAAAGCCAAATGTTGGCTATACCCACTCATTTGGAAGCAAATGGTACATTTTAAATGACCATGATCAACTTGGCAAGCTTGATGTTAAGAGTGATGAGGGTATCTTTAGTGGATATGCCTTGAATAGTATAGCCTATAGAGTTTTCAACTTGAAGACTCGAAGTGTCATGGAATCATCTAATGTTGTCATTGATGATACTAAGCTTAAGACTAATGATCATGAGGAGGAGGTTGTTGTAGTAGATAATTCTCCATTGGAGAAGGTTATGGAGACTCCTATTGGTGAGAGGTCTAACCTAGATGAAGAGGACATACAACCTCTTGATAAAGTTCCTCTTTTGAACTCTAAAGAACCCGGTCCATGGGTTAGACATCTCTATAACAAAGATGATGTTATTGGAGATATGAATGAGGGTGTTAGGACTAGGCATCAAATAGCTAATCTAATTAGCTACACATGCTACACCTCTCAAATTGAACCCAAAAAGGTTGATAAAGCCTAAAATGATGAATTTTATGTTCTTGCCATGTAAGAAGAGTTAAAGCAATTCGAAAGGAATGAGGTTTTGATTCTAGTTCCCAGACCTAAGACTATTAATATCATAGGCACCAAATAGATATATATGAACAAATCCAATAAGGATGACAACATTGTGCATAACAAGGCAAGACTTGTTGCACAAGGGTGCTCTCAAATTGAGTGTATTGACTTTGAGGAGACATTTGCTCCCGTTGCCCGTTTAGAGTCCATTAGGCTTCTCTTATCCATATCTTGTATTCACAAGTTCAAATTACACCAAATGGATGTTAAAAGTGCCTTCCTCAATGGCTTCTTGCAAGAGGAAATGTTTGTTGAACAACTCAAGGGGTTTGTGGATGCACACCACCCCAACCCTGTCTATCACCTAAAAAAGGCTTTATATGGGTTGAAACAAGCACCGAGGCTTGGTATGAATGCCTCACACAATTTCTTGTTGACAATGACTACACAAGGGGTAGTGTTGACAAAACACTATTCATAAAAAAAAAAAAACAATGATAAGCTTTTCATAGCTCAAATATATGTTGATGATATAGTGTTTGGCTCCACCAACAACACCAAGGTCCAACAATTTGTCGATGTTATGTCTCATGAGTTTGATTTTTGTTGGTGAGTTAAGTTACTGTAAGGATTCCCAGTTTTTGATTGGCTTATTTCGTGGGCAAACCACATTTTGGGGTTGTTTGTAAAGGGTAGCTTAGGTGATAGGTGATCATGCTCAATGGCCCTTCTCAAGCCCTCAAGGTGGACAAGCACTCAAAAGGTATATATATCTAATGTGCTTATTTTCTTATTGAAGAGATTTAGTTGCACACACTCAGTAGTATTGTTTGCATATGTATGCTTTACTTTTGTGTGCATTCTCTTCAAATGTCACTTTTCACACTAGCACGCTGTTTGTCATATCTTGGTGTGTGTTTTGTGTCATGTAATTCGTTTCCCAAATATGTTCGAAAACATCCGCGCTTGCACGATAATGTGCTTGGTTTTGCGTGAAGATCACCTTCGGAGAATGCCCTTGGCTTCTTCTTTGGTTTCACCATCAGTGGTGAAATGGCGGTTTGATCGGCGGCCATGACCGCCGAATGAAAACTGCCGTTTGATTCCAGAGAGCTCTGGATTGGATCTATGGTCACGATTGGCTGCCAGGCCGCCGAATCGAAACCACCGAATAGACCTGATGCATTTATTATTCTCAGTCTCTGTTTGGTGGTTTAATCGGCGGTTTTGAAACTGTCGTTTTAGATATTTTAGGTCGGTTTCTTTTTAGGTTTTGATCGGCAGTTTCGTTGACCGTCGAATCTAGTCACCGAATGATCCCCTGCTTCTCGGGTTCAATTTGGCGGTTCAATTCTGCGGCCACGACCGCAGAATGAAACCGCCGATCTGTGATTTCAAGGGCAGTTTCGTCTTTTCACATGCCCTGTTCTCTTTGTCTATAAATATCACATTTTCTCATTTCTCTGAACAAATTCTTGACTCCTAAAGAACCCTAAGCTTAAAAAGAGAGATTTTGGAGAGATATTTAATAGAGAACTCATTTCCTAAACACTCAAACCATATACATGTGCATCAAAGATCATCTAAGCATTTTCTAGCATAGTTAGTTTGCTTATTTGAATGGGTCTTGGTCATCACACTTCCCTTGGTATGTTCTTCACTTTTATCCATTGATATTTAGTGTTTTATTTATCAAGGCATCTCTTTTATTATTTGAATGATCTTAGATTAATATCTTATATTCAAAATAGAGATTGTTTGTGATGACATGATTGAGTGTTGTATTGTGATAGCTATCTAGGTTTTTATAATCTATTTTTAGCTAAGCTATTTGACATGTTATTTAGCTATTGATATCTATGATTGTTTTTATTGACATATTATCATCCTAGATAAGCATATAGGGTTGCCTAGCTCTTATTGCATGTATTGAGTATTTTTATATATTCACACATAGGTTGTATTATCTCTTCATTGAGAATTTAAGTCTTGTTGGCTAAGGTTGCTTAGGCCATAAGCAAAATGGACTAGAGCCATTTTTAAAGGGCCGCATGGTAGAAGTGGGGGGTTATAGACCGGAGTGTTAGACGAGATCTACATAGGTTGTAAATTCCATTTCAATTAGTGGATTTCGAGGTTCGAGTGTGGCGCACTATACAGCCCGTGGTTTTTTCCCAGCGGTTAGGTTTTCCATGTATACATCAAGTGTCATTTAATTTCTGCACCATATTACACTTGTTGTATTTATATTGACTATTAGGGGTATTTTCGTAACATTGACCTTAAACGAAAATTGGGTGAAAATTAGTAAAAATCTATTCACCCCCCCCCCCCCCCTCTCTCTAGATTAATATATTAAACACACCCGAGTTTATTTGTGAACTTTCAATTGGTATCAAAGCGGGTTCTTAGATATACTTAGGTGATCCTTGCTCACTTTTGGTATGTTATGCATTGTGTGTGATTTCTTGATTTATTCATACATTTTTGCATTCATCTCATTTGCATTCATCCATACACTATGAGTGATATTGGGATGAGCAAAGAGGGAGCGTCGAGTGTGAGGCCACCGTTGCTCACCGGCGTGAATTATGCCTCATAGAAAGGCAAGATGGAGGCATACGTGTGTCAAATCCATGATAAGGCATGGATGGCTATTGAGGATGGATATGCACCTTCTATGATGACTCCCACAGGTGGAGGAGAAGATGTTCTCAAACCTAAGGCGCAATGGAATGCACAAGAGTTTGAGACTTCAAAGTGGAATAGAAAGGCATGGCACGCCCTTCTATGTGCAGTGGATGAAAATCAGTACAAACTGATTCAGAACACTAGGATAGCCAAGGAGGCATGGGATATCTTAAAGGTTGCACATGAAGGAACCGATGTTGTCAAGGATTTCAAGCTACAAGTCCTTCAAACGCAATTCGAGTTGCTTAAGATGGAGGAGGACGAGTGCTTCAATGACTTTGAAGTCAAGTTGATGGATATTGTCAATCAAAGCTATCAACTAGGTGATCCATATTCGGATAGGAGAGTTAAGCAGAAAATCATGAGGTCTCTCCCTACTAGGTTTGAATCGAAAGTTACGGCTTTAGAAGAAAATTTTGGTCATAAGGACATGAAGCCGAGCGAGGTAATTGGAAGACTCCTCGCCTATGAGTCTAGGAAGGGTCCTAGTACTTCACCTCCTAAAAAGCAAAAATGGATTGCTTTGAAAGCCTCCAAGGTTGAGAAGGAGGAAAAGGAGGACTCGGATGAAGACACAGCTTTGTTACTTAGAAGATTCAAAAAGTTTGTCAAGTTCGAGAAGAATGGTTTTGGATCCAAAGGCCAAGATTTGAAGAAAAAGGCTCCCTTCAAGAGATTTGAGCCTGATGAGGTAGTTTGTGTACTCAACAAAATTAATAATAGTATAGATTTTGGTTGATTCTTGAAAACTCTTTTAAGCCACTTAATCCTTTTAAAATGTGATTTGATAGCAAAATAGTGAGCAAGTTCGTTCCACGGGAAATGGAGTGTTAATTAGATAAATTGACTAATCTTTGAACAATAAAATAAATCATAGTGTTTGATAGATGTGTGGTTTCTAAAACCACCAATGCTAACTACTAAAATGAAAATACAAAAATATGTTATGAAAAATAGAATACTCAACACCTTGATAAGAATAGTGAATAAAATCAAATAATAAGATAGCTAAGGAATAGATCGATTAACAATTGAATGTGGGTAAGCTACCTAGCTACATTAATGTACCAATCTCATTATGTTAACCACTTAGAGGCTTAGATTAGTGGGGTTGATATACCCACCACTAATCTATCCTATCCAATGGGTTCTCAATCACACAAGGAGTGTCAATCCACATATGAATATATAACAAATTACTCCACTCAAGATAGCAACTAACAAGTGATATACAAGTTAATTATAATGAATGGAATCTAATTAATTTGAATGAATAGAACACACAAGAGATTCATTACAAGCTAAGATAAACCCACAACCAATTGATCCTCAAATCTATCCCCTAGATTAGGGGTTTAGTTACACATATTTGCAATAAATGAAAAGAAGTAAATAGTAAGGAAATAACCCTTGGGTCACCTTCTTTAAGCTTGATCCTTCTTCTCCTCTATGCTCCTAGATGCAAGGAATGAAGGTTGAGGATATGTCTTGGAATGTGGGTGTTTTGGTGGAAAGTGACTAAGGATTTTGGTGAAGAAATGGTGGGATAAGGAAAGATGTAGTGAAGTAATCAAGGTTTTGTGTTGAGGGTTGGATGGATTAGATGAGTTCAGGAAGAGAAATGGAGGATGAGGAATGGTGTGCCATGGATGATAGAGCTAGATCTCAGATGTGTTCTCTGTATTTTTTTCTCTGATTTTTCGATGCCTTTGAAGATGGAAGGACGTTTTATATATACGCACTCTTGGACATGTATTGATAACTGCTTGATTCGCTGAGGTGGCGCCTTGTTCACTATTTGGTCGCTATGGCGACCCTGGTGCGTAAAACGGTTCGATGAGAAGGTCGCCATGAAAACCATATTTTTCTCCATCTAGCAAGTGGCGACCATGAGCAATTTGTGTAGAGGTCGCCACTTGCACCTCTAGGTCGCCATGGGGACCATAAGTGGTGACCCTGCAAATGTAAGGAGGTTGCCACTTGCAACATCAAGGTCGCCATGGCGACCCTAAGTGGCGACCATGCCTTGACTGAACTAGGTCGCCATTTGCAAGGGAGGTCGCCATGGCGACCCCACCTGGTTCATTTGGTGACTTTCTGTCGCCATGGCGACCAAGTGGCGCCCAAATGGCTACCTTCTGATGTCTTTGGAGAATCCTCTATCGCCATGACATCCATGTAGCGACCTCTCATGTCCAAGTGGCGAAAATGCCTCGTTTCTTCCCATTTGTGAGACATTTTCGCACAAGTCCTCCATTTTCATCTCAATTGCTTCTGAAACCTAATAAAACCTGAAACACTCAATTTAACAACATTAAACATGGGGAAATGCCCGAGAATCAAGCTAAAAGAATTGGAAATGAGGGCCAAAATCATACCAATTTTGGCTTGATCAAATACCCCCAAACCAATCTTTTGCTAGTCCTCGAGCAAAACAATCACAAGCAAACCCCCAAAGACATGCATAGAGATATTTCACAAGTTATCACTTCATATGATCAATGTGCGAAGCCAAAATGAAGAGATTAAAATAGTTATGCCATAGTGAGGATTTCAACATGTAAGAGTATGTCAAGTTAAGATTAAAAACGTGCCACCTTTAGACATAATTGTACGCAATGCGGTCTCACATTCAAAATGCCAAAGCTTCAAAGCAAAGGTGCTATTAGTTTAGAATGTAATTCGCTTTGATACTAAACCTCACCGGATTCTCTCTTCTTTTCTCCAAGACTCCTAGGTTCACTCAATATTATACATGTGCAATATGAATTCATGTTATGGCAACTAATTGATTGCACATGGTAATCATTAAAACCGCAATTTCCTAAAAAGTGATCTCATGAATGGAATTGCAAGTCATGAATTAGAAAGAACATGCATCAACCAAATTTGTACAAAATGGACAATCCTAAAGATCATGAAGGTCTTTTCTTTGGTTGTAATGGGGCCTAAGGTTATGGTGAAACAAAGAATGGAAAAATGGATATCAAGGAACCTAATGATTACATTAAGGTATACATTCTAATTTTTAAGTTCCACAAGTTTCACACATATTGTTCACACTTCAAGGTGTCCAGGCTCACAATTATACATGTGTATGCTACTCATATTTTCAACTTGAGTAGTTCATTTAGTTCTCTTTCTTTTCTAGGCCATTTATGCCTAATTTCTTGGTTCTCTTTTTCTTTGCTTTTCTTTGCTTGCCAATTCTTTTCTTTTCATGCTTTTCATTTTTTTTTTCTTTTCTTTTCACATTCTTTTCAAGCTTTTGTTTTCTTTCAATTTTTTTCTTTTTCAAACATTTCTTGCTTTGCAAGACTCTTACACACATTTACATGCCTAGGTACACACCTTACATTTACAAGTTCAAAATTTTACATTGATTTCCTAAGCCTTCGTAAATCATTTGGTCAAGGTAGGTCAATTATTAATAGGCTATATGGTTCATGTAGATGTGGTTTATGAAAGAAAAGCTTCAAATGTGTTTGGCTTCAAAGGGGCTTAGGAGCACACATATTCACATTGGTTGGAAGTGTTTAGGCCAAAGTGGTTTTCACATGCATCGCCTAAAATCATTTCTAAAGATTTGTCCACTAAGCAAAATAAGGCATCCACAAGCAGTCCATAATATTCTATGGCAAACAACATTTAGTGCAAATGAGACCAAAACATGCTTGTATGAGTGTTTGAGAATGAGTGTTTAAAGAGTGAATGTTTACAACTCAACGTATGCTTTTTAAAGGCTATGTTTGTGATCCTCACGGGAATCTCCACTATTAATTCTTAGCCTTCAAGCAAATTTGATCATTCACTCAACATTAAGAGAAAAAGATTAACGCATTTTGTTCAATGACACCCTGAGTGGCATGGTGTTAATCTAAACCAAACACTAGCAAAGATGCACAATTCCTCACTACATCATGTAAAGAACAATCTCCACAAGCAAAGCATGCTCAAATATGGCAATATCGCAAAAATTTTCGAAAAATTTGGCACACAATTTTGAAAACCAAGCATCATGGCGTTGCACAAATGTACCCACAAACCTAAACTTGACATTGTCCTCAATGTTCATGGGTGGCATAAATAATGACAACAAGCGCAACCCAACAAGTTTCAAGCAATAATCCAACAAAGATAAAAGCAAAATGTACCAATAATCCGGCATATTGCCCTCTCAATCATCCATACACAAAATCCAAACAACACATATATCAATAAAGCACAAATGTCCTAAATCCACTACCAAAATCCAATCCACAACCTTATTCTATGCGGAAGCAAAATAAAGGCAACAAAGAAAAATAAAGATCAAAAGGAAAAGAAATGCGAATACTAAAAGTTTATGAAAATCAAAACTACTAAGCAAAAAGGAAGAACAATTGTTACCCGATCGGATCAGTCAATTCTTCATTTGAAATAGGCTCCCAGGTTGAGTCTCCTCCCCTATATGGCTTCAACCATTGGCCATTCACCTTAAACCTATCGCCTTTCTTCAAACTTTCAATCTCAATGGCGCCATGAACAAACACTTGCACAACTCTGTAAGGTCCTGTCCATCTTGACTTAAGCTTTCCCGGAAATAACCTCAAACGAGACTCAAATAGGAGCACTAACATTCCTGGATGGAAATCTTTCCTTCTAAGCTTCTTATCATGGTAGAATTTAGTCCTTTCCTTGTAAAGCCTTGCGCTCTCATAAGCTTCTAAACGGAACTCCTCAAGTTCACTGAGTTGTTGCTTCCTTTCCTCTCTCGCTTTGTCAAGGTTTAGGTTTAGCTTCCGAATAGCCTATAAGGCATTGTACTCTAGTTCCATCGATAAGTGACATGCTTTCCCAAAGACTATCCGGAAGGGACTCATTCCTATCGGGGATTTGTAGGCTGTCCTGTATGCCCACAATACATCACTCAGTTTGGATGCCCAATCTTTCCTACTCCCGTTAACTATTTTTTCTAGGATTTGCTTTATGTGCCGGTTACTCACCTCCACTTGTCTCGAGGTTTGAGGATGGTATGGAGTTGCCACCTTGTGTCTAACCCCATATTTCTTCAATAAGGCTTTGAAAAATCTATTACAAAAGTGACTCCCACCGTCACTTATTATTGCCCTTGGTGTTCCAAACCTTGCGAAGATATATTCCTTGATGAATCCAATAACCACGTGACTATCACTCGTTCTAGTGGGGATTGCTTCCACCCACTTAGATACATAATCTACTGCCACCAAGATAAAGTTATACCCATGGGAAGTAACAAACGGCCCCATAAAATCTATCCCCCATACATCAAACAACTCGATCACATGCTCACTATTCAATGGCATCTCATCCCTCTTCCCAATGTTCCCCGACCTTTGGCATCTATCGCACCTCAAACAAAATTCATAAGAATCCTTTGCCAAGGTCATCCAATAGAACCCGCTTTGGAGAATCTTCATCATTGTCTTCTTACCACTGTAATGTCCTCCACACTCACGCTCATGGCAAAATCTTAGTATTTCTCCTTGCTCGTTTTCCGGAACACATCTTCGGATAACCTGATTTGGACCTCGTTTAAACAAGTAAGGCTCATCCCAGAAGTAAAATCTAGTGCTAGCTATGAACTTTTTTCTTGCTTGAGGGTTCAATTCCGAAGGGATCACCTTTGATGCTAAAAAATTGACGATATCCGCAAACCAAGGGTATTTATCTTGTATTACCCACAACTGTTCATCGGGAAAGCACTCTCTTAGTGGAATCACATCATCCTCCATAAGAGTTCCTTGAGTTAGTCTACTTAGATGGCCCGCCACCACATTTTCACAACCCTTCTTATCCCTAATTTCAAGGTCAAATTCTTGTAATAAAAGTATCCACCTAATCAATCTTGGTTTTGCGTCCTTTTTATGCAAGAGATACCGGATAGCGGCATGATCCGTATAGACAACTACCTTAACGCCCACCAAATATTGCCTAAACTTTTCCAAGGCAAATACTATTGCCAATAACTCCTTTTCCGTAGTTGAGTAATTCATCTGAGCGTCATTGAGAGTTCTTGATGCATAGTAAATGACATGCGGAAGGTTTTCTATACGCTGTCCCAAAACTGCCCCTATAGCATAATCGGAAGCATCACACATAAGCTCAAAGGGAACACACCATTGCGGTGGCATGATGATAGGAGCTGAGGTTAGTGCCTCTTTCAAAGTCTCAAAGGCAATGCTACAAGCTTCATCAAACTTGAATTCTACATCCTTTTGAAGGAGGGTACACAACAGTCTTGCAATTTTCGAAAAGTCTTTAATGAACTGCCTATAAAACCCCGCATGCCCCAAAAATGACCTAATATCCTTGACCGACCTAGGTGGAGGTAAACTTTTCATTACTTCGATTTTCACCTTTGTTACCTGAAAATCGTTATTGGGATGGGTTTTCAAATAACAACTTTAAAGGGACCAAGATCGAGATTGATCCTGGTCGGAGGGGTATCACGTAGTTCGATACCGACTAAGTCTCTATCAATGCAAAATATAGAGTATAAGAAATCAATCAACAATAAGTTTTATTTGATCGTCCCTTTTCATTACAATATGTGAACTATTTCTTATATGGGTTACAATGGTGTATGGGGATTCTACCTTGGTAACAGAGATGGAGATGGTGATGGTGGAGAAACTGTGCCTGTCGATAAGTAGAGTGTAGGGTTTTTATTCTCTTTTCGGCCAAGAGCCCCCCTTTTTTCGCTGAATAAGCTGTTATATATATAGGTCCTGCTTGCTTGCCATGCACTCCTACAATCTCGGGTTAGGGTTTGGCAGCTGCAGGATCCTCCTCTTTTTAGGAGGTAATCTCTGAGTTTTACGTGCAGAATTCAGTCTTTCCTTTCTAGGAGGAATCAATCTCTCTCCTTCCTAATCGGACTCTTACTGTGCTGACCTGTTCAAACTAGGATTCTTTGGCGGGAGGGAGTATAACTCCTTTGTACGGTGACGTTTTTACTGGATCTTTTGTGGAGTTTTGAGTTCTTGGTGTTAGAATCCTGCTCCCAGGTGCGCTTTTGCTTAGCGGGCTTGTCTATATCTAGTAAGCGTCCTTCTGATGGTAGTAGGGGGATATGTAGCTGACTTTGTAGCAGGATGATCAGTAGAACTCCGTGTCGGGGTGTTGCGGGGTCCATAGGAAGTGGTGTCGGGATGATGCGGGGTCCATAGGAAGCCCGGTCATAACCGGGTTTGATCTCGTTGTGAGTTCTAGTGAGTATTTTGGCTTTTGGCCACTTTGTTGAGCTAAGATGCTGGCGGGGTGGACCCCACTGAAGGAGGTGTGTATTTGGGTCAATCAGGATCCACTCTGTCGAGGTATCCGGATTGTGTTCGCACTCCTATATCCTTCTTGAGTCGAGATGGAAAATTCTTCTTTGGTCCTTCGCCAAATTTGGCGGTTAACAGAAGTCCCCCCTGACTTGGACATTGATACCTTGTCGGGGTTGGAGTCAGAGTCAGGATCTTTTTGTTTATTTGAAGGATTTTCTACCTTATCTGCTTACTTCCTTGTCTGACTAGGTTTCCACTTAGGAGGAGGAAATCCTTATTTTTTCCGTTATAATTGACTGCGTGTCGATCATTGATTGGGTTCCTCGTTTTTCAAAAAGAGCCGTTTTGGCGCGATTAATGCGGAAAACGCCTCTACACATCCTTCCAGTCACCGATTTCGGTTTCCGAGTAGATAACCATCATTCCTCCTCTATAAATAGACCGGCTCTACTGGCGCTTCTTACTTTCAAGCTTTCAAACTTTTCAAAATCAAACGAGAACAAAACTCTTCCTGACTACCTTTCTTTCTTACTTTTCAACCTTCTAGAAATTCTTCTTCTCTTCTTCTTTTATAATGGCCTCTTCTTCCCAACTTCCTACTTCTCAAGAAAACCTTAACGAACAAAACCCCTCTACAGCGGGGAATCCAATCCATCCTGACCCTGCTTCCCCTCCCCAGTCCGATAGTATCAACGCCCTCTTCAGTACGAAGGCGACTGACGCGGTGGTGGATTCCCTAACGTCGGAGAGGAAGAAACGGGGTCGAGAGGGGGACGAAGTTGCTGAGGAAACCACGTGGGCTCAGCGACGCCGCTCTACCCGAAACTCCCGAATTGGGTCGGGTTTTCACAATCAACCTGAAGACCCGGTCCTGATTGGCGATGAGGTGGGCGCCTCACAGTCTGGCGGCAACGAGGAAAGTGGCGGACCTGACGTCACACTGGTCGGGGTCCAAACAGGCTCCTTCGCCGCCTTTCATGATGGTCGGATTATACCCGACTATATTTGTACGGTGGACACGCTCAACAAACTACGGGAAGAGTACAAGATTACGGAATACATTACTCTCTCCCTTCCCCACAGGGGTTATAATGTATGCACCCCGCCTGCTGATCCACAAAGCCGCTTTTCAGTGTGGAGTCCGGCTCCCACTGCACCCCACTCTCTGTCGAGCTCTCATCGCGCTCGAATTGGCCCCTCTCCAAATCTCACCAAGCTTCTGGAGCACCTGACAGGGTTCTTGGTGCTCTGGAAGGAGCAGTGCGAAAAGGATCACATCAAGCGGGAGCCGGGGTTGGACGAGCTCCGCTTCCTCTTCAATATCACGAGCATGGTGCCTCGGGGTCAGTTCTACCTGAGGGCATCAAATGATTTGAAGTTCATTGTCCCAGGGGCGAATGTGAAGTACGCGGCGCCCTGGAAGGAGGAATGGCTGGTGGTTGAGGGCGACTGGGGGCGCACTGCTTTCGTTGGGGGGTATGAATACCCGGTCCCTACTCAGTTTACAGCGAGGGACAAGTGGGCAAAGGGGACGCTGGCTCCTGAGTCCCGGGAGATTCTAACAAGGATCCTAAAGAGGGGATACACCAACCTGCAGTATCCCACTCTGGATCCCTTTGAGGGGGCCCGCCTGGAACGGCACCTGAGGATCTCCCTCGCCCTTCCCGGTGAGTTGACTGCATCTTGCTTCTCTGTTTCTTTATATATATATATTCCTTCTTTTGATTCTCACTGAACATCTTCTCCTCTTGCAGTATCGACTTCCCCGATGGTAGCGGGATCTCCTTCTTCTTCTGGGGCAGGGGATATGACCCTGCTAACCCATTCCTCCCATGTTCCTTCTCCTACTACGGCAGCCAAGACTAGGTCGGGGTCCATCCGAGTAAGTTCCGACCCCAACCCCCTTCCTGCTCCTTCAAAAACAACCACCCCTGCTCCAGCGGAATCTAGGGCCAAGGCTCCAGCTCGCCATCCTTCTACTCCTCCCTCCCGCTCGAGGATCCCGGCATTGCTGGCCAGGGCTGCTAAGGCCTGAGGTTTTGGAGGATCGGCACAGAAGAAAATCGCCTCTACCACAAAGACTTCTCCTGCTCCTCCCCCCTCCGCAACTATTCCCGTGGATCCTGTGAGAAACCTGGTGGAGGAGGCGACTGTCCCCACTCCTGTTCCTGCCGCCGATGTGGCCTCTGGATCGGGGTCAAGGGGTGCCACCTTTGACGAGGTGGTGTCCAGATTCGCGGCCTCCTGCCCTGGTGGAAGTCTGATAGATCTGGCCAAGCTTTCTACAGAAATCTTGGTCACCAAGGGGGCTTCGGTTCTGGCTGAGGTAAACTTCTAACGCTTTCTTACTATTTATTTCCTCCTTCTACTAAGTATTGACTCTCTTTCTTCTTGCAGGGCTTCAAGTTTGCCATGGCCATGGAGAGGCAGCTGCTGACATTGAGGGAAGCCTATATCGGCCTCCAAGCGAAGCTGGAGGATACTCAGCAGGAGCTGGTCCAGGCCCAACAAAGCGTGGCCCCTTTACTTCAGGAGGCCAAGGCATCTGAAGAAGCGCGACAGGAGGGCTTGGTGACTATCAGGCGCCTTGAGCGTTGCTTAGACACAGAAACCATCAAGTCCTTGCGCCGCAGAGAGGGGAGGGAGCGCATAAAAGTTGAGAATAAGATGTTGTCAGATGAGAACCAGCTTCTGCAGGATGCCTTAGCAGATTTGGAGGCTCAACAAGGGCCCTCATTCGAGGATGGTTACTTCACAGCCTGCAACGAGGTAGCTACAGCCTTGCTTCCTCCCTTCGACCTCGAGGCAGCCTTGAACTGGGACCGGGAGCAAATTATGGCAAAGGCTGCCCAGCTAGCAGGAGGGGATCAAGAGACAGAGGCCCCTCCACAGGAGGTAGCTCATCCGGATCAAGAAGCTGGCATGGTCGCTGAAGTCCAACTTGGTGGCACTGTGGGAGCCAGTCTAGATCCTCCTACCATTGAAGAACAAGTGGTGGATCCCGAGTCTGCTACTGGAGTGGTCATCGTGGAGGAGGATGAGGGGCCAACTAGATCCGAGGTCCCTGTGGTTGAAGGGATTCAGACTGGGTCTTCTGTTATGGAGGAGGCGGTCCAAACTGATGCAGCAGCTAAGCCTCTGGGAGAAGGGGCAGCTGGCCAAGGAGAGCATCTGGAAGAAGACAAAGAGGACTAGCCTGGCCTTCCTTCTAAAAAAAATTTTGTAGCCTGAATCGGGACCTAGGCACCCCGTTTTATCAATATGACTTGTTTTCATTACTTACTTCGTACTTGTGTTCTTCTTGCTTTTGTACTTAGAAGCTTTCCACAGCATATAATTTTGTTTGATAATTGGACTTCTGATGAGTAACTGGACCCCGATGGGTAATAAGGACAATGATTGGACCCCAATGGGCAGCAAAGATAAAACATGTGATACTTATATCTCGTAACCGTAAGAATCAGCGGGGTCAGATCACCTCTTCCTTTAATCGAACTTCCTTAAACACGTAATAGTATAATGTGTTAAAGCAGTCAGTCGAGGAAACCTGCTACTTACGAACAATTTGACTTGTTGAAGATAAACTTCTAAGTCCCTTTCTGACTGTTGGTCCTCTGTCGGGGTAGTAAGTGGGGAAATGAAGGGCGAAGCATCCCGATGAGTCACCCCGATGTTATTGTTGATCTGCCCTGGTAGGCAACTAGGACCACTTTAGCACCAGGCATCTCGGAGGAGGGTATTCCCCGACCAAGGCAGCAGGAGCGCCCTGAGGCTATTTCCTGGTCTTGAGGCGAAGTAAGAAACCAGGTACCCTGAGGCAGCCCGACTCTCACTATAATCTGTCCTGGTAGGCAACTAAGGCCACTTTAGCACCAGGCTTCTTGGAGGAGGGTATTCCCTGACCAAGGCAGCAGGAGCGCCCTAAGGCTATTTCCTAGTCTGAGGCGAAGTAAGAAACCAGGTACCCTGAGGCAGCCTGACTCTTACTGTAATCTGTCCTGGTAGGCAACTAAGGCCACTTTAGCACCAGGCTTCTTGGAGGAGGGTATTCCCCGACCAAGGCAGCAGGAGCGCCTTGAGGCTATTTCCTGGTCTTGAGGCGAAGTAAGAAACCAGGTACCCTGAGGTAGCCCGACTCTTACTGTAATCTGTCCTGGTAGGCAACTAAGGCCACTTTAGCACCAGGCTTCTTGGAGGGGGGTATTCCCCGACCAAGGCAGTAGGAGCGCCCTGAGGCTATTTCCTGGTCTTGAGGCGAAGTAAGAAACCAGGTACCCTGAGGCAGCCCGACTCTCACTGTAATCTGTCCTGGTAGGCAACTAAGGCCACTTTAGCACCAGGCTTCTTGGAGAAGGGTATTCCCCGACCAAGGCAGCAGGAGCGCCCTGAGGCTATTTCCTGGTCTTGAGGCGCTTTAGTAATGGAGAATTAAGTACATTCAGTGAGAGATGTTGGAGAATCTAGTAGGAGACATCAAGCAACGGACACAAGAGAGTCATATAGGAGAAAGAACTGCTTTTATTGATTTTCCCCAACGGTACAAACATGAAATCGGGGTGTTATATTCCCCTCGATACGAACAAGATTTCTAAGGGTAGAATTTTCGGAGATGATCAGCATTCCATGTATGGTCTACTGGGTACCCCTCCATGTCTATCAGTTTGTAAGCACCACCCCGGAGTGATGCCTTAACCAGATACGGACCTTCCCAGTTAGGGGCTAGCACCCCGTCGGACCTTCTTCGTGTGTTCTGGGTCACCTTTCTGAGTACCAAGTCTCCTTCTTTGAAGCTTCGGACCCTCACCTTCTTGTTGAAGTGTCGGGCTATCTTGCTCTGGTATACCGCCACCTTCTCTGCGACCCTGCTTTGCTTTTCCTCCAGCAGGTCTAGGCTAGCTCTTAACTTAGCCTCGTTATCTTCCGGTTCGTAATTTTGGACCCAGAAAGATATGAGCTTATGCTCAATGGGCAAGACTGCTTCTGCCCCAAATACTAGGGAGTAGGGGGTCTCCCTTGTGGCTGTCCGCCTAGTTGTTCTGTAGGCCCACAGTACATGGGGTAATTCTGCCACCCATAATCCTTTCTTCTGTTGGAGCTTTTTCTTCAGGAGCTTCTTAATGGTCTTGTTAGTAGCTTCAACCAGCCCATTGGTTTGAGGATGAGCCACCGAAGCAAAACGGAGATTGATCTTCCGGTCTTCACAGAATTCCCTGAAGTTGGCATTGTCGAATTGCTTTCCCAAATCAGTTATGATGGCCATCGGGGTGCCAAATCGGCAGACAATGTGTTCCTTGACAAAGTTGGTGGTTTTTTCTTCGGTTATCCGAGTAAGGGCCTTGGCTTCTACCCACCGAGTAAAGTAATCTATCGCCACTACTACATGCTTGGCTTGGCCGGGTGCAGTGGGGAGTGGCCCGATCAAATCTAGTCCTCAGATGGCAAAGGGATAGGGAGTACTAATTGAGGAGAGCCTCTCTAGTGGGAGATGATGGAGGTTTGCTGTTTTCTGACAAGCCTCACAGGATCGTGCGAACTGCTTTGCATCCTGGTGTATAGTCGGCCAATAGTAACCCATCCTGATTACCTGGTAAGCCAAAGTTTCCCATGACATGTGGTTACCACAATCCCCGGAGTGCACCTCGTTGAGCGCCCAGCGCGCGTCATCGGGATGGAGACACTTGAGTAGAGGAAGGGATTTCCCCTTGCGGTATAGGTATCCTTCTACCAAACAGTACCGGGTAGCTGTCCTCTTGAGCTAGCGGGCTTGATCCCGATCTGCAGGGAGAATGCCACTTTGGAGATAGTCTGCTATTGGATCCATCCAACACGGGAGGCGGCTCACAGGAAGGACCTCTACCTCTTTAGCTATGCTGGAGGAAGGAATCAATTGGAGGGGTACTCCTTTTGGTAACGCATGTCCCTCTCCAGTGGCAATCTTAGCTAGAACATCATCGCGATGATTTTTCTCCCTAGGCACTTGCTCTATTCTTAAACCCTTGAACTTCTTCATAGCCTCCTGAACTTTAGCTAGATAGGTCACCATATTATCACCTTTTGCTTGGTACAACCCTGTCACCTGATTGACCACTAATTGGGAATCACTTTTAATCTGAAGGTACTCAACCCCCAGAGCCCCAGCTACTTTCATTCCTGCTAGCAGAGCTTCATATTCTGCTTCGTTGTTGGTGGCTCTGAATTCGAACATAAAACAGTGACTTACCTCGATTCCCGCGGGATCGATCAGGACGACCCCAGCTCTGCATCCTGACTGGTTCGAAGCTCCATCCGTGTAAAGTATCCATATCTTACTGTCTATAGGCCATTCCAGAGAGGTTTGACTCGGATCGGGGTCTACTGATTCGCCTGGGTCCAGGATTGGGCTAAATTCCACTATGAAATCCGCCAGGGCTTGAGCTTTAATCGTGGTTCTCGCTCTGTATTTGATGTCGAATTGTGTGAGTTCTAGGGCCCATAGGACCAATCTGCCTGACACATCTGGCCTCTGGAGGAATTGTCTCAAAGGCTGATCTGTGACAACCGCGATGGTGTGAGCTTGAAAATAAGGCCGGAGCTTTCTGGATGTGGTCACCAAGGCGTAGGCAAGCTTCTCTAGTAAGGTGTAATTTTTCTCGAACTTTGTAAAAGCCCGGCTCACGTAATAGATCGGCCTCTGCACTCCGTCACTGCATTCCTTCACTAAGGCTCCACTAGTAGCTACTTCAGAAACTGCTAGGTAGAGTAGGAGCTCTTCTCCCGGGGTCAGTTTTACCAACAGCGGCGGGCTTGACAGGTATCCCTTTAGAGCTTGAAAAGCCTGCTCGCTCTGCTTGTCCCACTTCATCTTTCTCCCTTGCTTGATGACTTTGAAAAGAGGGAGACATTTATCTGTGGAGCGGGATATGAACTGGTTCAAGGCCGCTATTCGTCCTGTTAATCCTTGTGCCTGCTTGAGGGTTGTAGGGGACTCGAGATCTAAAATGGCTTTGATCTTTTCAGGATTTGCTTCAATTCCCCTTTCATGTACCATGAATCCCAGGAATTTGCCTGCTGCCACCCCGAATGCACACTTAGCGGGGTTCAACCTCATCTGGTTCTGCCTTATTACCTGGAAGGTCCGGCGTAAGTCCCCTGTATGTTGTCTTGCTTCTGGAGATTTAGTGATCATGTCGTCTATGTATACCTCCATGGATTTCCCTATCTGCTCCTTGAATAGTTTGTTCACCATGCGCTGGTAGGTGGCACCTGCATTTTTAAGTCCGAATGGCATTACCTTATAACAATAGAGGCCTTGTCCGGTGATGAAGCTAGTTTTGTCTTGGTCTGAAGGGTGCATCATGATCTGATTGTACCCTGAGAAAGCATCCATGAAGCTCAGGAGCTTATTTCCTGCAGTGGAGTCAATAAGCTGGTCTATTTTAGGCAGGGGGAAGCTATCTTTGGGGCAAGCCCGATTGAGATCGGTGTAATCCACGCACATTCGCCACTTCCCGTTAGACTTAGTTACCATAACCACATTGGCGATCCACTCGGGGTACCGGGATTCCCTGATGAATCCGGCCTTCAGGAGTTTGTCAACCTCTTCTTGGACCGCGGCATTGCGTTCAACATTGAAGTGCCTTCTTTTTTGTTTTATCGGTTTGAAGGTTGCATCCACTGCCAACCTATGGGTCGCCAGGCTAAAAGGAATGTCGGGCATATCCTCGTGGCTCCAAGCAAAGATATCATTGTACTCCCTGAGAAGCTCTATCAAATCCCTCTTCACCTCCGGGTCCAGACCTTCCCCCACTTTTACTGTCTTTGCTGGATCTTCACACTGGATCTGGACCTCTTCTAGCTGCTCTGATGGATACCCGCTGGTCCAACCACGCTCTTCTTCTTCTGACTCCTCCACGATTATGTCTGGTACCTCTCCCTCCTCTAAGACATGATCATCCTGCTCTTCACTCTCGGACTTGGGTCGCTGGTCACCGATGCGCACTGCTTAGCCAAAGCAGCGGGGTTGGTTGACACCGCATAGCAGTTGCGGGCTGCCTGATGGTCCCCTCTTACCTCTCCTACTCCCGATCCTACTAGAAACTTCAACACGTTGTGGTAGATAGACAACACTCCTCTAATCCCTGACAAGAAAGGTCTTCCCAAGATTGCGTTGTATGCAGACGGGGTGTCCACTACAATAAACTCCGTCATTATGTTCTGCTAAAGAGGAGCCTCTCCGACTATCACTGGCAGTATCTTTGTTCCCATCGGCATTACGGAGTCCCCTGTGAATCCGTATAGTAGAGAGGTACAGCTGTTGAAGTAGGAGTTTTTCAGGTTGAGCTGCTCATGAGCCCCTTTGAACAGAATATCCACGCTGCTATGACCATGGGGTCATCATGCTGCTGTACCGTGTTGTAGACGTCCTCCTCCGTAAAAATGATCTTGGTGGAGCGGGATAGGTCTCGGGGTCCTCCATTGATCTTTAATAGCTCATGGTCAGCGTTGAGCCTGGGAATTTTCCTTGCGTGGTTCTTCCTTGAATTGTTGGAGATTCCAGCTAGGGTGGGGCCCCCACTGATGGTGTGGATCACTTGGATCTGCTGCATTAGATCCTTCTCTCATTTTCTCCTTCTTTCCGCTGCTTCCTGCATCCCACTTTGAACCTGCTTTCCTTCTTTGATGCTGTCTCGTACCTGTTGTAAGAATTCAGTTAGAAGTCCTCCCCTTACCAGTGCTTCTATCTAATTGCGGAGACTGTAGCATTCTGAGGTGTTGTGTCCCACATCTTCATGGAAGTCGCAATACTTGTATTGATTCCTCCTGTCTACAGGGATCTTCATAGGGACTGGCTTTCTGAGTAGACCCTTATCCCGAATAGCGAGATAGATAGTTTCCCGTGAAGCATTGAGGGGGGTGTAATGGTTATACCCTTCTTCCTCTCTTGCTATTCTGGATACTTCCTTCAAGGGAAGCTCCCTGGGAGGCGATCTCCTGACTGGGTATCTATCCTGGTACGAAGGAATTGGAGGCGGCCTGTAAGTAGACCGGTTTGGAGGCAGATTCTGAAACTTCTTAGCTAGTGCAGGCTTCGGAGCCTCCTTCTTTGGGCGCGGTGCTAATCGGGCTTCATCGTGTTCAATTTTGATCCGGAGCTGTTCCTCGATGTCCACCTGTTCCAGAGCCCGATTATAGGCTTCCTGGTACGTCTCGGGAGGATGCTTGGCAAAAGACCGAAATAGCCTGCCAGCCCACAAGTTCCTCCGGAAATTGGCTAAAGTTTCCTTCTCGTTGAACACACCCATCTGGACGACTTCTTTGTGGAATTTCTCCACATAAGATCTCAGAGTTTCACCCCGCTCTTGAACTACATACTGCAGTAGGATAGGATCCTTGGGACGGGGTTTGATTCCCTGAAACTATGCACAGAAAGCTTTAGTAAGTTTGGAGAAAGAATCAACACTACCTGGTGGTAATTTTCTGAACCATGTCTTGGCACAGTCTGTCAGGGTTGAGGGGAACATCCTGCACATGGCAATCCTGGTTGCACTCTGAACTTCCATCTAGTGGACAAAGCTTTCCAGGTGGCTGACGGGATCCTCGGTTCCAGAGTACTTCTCTGAAGGCATCCTGAATTTAGGGGGCAACCCTACTTCTCTCACTCTTTTGGAGAATGGTGCATTCATCTCACCCAGGGGGTTCTTCTGACTCCCTTGATGTTTTCCTTTCTTCAGCTGCTCCAACTCCTTCTCCATCCTTGTCATCTGATCCTCCAGGCATTGAGACTTTTTGGTTTCGGATCAGGCTACTGAAACTTCCTCATCAGATGAATCTGAATCAAGGATTACCTCCTTTCGTTTAGCTCTCTGACGCTTTTCTCTGGTGCTCTTTCGGGATTTGGCACTTTCTTCTGAATCAGGATGCGGATCTCTCTCCTTTGCCTTTGGTTTTGGTGGAGACCGAACCTTCCTAGGAGGAACCTCGATTGCGTACTTCACTAGCCTGGGTCTGAGCTCTGCCTGTCGGACTAAGAGGGGTGGGCCCAATCGGTCGAAAACAGGTGCCCTGACACTTGGGCCAGCATCCCCTGGGATCCCGGCTGCTTCAAAGGGAATCCCCTGGGCTATCATCCGGAGCCGGATTGCTTCTACGTATGCTGTGGCGTGCTGTTCTAAGACATCTTGATTGACTTCCTGCCTAGCAGGGTCTTGAGGGACAAGGCCTACAGCTGGTGGGGCACTGGCGGAGGATTCTCGTTCCTGGTGCCCTTACCCCACCTCTGGGCTCTTTCAGTGGAGGCAAGGGACTGGAGTCCTGATGGCTCGGGATGACCCTGGGAGGATCGGAGTCTCATTCTGGATACTTCCAGATGGAAGAAGACTGTTTTGAACGATGATTGGGATAATGTTCCCACAGACGGCGCCAAAAGTATTACCTGAAAATCGTTATTGGGATGGGTTTTCAAATAGCAACTTTAAAGGGACCAAGATCGAGATTGATCCTGGTCGAAGGGGTATCACGTAGTTCGATACCGACTAAGTCTCTATCAATGCAAAATATAGAGTATAAGAAATCAATCAATAATAAGTTTTATTTGATCGTCCCTTTTCATTACAATACGTGAACTATTTCTTATATGGGTTACAATGGTGTATGGGGATTCTACCCTGGTAACGGAGATGGAGATGGAGATGGTGATGGTGGAGAAACTGTGCCTGTCGATAAGTAGAGTGTAGGGTTTTTATTCTCTTTTCGGCCAAGAGCCCCCCTTTTTTCGATGAATAAGCTGTTATATATATAGGTCTTGCTTGCTTGCCATGCACTCCTACAATCTCGGGTTAGGGTTTGGCAGCTGCAGGATCCTCCTCTTTTTAGGAGGTAGAGAAAAATATACCCGCAGCGGAAGCGAGACTAAAAAAATAGTTTAGTAGCTTTTAAAATTTTTCCATTTTTATGAACCTTAAACCCTTTTGATTAATTAAAGATATATAATAAATAACAAAAGATTAATACCTCTTGTCGCGTGATCCGATTGACTTACGTCGATGGTAATCCGCAAGATCTTCAATCCTAGCACGAACGTGGATCACCTAGGAGCGTGGTCTCCCTTTCTTTGAATTGCAAACCTGAGAGCGGATATAACAAACTTTTCTTGATTCGTTAGCCCCAAAAACAATCTAAAGAAACCTAAGATTATTCCGGTCACTTTTGAGTTCTCAATCTTATGATCGAAACTCGCGTGAACCTAGATCGATGTAGTATACACAAGCTTATTGATGAATAAGCAAACAAACCATCAAAGAATAATCTATGTTCCTTTTGTTTTTAGTAGAATAAAAGCTCTCTATCTATGAGTTGAGAAGAAGAAGAAAAAATAAAATTTCTGCACCAAAAACCCTATGGCCGAAATTCTCTTCTTTTTCTTTTAAGGGTGGCCGAATTCTTTCTTTCAAATGGACTAGGGTTGCCGCAATTTTTACTCCAAAAAGATAGGAGTTTTAGTT
Source organism: Acer campestre (assembly GCA_954870605.1). Taxonomy (NCBI): domain Eukaryota; kingdom Viridiplantae; phylum Streptophyta; class Magnoliopsida; order Sapindales; family Sapindaceae; genus Acer; species Acer campestre. The sequence continues at coordinate 29,560,753 of OX940803.1, read as the reverse complement.
GCACCCTAATTCACTTTCTAAGAGTTCAAACCCTAATCCAACTGATAAATCTTTTATTCCTTATTTGATTAAAATAAAAAGACTTCTTATTTGATTAAATAAATAAAATTAATTATTTATTTCCTTGTCAAACAAGTCTTTTAATTTAAGTACACTACTACCAATAGTATACCAATAGGAATCATATTTCCTAATCAGAAAAGATTTGTTTCTTAATTAAACAATTAATTAATAAATTAATTAATTCTTATTTAATTAAACAATGAAAACAAAATAATATTTAAGGCTATTATAGCACCTTGCCGCCCCATATAATATATTGGGCCAAATATTATTTTTCTTATTTCATTTAATCCTTAGGACTTTAAATAAAAAGCCCACATGTGAACTAGACCCATTCTTACTAAAAGAAACAAGCCCACATGTCATCCATTAATATATAAATATAATTTAGCAGCCCATTACATAAATAATGTGCAAATTATATTCTTAATATATTAAATGCAATTCTAGATGGACCCTAAATTGGTCCAGTAGAATATATCAAGTGATCCATGCAAGTCCGTGTGGATTGGGGATCTTGGCGGGCTATCTAAATTTAAGCTACAATAGACATAACCTAATCACAATCAACAAATGATTCACTTAGGTCCGATCCATTAATTTTAACTCATTCCACTAAAGAGCTAAAATTGAACTCTTAAATAAAGACAGAAAAGGAAGATGTTTCCTCATTCATACCCTAGACAATCATATTGGAGATAGTGTATCCTCGTGATTAATATCAGTAATCGCCAAGAGTTCATAGACCGCCTATAACTCTCCAAGTTACCATATTTACTCATATGACCACGTTTTGAACTTGGATATTTTGACTTGTCCAGAAGCCATGTTTTCAATAGACACTATTGAAAACTCAACGTTGAGATTTAATATCCAATTACCTCAAAACATCCATATGATGATATTATACTCTCATTTAACAAATGGAGCCACGATGTCCATATCTATAAATGAAGTCCTCTATCGATTAACAAATGAATATCACCAAACTATCGAGGATAGACTATGCGATATAATCGTACTCATTGATAGCTCAAATGATATCACCTGCAACCATAAGTCCATCATTTATCTCAGGATTAAGATAGACTCTCCGATTGTCCTGATAATGAAATTACTTTTATCTACTGACGGTTATAGATAAAGTATTTCATTGTGATCCTGTTCAATGCACCCAGTGCACTAGATTCTTTTGCTCGAAGACACTCCGATGATTTTAGACTCGTCATATCTCATTTGATCCCACTCAAATGCTAGCAAAAGAATTCTACAACTTTAACAAGATAAAGGTGCCCAACCTTTAACTTAAGTTGTGAACGATATTCAAGACTAACTAAAGAATTGTGTCTACCACATACATATCCAGATGTATGAACAATTCTTCTTTTCTCATAGTCTTTAGACCTTATGATTATTTACTTTGACAATTATTAAACTATAAATGCTATAAGATTTGTTTAAAACAGAAATCACTTTATTAATATGAAAAAGATTGTTAATTACATTATTACACTCTTGCTATTGAGCATAATCCTAACAATCTCCCACTTGCGCTATAGCAAATGTGTCATATCTCTCAAGCCCATATTCTCTAGGTGCCCATCGAAACTCTTCTGAGGTAGAGCCTTTGTGAAGGGATCTGCTAGATTTTCTGCTGACGCGATTTTGGTAATCGTCACGTCACCTCTTTGAACAATCTCCCTTAAAAGATGATATTTTCTTTCAATGTGTTTACCTCTCTTGTGACTTCTTGGTTCTTTCGAATTAGCCACTGCTCCACTGTTGTCACAGTAGATAGTGATCTGCTTATTCGCACTGGGAACCACTTCCAAGTCAATCAAGAATTGGCGGAGCCAAACAGCCTCTTTGGCAGCCTCGCATGCAGCAACATACTCAGCTTCCATGGTGGAATCAGCAATACAAGATTGCTTGATACTCCTCCATATGACTGCTCCTCCTCCAATACTAAAAACAGCCCCTGATGTGGATTTTCTGGAGTCAGAATCTGATTGAAAATCAGAATCTGTATACCCAACGGGAATTAAATCCCCTCCAGAGTATACTAGCATATTATCTCTCGTTCTCTTAAGATACTTGAAAATATGCTTGACTGCCGTCCAGTGATCAGGTCCAGGTTTCGATTGAAACCTGCTAACTATGCCAACAGCAAAACAAATATCTGGTCTAGTACAGAGCATTGCATACATGAGACTTCCAACTGCCGAGGCATATGGAACTCTACTCATGAATTGCTCTTCATGCTCATTCTTAGGAACTTGTTCCTTAGAAAGCTTGATTCCATGTCTGAAAGGTAACATACCTTTCTTGGAAAACCTAGACAAGATCTTGTCTATGTATGAAGCTTGGGATAATGCAATCGTTCTATTCTTTCTATCCCTTATAACTTGGATACCTAGAATAAAACTTGCTTCTCCTAAGTCCTTCATATCAAATTGTTTTGCTAACCATTCTTTTACTGATGTCAATACACCTACATCGTTTCCGATGAGTAGTATATCATCAACATAAAGAATCAGGAAAACCAACTTGTCGCCTTTAATCCTTTTGTATACACAAGGTTCGTCAAGATTCTGAATAAATCCAAAACCTTTTACAGCTTGATCGAACCTTATGTTCCAGGATCTGGATGCTTGCTTTAATCCATATATGGATTTCTGCAACTTGCATACCTTTTCCATTTGGCCCTTTTCAATGAATCCCTCTGGTTGCATCATGTAGATGCTCTCGTCAAGACTTCCATTTAGGAAAGCTGTCTTGACGTCCATTTGCCAAATCTCTAGATCTAAAGATGCTGCAATGGACAAGAGTATCCTAATGGATTTAAGCATGGCCACAGGAGAGAAGGTTTCCTCGTAATCGATACCTTCTTTCTGTGTATACCCTTTAGCTACCAATCTAGCTTTAAAGGTTTCCACCTTTCCATCCATACCTCTTTTCCTCTTGTATACCCACTTGCACCCAATGGGTTTTATCCCTTTAGGCAAGTCTACAAGGGACCAGACTTTGTTATCGAACATAGATTCAATCTCAGATTGCATTGCCTTTTGCCAATGGCGACTATCAACATCCTCCATAGCTTCCTTGTACGTATAGGGATCATCGTCGTCCGGGAGATTCTCCACTGATTCTCCCAGACCGATGTATCTTTCGGGTTGTGTTCTAACCCTCCCACTACGACGAGGAATGGTAGGTTGTTGACCTTGTGTTGGATCGGAACTTACAATTGGGTTTGGTTGTGTAACCTCTCGTGGAATTGTTTCTCCTGACATCTCATTCAGGACAATTCTACTTCTAGGCACAAAATCATTCATATAGTCCTTTTCCAGAAATTTAGCATTTGTCGAAACAAATACTTTAAGATCTGAAGGACTATAAAAATAATATCCTTTAGTTTCTTTCGGATACCCTACAAATATACATGTTTCTGAACGGGACTTCATCTTTTCTGTCTTTCCTTTTAACACATGCGCAGGACAACCAAATATCCTTAAGTGTTGTAAACAAGGCTTGCGCCCAGTCCACAACTCATGCGGTGTTTTAGGAACATACTTAGATGGTACATCGTTTAGAATGTATATAGCAGTTTGTAAAGCATATCCCCAAAAAGAAATAGGAAGTGTTGAATAACTCAACATTGACCTAACCATATCCAAAAGAGTTCTATTTCTCATTTCTCCTACCCCATTTTGTTGAGGTGTACCTGGTGCAGAAAACTGAGAAACTATCCCATTATCAATAAGATATTGCTGAAACTCACCAGATAGATATTCTCCACCACGATCAGATCTCAAGATTTTTATGCGTTTCTCAAGCTGATTTTCCACTTCAGCTTTAAATGCTTCGAACATGTCAAAAGCATCCGACTTATGTCGCATGAGATACACATAGCCAAATCTTGAGTAATCATCTGTGAAAGTGATGAAGTACTCATATCCACCTCTAGCTTGAATGCTCATAGGTCCACATACATCAGTGTGTATCATTCCTAAACATTCAGTAGCTCTGGCACCTTTGGCAGAGAACGTCCTTTTGGTCATTTTACCTTCTAAACAAGATTCACAAGTTGGTAGATCATCAACCTTTAAGTCACTCAAAGGTCCGTCACTTACCAATCTTTTAATCCTATTTAGGTTAATATGACCTAGGCATAAATGCCACAGATAGGTTTCATCTTTTGATAATTTAACTCTTTTATGATCAGGTTCCGTTATTTCTGTGTCTAACGAGTGAGAGATATTTCTATGCAAGAAGTATAGACCGTTTTCCAATGTACCTTTGCAAATAACTTTGTCATTCTTACTAATAATAAAAACTTTATTAAAAGTGTTATCCGAAAATCGTTAAGAGGACGATAAATCAAATAACTACTTTAAAGGGACCAAGATCGAGATTGATCCTGGCCGGAGGGGTATCAAGTAGTTCGATACCAACTAGGTCCCTGCCAATGCATACATGATAAAGAATACGTGAAATCAAATAGGAACTCGCTTTATTGATCACTCTTTCCTATTATATGAATACACCGACTATGAAGTTACTAGACCATTACGTATTTACGTTACATAAAAAGGTCGATAATCAGGATGTTGGTGGTGATGAATCTGTGCCTGTCGATAAGTAGAGTGTAGGGTTTCTCCATTTCGATCTCCCTCCTTCCGGTAAATAAGTTGTTATATATATAGGTCATGTTTGCTTGCCATGCACTCCTACAATCTCGGACTAGGGTTTGACAGCTTGCAGGATCCTCCCTTTTTTAGGAAATAACTTCGGAGCTTTAATGCGCTGAATCCAATCTTTCCTTCCTAGGAGGAATCAATCACTTACCTTCCTAGTAGGATTCTTACTGTACTGTCCTGCTCAAATTAGGACTCTCTGGCGGGAAGGAGTGTACCTCCTTTGTACGGCGACGTTTTACTGGATCTTTCGTGGAACTTTTAGTTCTTGGTGTTAGGGTCCGGCTTCCTGGTGCTCTTTTGCTTTAACGGGCTGCCTACATCTAGTAAGCATCCTACTGATGGTAGAAGGGGGATATGTAGCTGACTTGTAATGAGATGATCAGTAGAACTCCGTGTCGGGGTGCTGCGGGGTCCATAGGAAGTAGTGTTGATGGGACGATGCGGGGTCCCTAGGGTGCCCGGTCATAACCGGGCTTGGTCCTTGTTGTGAGTTAAGACGCTAGCGGGGTGGATCCCGCTGAAAGAGGTTCATACTTGGGCCAATCGGGCTCCACTCTGTCGAGGGATCCGGATTGTGTTCGCACCTGCTTCTTGTGTTGAGGTGGAAAATTCTTCTTTGGTCCCTCGCCAATTTTCGCGGTTAACAGAAGTCCCCCCTAACTTGGACACTGACACTTTGTCGGGGTCGGGGTCGGGGTCGGAGTCAGGATCTTTTCGTTTGCTTGAAGGATTTTCTACCTTATCCGCTTACTTCCTTGTCTGACTAGGCTTCCACTTTGGAGGAGGAAACCTTTATTTCTTACGTTATAACTAATTGTGTGTCAACTGCTGATTGGGTTTCTCGTTTTCAAAAAGAGCCGTTTTGGCGCGATTAATTGCGGAAAACGCTTCAACCCATTCTTCCGGTCACTGATTCCGGTTTCTTAGTGTGTAACCGACATCCCTCTTCTACAAATAGACCGGCTCCACTGGTGATTACTTACTTTCTCTCAAACTTTCAAAAAATTGTAACCGAAAAAATCCTGCTTCTTTTTTCTTTCTCTCTGCAATCTTTCGAAAATCTTTTCTTCACTCTCCCTTCCTTCAATGGCTTCTCCTTCACGAATCCCTACTTCTCAAGAAGTCGCTGCCGAACAAAACCCTTCTACAGCGGCGAATCCTATTCGACCTGAACCTGCCTCGCCTCCCTAGTCCGATAGCATCGACGCCCTCTTCAGTATGGAGGCGGCCGACGCGGTGGTAGATTCCCCAACCTCGGAGAGGAAGAAACGGGGTCGAGAGGAGGATAGTGACACCCCGCTAGCTCAACGCCGTCGCTCCGCTAGAAACCCGCGAGTTGGGTCGGGTTTCCACAATCGACCCGAAGACCCGGTCTTGATCGGTGATGAAGTGGGCGCCACTAAGTCTGGTAATGGTGACGGAGGCAACGACGAGAGGGTTTCTCTAGTCGGGGTCCAGACCGGATCCTTCGCCCTTTTTCATGACGGAAGGATAGTCCCCGACTCCGTCTGCACCCAGGATACTTTGGCCAAGCTAAGGGAGGAGTATATGATCCCGGATAACATCATCCTCTCTCTTCCTCACCGAGGATTTGATGTCTATACCCCGCCTCAAGATCGTCTTTTGATCCACAAGGCGGCCTTCGAATGCGGTGTTCGACTGCCCTTACACCCCACGCTACGCCGGGCTCTTGTCGCGTTGGAGTTAGCCCCCTTACAGATTTCGCCGGGGTTCTGGAAACACCTGACGGGGTTCCTGGTGCTCTAGAAGGAGCAGTGCGAGAAGGATCGCATCGAGCGAGAGCCAGGACTAGATGAACTCCGCTACCTCTTCAACATCGCCAGTATGGTGCCCCGGGGTCAGTTTTACCTTAGGGCGAACAACGACATGAGGTTCATCGTCCCAGGAGCAAACGTGAAGTATGCCGCACCCTGGAAGGAAGAATGGATAGTGGTGGAAGGCGAGTGGGGGCGCACCGCCTTTATTGGGGGATATGAATACCCTGTCCCTACTCAGTTCACAGTGCGGGATAAATGGGCGAAGGGGGTGCTCGCTCCTGAATCCCGGGAAATCCTTGCGAGGATCATGAAGAGGGGGTATACTAATATGCAATATCCCACTCTTGATCCCTTTGAGGGAGCCCGCGTGGAGCGGTACTTGAAGATATCCCTTGCTCTTCCCGGTGAGTTGACTGTTCCTTACTCGTTTACTTTTTTACTTACATATTTTTTTTGTTTTCTTTCTTACTGAGTATCTTTCCTTCTTGCAGTGTCTGCTGCTCCGGTGCTAGCGGGATCTCCTTCTTCTACTGGGGCAGGGGAGATAGCTCTGCCAGCTCCTCCCTCCCCTGTTCCTTCTCCTACCCCTGCTGCCAAGACTGCGTCGGGGTCCATCCGAGTGGGAATTGACCCCAACCCCCTTTCTGCTCCCTCAAAAACACATGTTCCTGCTCCAGCGAGGTCTAAGACCAAGACTCCCCTTCCCTCTACTCCTCCATCGCGTTCAAAGATTTCGGCGATGTTGGCTAGGGCGGCTAAGGCCCGAGGTTCTGGGAGGTCGGCACAGAAGAAGGCCGCCCCTACAGCAAAGACTTCCCCTGCTCCTCCTCTTACTACAACTTTTCCTGAGGACCCCGCGTGCATCCTGGTGGAAGAAGCAGCTGTCCACATCCCTGCCCCTGCTGCTGCTGTTACTGTTGCTTCTGGATCGGGGTCAAGGGGTGTTACCTTTGACGAGGTGGTATCCCGATTCGCGGACTCGTGCCCTGGTGGAAGTTTGGTGGATATGGCCAAGCTTCCTACTGACATCTTGGTCACCAAGGGGGCATCGGTTCTGGCCGAGGTGAACTTCTACTTCCTTCCCGTTATTTCTTTTCTTCTTCTGGCCAAAGATTAACTTTCTTTCTTCTTGCAGGGCTTCAAGTTTGCCATGGCCATGGAGAGGCAGCTGCTGACATTGAGGGAGGCTTATATCGGTCTCCAAGCGAGGCTGGAGGATACCCAGCAGGAACTAGTCCAGACCCAACAGAGCGTGGCTCCCCTGCTGCAAGACGCAAAAAACGCTGAAGAAGGGAGGGAGGAGGCCTTGGTGGCTCTTAGGCGTGCGGAACGCAGCCTGGACACTGAGACAGTCCGGTCTCTACACCGCCGGGAAGAAAGGGAGTGCGTGAAACGAGAGAAGACGCTGCTACAGAGCGAGAATCAACTCCTGTGGGAGACCATAGCAGGCTTGGAAGCTTAGCAAGGGCCTTCATTCGAAGATGGCTACTTTACAGCCTGCTACGAGGTAGCCACAGCTTTGCCTCCTCCCTTTGACCTCGAGGCAGCTCTGAACTGGGATCGGGAGCAAATTATGACAAAGGCTGCCCCAGCTAGCAGGAAGGGACCAAGAAATAGAAGCCCCTCCACATGAGGTAGTTCATCCGGGTCAAGGAGCTAATGCGGCTGCTGAGGTTCAACTCGATGGTACCGAGGGTGCTACTCTAGATCCCCCTATTATCGAAGAACAAGTGGTGGACCCCGAGTCTGCTACGGGAGTAGTCATTGTGGAGGAAGATGATGGGCCAGCTAGATCCGAGGTCCCTGTGGTTGAAGGGATTCAGTCTGGGTCTTCTGCTGTGGAGGGGGCGGTTCAAACTGATGCAGCAGCTGAGCCTTTGGGAGAAGGGGTAGCTGGCCAAGGAGAGCATCCAAAGGAGGAAAAAGAAGACTAGCCTGGCCTCCTTTTTTATTAAAATTTTTGTAGCCCGAATGGGGAATTGGGCACCCTGATTATAAATATAGCAGCTGTTTTCATTACTTGCTCCCTACTTGTGTTCTTCTTGCTCTTGTGCTTAGAAACTTTCCACAACAGAAACTTCCCATAACATAAAAATTTGTGAACAAGTTCACTCTGTACGAATAACTGAACCCCGATGGGTAACTGGACCTCTGATCATATCTTCCTTAATTCGGGCTCCCGTGAACAGTTCTAAGCGTAGAGCAATCTGTTGAGGAACCCTGACTTTCACAAACAATTGATTTGTTGAGGATGAACTTCCAAATCCTTTCTGACTGTTGATCCTCTATCGGGAAGACAAGATGTTTTATAACAACTGGATTTTGACAAACTTCCCAGTTCCCCCCCCCCCCCTGACTATGGATCTTATAACCGAGGTAGTAAGTGGGGGAATAAAGGACGTAGCACCCCGATGAGTTATCCCGATGTTACAGTAGATCTATCCTGGTAGGCTTCTAAAGTCACTTTAGCACCAGGCTTCTCGGAGGAGGGTATTCCTCGACCAAGGCTGTCTTGGTGGGAAACTAAGGCCACTTTAGCACCAGGCTTCTTGGAGGAGGGTATTCCCCGACCGAGGCAGCAGGAGCGCCATTAGGCTATTTCCTGGTCTTGAGGCGCTTTAACAATGGAGATCCTCTTGGCGGGCTTGACCCAGTCCAAGGCATTATGAGCGCCCTGAGGCTATCCCCTGGTCTCGAGGCGAAGTAAGGAACCAGGTACCCTGAGGCATCCCGACTCTTGCTGTAATCTGTCCTGGTAGGCAACTAAGGCCACTTTAGCACCAGGCTTCTCGGAGGAGGGTATTCCCCGACCGAGGCAGCAGGAGCGCCCTTAGGCTATTTCCTGGTCTTGAGGCGCTTTAACAATGGAGATCCTCTTGGCGGGCTTGACCCAGTCCAAGGCATCAGGAGCGCCCTGAGGCTATCCCCTGGTCTCGAGGCGAAGTAAGGAACCAGGTACCCTGTGGCATCTCGACTCTTACTGTAATCTGTCCTGGTAGGCAACTAAGGCCACTTTAGCACCAGGCTTCTCGGAGGAGGGTATTCCCCGACCGAGGCAGCAGGAGCGCCCTTAGACTATTTCCTGGTCTTGAGGCGCTTTAACAATGGAGATCCTCTTAGCGGGGTTGGCCCCGTCCAAGGCATCAGGAGTACTATGTAGTTCTCCTGGTCTTGACTCAGTAGCGGAGATCCTCCTAGAAGGTTTGACCCCGTCTAGGGCATCAGGAGTTTCAAGTAGCTCTCCTGGCCTTTAGGCGATTCCGTGATGATGATTCTGTAGGTGATATCGGAGAATCCAGTAGGAGATAATCAAGCACTGGAACACAGGAGAATCATATAGAAGAAAGAATTGCTTTTATTTAATTTCCCAAATGGTACAAACATGAACTCAGGGTGAGTCTCCTGCTAGATACGAACATAATTTCTAAGGATAAAATTTTCGAAGATGATCGGCATTCCATGTATGGTCCACCGGGTACCCTTCTATGTCTTCAAGCTTGTAAGCACCACCCCGAAGTGATGCCTTAACCAAGTATGGACCTTCCCAGTTAGGGGCTAGCACCCCGTCAGACCTCCTACGTGTATTCTGGGTCACCTTCCTGAGAACCAAGTCTCCTTCTTTGAAATTTCTGGCCCTCACCTTCTTGTTGAAGTGTCGGGCTATCTTGCTCTGGTATACAGCCACCTTTTCTGCGACCTTGCTTTGTTTTTCCTCCAGCAGGTCCAAGCTAGCTCTTAACTTGGCCTCATTATCTTCTGGTTCGTAATTTTGAACCCGGAAAGATATGAGCTTATGTTCGATGGGCAAGACTGCTTCTGCCCCAAACACCAGGGAGTAGGGGGTTTCTCCGGTTGCTGTCCGCCTAGTTGTTCTGTAGGCCCAGAGTACATTGGGTAATTCTGCCCCCCATAATCCTTTCTTCTGTTGGAGCTTTTTCTTCAGGAGCTTTTTCTTCAGGAGCTTCTTAATGGTCTTGTTGGTTGCTTCGACCAGCCCGTTGGTTTGAGGATGGGCCACCGAAGCAAAACGGAGATTGATCCTCCGGTCTGCACAGAATTCTCGGAAGTTGGCATTGTCAAATTGCTTTCCTAAATCAGTTATGATGGCCATCGGGGTGCCAAATCGGCAGACTATGTGTTCCTTGACAAAGTTGGTGGTCTTTTCTTCGGTTATCCGGGTGAGTGCCTTAGCTTCTACCCACCGAGTAAAGTAATCTATTGCCACCACTGCATGCTTGGCTTGGCCGGGTGCAGTGGGAGGTGGCCCGATCAAGTCTAGTCCCCAGATGGCAAAGGGGTAGGGAGTACTGATTGAGGAGAGCCTCTCTGGTGGGAGATGATAGAGGTTTGCTGTTTTCTGACAAGCCTCACAGGATCGCGCGAACTGCTTTGCATCCTGGTGTATAGTCGGCCAGTAGTAGCCCATCCTAATTACCTGGTAAGCCAACGTTTCCCCTGACACGCGGTTACCACAATCCCCTGAATGTACCTCGCTGAGCGCCCAGCGCGCGTCATCGGGATGGAGACACCTGAGCAGAGGGAGAGATTTCCCCTTACGGTATAGGTACCCTTCTACCAAACAGTACCGGGTAGTTGTCCTCTTGAGCCGGCGGACGTGATCCGGATCTGCTGGGAGAATGTCGCTTTGGAGATAGTCTGCTATCGGATCCATCCAACATGGGAGGCGGCTTACTGGAAGGACTTCTGCCTCTTTAGCTATGCTGGAGAAAGGAACCAGTTGGAGGGGTACCCCTTTTGGTAAAGCGTGTCCCTCTCTAGTGGCAATCTTGGCCAAAACATCTGCGTGATGGTTTTTCTCCCTAGGCACTTGCTCTATTCTTACACCCTTGAATTTCTTCATAGCCTCCTGCACTTTAGCTAGATAGGCCACCATATTATCACCTTTTGCTTGGTACAACCCTGTCACCTGATTGACCACTAATTGAGAATCACTTTTAATCTGAAGGTACTCAGCCCCTAGAGCCCCTGCTACCCTCATTCCTGCTAGCAGAGCCTCATATTCCGCTTCGTTGTTGGTGGCTCTGAATTCAAACCTGAAACAATGACTTACTTCGATTCCCGCGGGGTCGATCAGGACGATCCCGGCTCCGCACCCTGACTGGTTCGATGCTCCATCCGTGTAAAGAATCCACATCTTGCTGTCTACGAGCCATTCCAGAAGGGTTTGATCCGGGTCTGGGTCTGCCGACACGCCTTGGTTCAGGATCGGGCCAAACTCCACTATGAAGTCCGCCAGGGCTTGAGCTTTGATTGTGGTTCTCGCCTTGTACTTGATGTCGAACTGTGTGAGCTCTAGGGCCCACAGAACCAATCTGCCTGAAACATCCGGTCTCTGGAGGAATTGTCTCAAAGGCTGATCTGTGACGACCGCGATGGTGTGGGCTTGAAAATAAGGCCGAAGCTTTCTGGATGTGGTTACTAAGGCGTAGGCGAGTTTCTCTAGTAAGGTATAATTCTTCTCGGACTTTGTAAGAGCCCGACTCACGTAGTAGATCGGCCTCTGTACCCCGTCACTGCATTCTTTCACCAAGGTTCCACTAGTTGCTGCTTCAGAAACTGCTAAGTAGAGTAGGAGCTCTTCACCCGGGGACGGTTTTACCAGTAGTGGCGGACTTGACAGGTATTCTCTCAAGGCTTGGAAAGCCTGCTCGCTTTGCTCGTCCCATTTCATCTTCTTTCCCTGCTTGATGATTTTGAAAAAAGGGAGGCATTTATCTGTGGAGCGGGATATAAATCGGTTCAAGGCTGCGATTCGCCCGGTTAATCCTTGAGCCTGCTTGAGGGTTGTTGGGGACTCGAGCTCTAGAATGGCTTTGATCTTCTCAGGATTTGCTTCGATTCCCCTTTCATGTACCATGAATCCCAGGAATTTGCCTGCTGCTACCCCGAATGCACATTTGGTGGGGTTCAACCTCATCTGGTTCTGCCTTAATACCTGGAAGGTCTGACGTAAGTCCCCTGTATGTCGTCCTGCTTCTCGATATTTAGTGATCATGTCATCTATGTATACCTCAATGGACCTCCCTATCTGTTCCTTGAATAGTTTGTTCACCATGCGCTGGTAAGTGGCACCTGCATTTTTGAGTTCGAATGGCATTACCTTGTAACAGTAGAGACCTTGTCCAGTGATGAAGCTAGTCTTGTCTTGGTCTGAAGGGTGCATCATGATTTGATTGTACCCCGAGAAAGCATCCATGAAGCTTATGAGCTTATTTCCTACAGTGGAGTCAATGAGCTGATCTATCTTTAGTAGAGGGAAGCTATCTTTGGGACAAGCCCGATTGAGATCGGTGTAGTCCACACACATTCGCCACTTTCCGTTAGATTTGGTAACCATGACCACGTTAGCGATCCATTCGGGGTATCGGGATTCCCTGATGAATCCGGCCTTTAGGAGCTTGTCAACCTCTTCTTAGACTGCGGCATTCCGTTCTGTATTGAAGTGTCTTATTTTCTGTTTTACTGGCTTGAAGGTTGCATCCACTGCCAACCTATGGGTAGCCAGGCCAAGGGGAATGCCAGGCATCTCATCATGACTCCAAGCAAAGATATTGTTGTACTCTCTGAGAAGCTCTATCAAGTTACTCTTCACCTCCGGGTCCAGACCTTCTCCCACTTTTACCGTCTTTGTCTGGTCCTCCCTCCGGATTTGGACCTCCTCTAGCTGCTCCGCGGGGTTCCCACTGGTCCAACCTCGCTCTTCCTCTTCTGACTCCTCCACGATTATGTCTGGTACCTCTCCTTCTTCTAAGACATGATCATCCTGCTCTGTCGTTCTCGGACCTGGGTAGCTGGCCACCGATGCGCATTGCTTAGCCAACGCAGCGGGGTTGGTTGACACCGCATAGCAGTTTCGGGCTGCCTGCTGGTCTCCTCTTACCTCTCCTACTCCCGATCCTACTGGAAACTTCATCACGTTGTGGTAGATAGACAGTACTCCTCTAATCCCTGATAAGAAAGGCCTTCCCAAGATTGCATTGTATGCAGACGGGGTGTCTACCACGATGAACTCCGTCATTATGTTCTGCTGAAGAGGAGCTTCTCCGACTATCACTGGTAGTATCTTTGTTCCCATCGGCATTACGGAGTCCCCTGTGAATCCGTATAGTAGAGAGGTACAACTGTTGTAACAAGAATTTTTCAGGTTGAGCTGCTCATGAGCCCCCTTGAACAAAATATCCACGCTGCTTCCCATATCGATCAGGACACGGTGTACTAGGCAGTTGGCGATCTGCACTGTTATGACCATGGGGTCATCATGTGGCTGTACCGTATTGTAGACATCCTCCTCCGTAAAGATGATCTTGGTTGAGCGGGATAGATCTCGGGGTCTGCCATCGACCTTCAGTATCTCATGGTCAGCGTTAAGCCTGGGGATCTTCCTTGCGTGGTTCTTCCTTGAATTGTTGGAGGTTCCAGCCAAGGTGGGGCCTCCATTGATGGTGTGAATCACCTGGATCTGCTGCATTAGATCCTTTTCCCCTTCTCTCCTCCTTTCCGCTGCTTCCTGTATCCCGCTTTGAACCTGCTTTCCTTCTTTAATGCTATCTCGTACCTGTTGTAAAAATTCGGTTAGGAGTCCTCCCCTTACCAGTGCTTCTATCTGATTGCGGAGACTGTAGCATTCTGAGGTGTTGTGCCCCACGTCTTCATGGAAGTCGCAATACTTGTATTGATTTCTCCTGTCTACCGGGATCTTTATGGGAACCGGTTTTCTGAGTAGACCCTTGTCCCGAATAGCGAGATAGATAGTTTCCCGTGAAGCATTGAGTGGGGTATAATGGTTATATCCTTCTTCATCTCTCGTTATTCTAGATACATCCTTCAAGGGGAGCTCTCAGGGAGGTGATCTCCTGACCGGGTACCTCTCTTGGTACGAAGGAATAGAAGGCGGCCTGTACGTCGACCGGTTTGGAGGTTGATTCTGAAACTTCCTAGCTGGAGCAGGTTTCGGAGCCTCCTTTTTAGGGCGTGGTGCTAATCGGGCTTCATCATGTTCAATCTTGATCCGGATTTGTTCCTCGATGTCCACCTGTTCCAGAGCCCGATTGTAGGCTTCCTGGTACGTCTCAGGAGGATGCTTGGCAAAAGATCGGAACAGCCTGCCAGCCCACAAGTTCCTCCGGAAATTGGCTAAAGTTTCCTTCTCGTTAAACACACCCATCTAGACGACCTCTTTGTGGAATTTCTCCACATAAGATCTCAGAGTTTCACCTCGCTCTTGAACTACGTACTGCAGTAGGATAGGATCCTTGGGACGGGGTTTGATTCCCTGAAACTGCGCACAGAAAGCTTTGGTAAGTTTGGAGAAAGAATCAACACTACCTGGTGGTAATTTTCTGAACCATGTCTTGGCACAGTCTGTCAGAGTTGAAGGGAACATCCTGCACATGGCTATCCTGGTTGCACTCTGAACCTCCATTTGGTGTACGAAGCTTTCCAGGTGGCTGACGGGGTCTTCTGTTCCAGAGTACTTTTCTGAAGGCATCCTGAATTTGGGGGGTAGCCCTGCCTCCCTAACTCTCTTAGAGAATGGTACATTCATCTCTCCCAAGGGGTTCTTTTGGATCCCCTGATGCTTTCCCTTCTTTAACTGCTCCAACTCCTTCGCCATCCTTGTCATCTGGTCCTCCAGGCGCTGAGACTTCTTGGTTCCAGATCGAGCTACCGAAACTTCATCGTCCGAAGATTCTGAATCGATAACTACCTCCTTTCGCTTAACCCTTTGATGCCTCTCCTTGGAAATCCTCCGAGATTTGGCACTTTCCTTAGAGTCGGGACGGGGCTCCCTTTCCTTTGTCCGCGGTTTTGGTGAGGAGTGAGTCTTCCTAGGTGGAACCTCAATCGCGGACTTTACTAACCGGGACCTGAGATTCACCTGTCGGACTGGGAGAGGGGGGCCCAATCGGTCAAAGACTGGGGTCCGAATGCTTGGTCTGATATCTTCCTGGATTCCGGCGGCTTCAAATGGGATTCCCTGGGCTATCATCCGAAGCCGGATCGCTTCTACGTAGGCTGCGGCGTGCTGTTCTAGGACGTCTCGGTTAACTTCTTGCCCAGCGGGGTTTTGTGGGTCAGGGCCTGCAGCCGGTGGGGGCACTGGTGGAAGGTTCTCGCTCCTGATGCCCTTTCCCCGCCTCTGGGCTCTTTCAGTGGAGGCAATGGACTGGAGTCCTGATGGCTCGGGATGACCCTGGGAGGATCGGAGTCTCATTCTGAATATCTCTAGGTGGAAATAGGCTGTTGTTAGACAATGATTGGGAAAAGGTTCCCACAGACGGCGCCAAAAGTGTTATCCGAAAATCGTTAAGAGGACGATAAATCAAATAACTACTTTAAAGGGACCAAGATCGAGATTGATCCTGACCGGAGGGGTATCAAGTAGTTCGATACCAACTAGGTCCCTGCCAATGCATACATGATAAAGAATACGTGAAATCAAATAGGAACTCGCTTTATTGATCACTCTTTCCTATTATATGAATACACCGACTATGAAGTTACTAGACCATTACGTATTTACGTTACATAAAAAGGTCGATAATCAGGATGTTGGTGGTGATGAATCTGTGCCTGTCGATAAGTAGAGTGTAGGGTTTCTCCATTTCGATCTCCCTCCTTTCGGTAAATAAGTTGTTATATATATATAGGTCATGTTTGCTTGCCATGCACTCCTACAATCTCGGACTAGGGTTTGACAGCTTGCAGGATCCTCCCTTTTTTAGGAAATAACTTCGGAGCTTTAATGCGTTGAATCCAATCTTTCCTTCCTAGGAGGAATCAATCACTTACCTTCCTAGTAGGATTCTTACTTTACTGTCCTGCTCAAATTAGGACTCTCTGGCGGGAAGGAGTGTACCTCCTTTGTACGGCGACGTTTTACTGGATCTTTCGTGGAGCTTTTAGTTCTTGGTGTTAGGGTCCGGCTTCCTGGTGCTCTTCTGCTTTAACTGGCTGCCTACATCTAGTAAGCATCCTACTGATGGTAGTAGAGGGATATGTAGCTGACTTGTAATGAGATGATCAGTAGAACTCCGTGTCGGGGTGCTGCGGGGTCCATAGGAAGTAGTGTTAATGGGACGATGCGGGGTCCCTAGGGTGCCCGGTTATAACCGGGCTTGGTCCTTGTTGTGAGTTAAGACGCTGGCGGGGTGGATCCCGCTGAAAGAGGTTCATACTTGGGCCAATCGGGCTCCACTCTGTCGAGGTATCCGGATTGTGTTCGCACCTGCTTCTTGTGTTGAGGTGGAAAATTCTTCTTTGGTCCCTCGCCAATTTTCGCGGTTAACAAAAAGTAACCGAATATCCAAATTTATTCAAACAAGAAACTGAAATTAAATTCCCCTTGAATTGAGGTACGTAATAAACGTCTATTAAATCTAAATGCCTTCTAGAATCCAAATAAACTCTAATATCTCCCACTGCACTTGCAGACACTAACG
This sequence comes from Acer campestre, assembly GCA_954870605.1. Classification (NCBI taxonomy): domain Eukaryota; kingdom Viridiplantae; phylum Streptophyta; class Magnoliopsida; order Sapindales; family Sapindaceae; genus Acer; species Acer campestre. Next base: position 29,543,752 of record OX940803.1, on the reverse strand, counting down.
TTCCGTTGCCCAAGCGCAAATTGATTTCATTCTTATTTAGCCTTCTCCTTTCTTGAAACCCCCGTAAGGAATAACAAACATGATTAGTGGCTCCAGAGTCTACAATCCAAGAATCTGTAGAATCTACCAGAAAAACATGTTTCAAGATAATTCATATTACCTTGTTCCTTCTTATTTTGAGACTTTGGAAAATTACTTTTCCAATGTCTCATTTCACCACAAAAGAAGCACTTCCTTTTGATCTTGGTTACTTTCTTAGTCTCTTTCTTGGTAGGCCCAAGTTGCTTTTTCTTCTATTATTCCTTGACCTTCTGACGGGTCTTAATAGTAGCAACTTTACCAACCATATGAATCTCTTCTAGAGACATCATCATATCACCAGCAGACCCTATTCCTTCATGCTGCTGTTGCAACACGTCGGAGATGGTAGCCATTTGGCCATCTCATTAGAGGTCTTCCACTGCTTATACTCGTCTCATTACATTAGATTCATTAGTAAGAGCAGGTGGTTTAGGAGTAGTTAGAACAAACTTATGTTTTTCACTTTGCAGCAACAACCCAATTTTCCTTTTCCATGTGACATAATTATTACCGGTTAAAGTTTTATCTTTCAGGATGTTCATAAGTAATGGGGTCAAGATTTCTTAATTAAACAAAAATTAATATAAGTAAATAATCATTATAAAGCACTTTAAACATTTATCTTGAATTAAATAAATAACTCAATCATAAAAATTCAACAGTGATCCAACACCCATAAATGTTACGCCTCCTCTGGGAGTTCGCACCATTTACTAGTTAGACTAGGTCCCACCTAATTGTTAACATAACAACCAGCGTTTTCAATTTTAGCCTTGCAATTTTAATGACAAGAACTCTTGGGAGGATATCAATAAAATTATATTGAGTGTGCTACCAAGATATCGACCCTCAACTTTCTCTCACGAAAATCCCTCCTTGGGGAGTAGATCTCGTTTGAGTCCATTGTCTAGTCTATCCTTGTAAGGAAGTATATTGCTAAATTCCATTCATGGACGCCCCTTGGGGGGATTACCAATAAATAATTAAGCTCAACTAACCTTGGAGGCCATAGGTGTTACAAAAACACCTTCTCCCACTCAATTATTTAAGGCGTGTGATTAAATCCCATATAATGATTTACCAAGTTATCTAGATGCCAATTTAGATACCTAAATCATTCAATGCATGTTCATACCAAAAGAGATATATGAGTGGCACTCCTATTCTATATGACATGTTATCATACAATAACAAATATTGTAATATTTAAGCATAAAATAAATAGCAACAATTTTGGCCCATCCTAGAAAAACAAGTAAATTACAATGAATTTGGAATACAAGATCTTCAAGTGGCCCATCAACCATACGCTCATCCTTCGGCCTCCCACCTTCGGATTGCACGGCCCACAACCCCACATAAGGGGCTGCCATGCGCAGCCCAATAGGCTTTGCAAGGCTGCCGTGCGCAGCCCACCAAGCTTTGGGCTTGCCATGCGCAGCCCAATCCACTCCTAGGGTGCGCACGGTGCTCGTTCTCGGTTCCGGTTGCTTCACGTCTTCGATTCTTCGATGTAGAACGTGTTACAATTTAATTTAAACAAATAAAAATACTGCAGAAAAAATAATAATTTTTTTTTTTTTTTAATCACAGCAGTAAAAAAATACTGCACAATATTTTTAATACATTAAAAAAAAACTGCAGCAGTATTTAATACATAAAAAAAAATATAGCAACTACCAAGAAGGAATTATGGCGATGATAGACCACCCTTCTTGTTACAATTCCGAAATCAAAATTACATAGAAAATCTAGGACCAAAATCGAGCAATAACATAACCACATAAAACATATATAAATCCATACATCACATGTAATTATATATGCGAATACCTAGAGTGTCATCTCTTTCTAAAACATGCATAATCACAATAAAAAGAAATCGATCCACGTATATATACGTTAATTAATTAAAAGGGTTTAATCTAGGCTCTGATACCAATTGTAGGGAAAAATATACCCGCAGCGGAAGCGAGACTAAAAAAATAGTTTAGTAGCTTTTAAAATTTTTCCATTTTTATGAACCTTAAACCCTTTTGATTAATTAAAGATATATAATAAATAACAAAAGATTAATACCTCTTGTCGCGTGATCCGATTGACTTACGTCGATGGTAATCCGCAAGATCTTCAATCCTAGCACGAACGTGGATCACCTAGGAGCGTGGTCTCCCTTTCTTTGAATTGCAAACCTGAGAGCGGATATAACAAACTTTTCTTGATTCGTTAGTCCCAAAAACAATCTAAAGAAACCTAAGATTATTCCGGTCACTTTTGAGTTCTCAATCTTATGATCGAAACTCGCGTGAACCTAGATCGATGTAGTATACACAAGCTTATTGATGAATAAGCAAACAATATACCATCAAAGAATAATTTATGTTCCTTTTGTTTTTAGTAGAATAAAAGCTCTCTATCTATGAGTTGAGAAGAAGAAGAAAAAATAAAATTTCTGCACCAAAAACCCTATGGCCGAAATTCTCTTCTTTTTCTTTTAAGGGTGGCCAAATTCTTTCTTTCAAATGGACTAGGGTTGCCGCAATTTTTACTCCAAAAAGATAGGAGTTTTAGTTGCACCCTAATTCACTTTCTAAGAGTTCAAACCCTAATCCAACTGATAAATCTTTTATTCCTTATTTGACTAAAATAAAAAGACTTCTTATTTGATTAAATAAATAAAATTAATTATTTATTTCCTTGTCAAACAAGTCTTTTAATTTAAGTACACTACTACCAATAGTATACCAATAGGAATCATATTTCCTAATCAGAAAAGATTTGTTTCTTAATTAAACAATTAATTAATAAATTAATTAATTCTTATTTAATTAAACAATGAAAACAAAATAATATTTAAGGCTATTATAGCACCTTGCCGCCCCATATAATATATTGGGCCAAATATTATTTTTCTTATTTCATTTAATCCATAGGACTTTAAATAAAAAGCCCACATGTGAACTAGACCCATTCTTACTAAAAGAAACAAGCCCACATGTCATCCATTAATATATAAATATAATTTAGCAGCCCATTACATAAATAATGTGCAAATTATATTCTTAATATATTAAATGCAATTCTAGATGGACCCTAAATTGGTCCGGTAGAATATATCAAGTGATCCATGCAAGTCCGTGTGGATTGGGGATCTTGGCGGGCTATCTAAATTTAAGCTACAATAGACATAACCTAATCACAATCAACAAATGATTCACTTAGGTCCAATCCATTAATTTTAACTCATTCCACTAAAGAGCTAAAATTGAACTCTTAAATAAAGACAGAAAAGGAAGATGTTTCCTCATTCATACCCTAGACAATCATATTGGAGATAGTGTATCCTCGTGATTAATATCAGTAATCGCCAAGAGTTCATAGACCGCCTATAACTCTCCAAGTTACCATATTTACTCATATGACCACGTTTTGAACTTGGATATTTTGACTTGTCCAGAAGCCATGTTTTCAATAGACACTATTGAAAACTCAACGTTGAGATTTAATATCCAATTACCTCAAAACATCCATATGATGATATTATACTCTCATTTAATAAATGGAGCCACGATGTCCATATCTATAAATGAAGTCCTCTGTCGATTAACAAATGAATATCACCAAACTATCGAGGATAGACTATGCGATATAATCGTACTCATTGATAGCTCAAATGATATCACCTGCAACCATAAGTCCATCATTTATCTCAGGATTAAGATAGACTCTCCGATTGTCCTGATAATGAAATTACTTTTATCTACTGACGGTTATAGATAAAGTATTTCATTGTGATCCTGTTCAATGCACCCAGTGCACTAGATTCTTTTGCTCGAAGACACTCCGATGATTTTAGACTCGTCATATCTCATTTGATCCCACTCAAATGCTAGCAAAAGAATTCTACAACTTTAACAAGATAAAGGTGCCCAACCTTTAACTTAAGTTGTGAACGATATTCAAGACTAACTAAAGAATTGTGTCTACCACATACATATCCAGATGTATGAACAATTCTTCTTTTCTCATAGTCTTTAGACCTTATGATTATTTACTTTGACAATTATTAAACTATAAATGCTATAAGATTTGTTTAAAACAGAAATCACTTTATTAATATGAAAAAGATTGTTAATTACATTATTACACTCTTGCTATTGAGCATAATCCTAACACTAACAGCTTTAATACCTCATTTTTGACAACTTCTTGCATGACCGGATTCAATCTCCGTTGTGCTTCCCTAGTCGGCTTTGTGTCTTCCTCCAACCGAATCTTATGCATACACAGTGTTGGGCTAATTCCCTTAATATCGTCTAGTGTCAATCCTATAGCTTTTCTATATTTCCTCAAGATCACAAGTAATCTCTGCTCCTCACTTGAGTCTAGGTTAGCCGCAATGATCACCGGAAAGGCTTGACTATCATCCAAGAATGCATACTTCAATGTCGAAGGAAGTTTTTTTAACTCTAATTTCCTTGGAGAGGGTTCATCCTTGTTGCTCCCCTGTTGCTCAACCAAACCATTTTCTACTCCACTTTCCTCAGCAATCACTTCCTCTACTACCTCTTGATAACATACCCTCATGCTAGCTTCTTCCTCAATCTCATCCAAGATATCCACACTGTAGCAATCATGTGCCCCAATTGGACAGACCAAGGACTCAAATACTTTATACTCTACCACTTCATCCAAAACCTTCAATGTCAATTTTCCCTTATGCACATTAATCACTGCCTTTGCTGTAGCCATAAAGAGGCGTCCCAAAAGAATCACAGAGTCCTTTTCATCTGGATCAGTCTCCATCTCTAGCACTACAAAGTCTGCAGGGATGATTAGCTTATCAACCTAAATAAGGACATCCTCAACTATTCCTCTTGGTTGCCTAGCCGATTGATCCGCCAAAATGAGGGACATTTTAGTTGGTCTCAACTCATTTAATCCCAACTTCCTATAAATAGAGAAGGGCATCAAGTTGATGCTTGCCCCTAGGTCAAGCATAGCTCTTACTTGACCCTCTCCACCAATTGTTATATTGATAATGAAACTCCCTGGATCTTTAAGCTTTGGAGGAAGTCTCTTCTGAATAACTGCACTTGCATTCTCGTCAAGTCTCTCTTGATTCTTCAGCCTAAACCTGTACTTCTCCTTATTTAGTTCTTTGAAAAATTTCCCATACGCCGGCATCTTCTGAATTGCCTCTAGAAGAGGTAGATTGATTGTTACCTTAGAAAGTACATCATAAATATCCTTGAACGATTGTTCTAACCTATCCTTCTTCAACCTTCCTGGGTATGGTACACTTGAGAAACTAGGGTTGAGAGATGTGTTGTTACTAGGATTTCCCCTTAGTGGTTTTAATTCTTCCGGACTTAGATCTTTCTCCCTATCGATGGTCTCTCTCTCCGGCACTACATCTTCTTTATCATTACCCTCTATAGGTGAGTTGTTGTTATCACTAGTAACACCCTCATTTCTTCCATTGTTCACTACTCTACCGCTTCTCAAAATGGCTCTCGCACTACCAAAATTGAAAGAGTCACTTGAGCCCATCACCTTACCGCCTAATACCTTATCCGCAATTCTTCCTACATGCCCTTCAAGTCTACTAATTGATTCCTCTAACTTTAGGAACTGACTTTGACTGACCTCCATAAATCCATTCAAAAGCTTCTCATAAGTTACTTGTGATTCTTGAAGGCATCTTCTCATCTCATCATCTATATCTTCTTCATGGAAATCCTCCTCCTCGGGCCCTCTCACTTGGCTTCCCACTCCCTTGGAGGATTTTGTGGCAAATGATGTCATTTCTCTAGTGAAATTCGCCATCTGTTCCACAAGAGAATCCATTTCCTGAAATATGCACAACACAACACTACCACGTAAAAAAAATTCGAAAGAAACCTATAATGAAATACTACTTGCTAATATGAGCAATAAAAGAAAATGCATACTAAAAAGAAAAGTCAATCTATGTAATCAACGCTACCATATCCCCGGCAGCGGTGCCATTTTTGATGAGGTCGTTTTTGTACTCAATAAAATTAATAATAGTATAGATTTTGGTTGATTCTTGAAAACTCTTTTAAGCCACTTAATCCTTTTAAAATGTGATTTGATAGCAAAATAGTGAGCAAGTTCGTTCCACAGGGAATGGAGTGTTAATTAGATAAATTGACTAATCTTTGAACAATAAAATAAATCATAGTGTTTGATAGATGTGTGGTTTCTAAAACCACCAATGCTAACTACTAAAATGAAAATACAAAAATATGTTATGAAAAATAGAATACTCAACACCTTGATAAGAATAGTGAATGAAATCAAATAATAAGATAGCTAAGGAATAGATCGATTAACAATTGAATGTGGGTAAGCTATCTAGCTACATTAATGTACCAATCTCATTATGTTAACCACTTAGAGGCTTAGATTAGTGGGGTTGATATACCCACCACCAATCTATCCTATCCAATGGGTTCTCAATCACACAAGGAGTGTCAATCCACATATGAATATATAACAAATTACTCCACTCAAGATAGCAATTAACAAGTGATATACAAGTTAATTATAATGAATGGAATCTAATTAATTTGAATGAATAGAACACACAAGAGATTCATTACGAGCTAAGCTAAACCCATAACCAATTGATCCTCAAATCTATCCCCTAGATTAGGGGTTTAGTTACACATATTTGCAATAAATGAAAAAAAGTAAATAGTAAGGAAATAACCCTTGGGTCACCTTCCTTAAGCTTGATCCTTCTTCTCCTCTATGCTCCTAGATGCAAGGAATGGAGGTTGAGGATATGTCTTGGAATGTGGGTGTTTTGGTGGAAAGTGACTAAGGATTTTGGTGAAGAAATGGTGGGATAAGGAAAGATGTAGTGAAGTAATCAAGGTTTTGTGTTGAGGGTTGGATGGATTAGATGAGTTGAAGGAGAGAAATGGAGGATGAGGAATGGTGTGCCATGGATGATAGAGCTAGATCTCAGATGTGTTCTCTATATTTTTTTTCTCTGATTTTTCGATGCCTTTGAAGATGGAGGGACGTTCTATATATACGCACTCTTGGACATGTACTGATAACTGCTTGATTCGCTGAGGTGGCACCTTGTTCACTATTTGGTCGCTATGGCGACCCTGGTACGTAAAACGGTTAGATGAGAAGGTCGCCACGAAAACCATCTTTTTCGCCATCTGGCAAGTGGCGACCATGAGCAATTTGTGTAGAGGTCGCCACTTGCACCTCTAGGTCCCCATGGCGACCATAAGTGGTGACCCTACAAATGTAAGGAGGTCGCCACTTGCAACATCAAGGTCGCCATGGCGACCCTAAGTGGCGACCATGCCTTGACTGAACTAGGTCGCCATTTGCAAGGGAGGTCGCCATGGTGACCCCACCTGGTTCATTTGGTGACTTTCTGTCGCCATGGCGACCAAGTGGCGCCCAAATGGCGACCTTCTAATGTCTTTGGAGAATCCTCTGTCGCCATGGCGCCCATGTAGCAACCTCTCATGTCCAAGTGGTGAAAATGCCCTGTTTCTTCCCATTTGTGAGACATTTTCACACAAGTCCTCCACTTTCATCTCAATTGCTTCTGAAACCTAATAAAACCTGAAACACTCAATTTAACAACATTAAACATGGGGAAATGCCCGAGAATCAAGCTAAAAGAATCGGAAATGAGGGCCAAAATCATACCAATTTTGGCTTGATCAGAGCCTAGGCAAGAAAATAGTGAAAGGAAAGGGATCCAATGCTATGAGTGTGGTGGTATAGGACACATCTCACTCGATTGTGGGAATTTGAAGAACAAGATGGGAAAAGTGATGGCCGCCACATGGAGCGAAAGTGATGACTCCGGAGAAGGAGATAAGTCATCAAGTGATGAAGAACTTACCATTAACTATACGGCATTTGGAGCCTCATTTGTAGAAAATGAAGTTGTTGGTAAGAAGATCTTGACTAGTGATCCCATAGAAGAAAGAGATGAAGAAGTAGTTATTGAAGTGGTTGGTGTAGCTACTCATTGGGATATGTCCAATACTTCATCAAGAGACAAATTTGATGATCTTGATGAAGAAGATGACTCCATTGGTGAGTTGGAGAATGTAGAAGATGACTCAAGCGTTGAGAATTAGTTACCTAACTCTACAAAAGGAAATGTAGAGAAAATGGATGTTCATGACTTTATAGTCAAGTGTGAAAGTTCTATGATGAAGGATAAAAGAAAGCTAAAGATTTGAGGAAGAAAATCTAGAACTTTCATCACACAATGACCACTTAAGTAAGCAAGTGGAGATGATGGGTCTTAAAGACAACGTTGAAGGATTTGAAAGCTCTAGGTTAGAGAATGAAAAAGAGATTCAAAGTTTAAAGAAAGAGAACCTTATGCTTTCAACACATGTTGACCACTTGAGTAGTGAAGTGGTAAGATCCATGGAGGATGAAGACAAGCTAAGAGATGAACTAGCTTTGTCTAAGAGGAATGAAGAAGGGTTGAAAAGAGAGCTTAGAGATGCTAAAGACTTGATCGATAAGTTGACCTCTAGCACGGAAAAACTCAACCACTTGTTGAGTGTTGGAAAAGGCCATTGTGACAAAAGAGGTCTTGGCTTTGAAGATGACAAGGAGAGTCTCACTCCTAACAAGACCATATTTGTCAAGAGCTTAGGCAAGAAAGAGGCTTCACCGGTGCAAACTCCTAGGAAGAAGATTGATCTAGGACAATGCTCTCATAGTGCACAAGTGAAGGTAGCGTCAAGGAGACAACCTCAAGCTCAAAGAGTTCCTCATGTTAACTTCCCTCAACCTAAGATCCACAAAGGGAAGACACCTATCATGTAAACTCAATCGAGTGAGCAACCTAGTCTTGGTCAACAACAAAGAAGGAGAGATCCTATCCAACTACCAATACAACCACAAAGACATGGGAATGCACCAAAGCATGCACACGGGAATGGTATGATTCCTAACTTTATTCCCACTTGTCATTTTTGTGGTATTGATGGTCACATAAGACCAAGTTGCTTTTATTACATTCATATGTGTAGAGTTAAAAGCATGATAGAAAAGAAAAAGGCTAGAGCTAGAATGCATGTTCACATAAAGGAAGAAACTAATTTGCATGATCCTTTATCTTATAAAGCTCTAGAACTTTTGTCCACTAGGAAGAAAATTATATCACCTAAGTGGATAAGGAAAATTAATGAACCCGCTTGCTACGAGACTAGCAAGTCTCATATAGGTTCAACCGAGTCAAATAAACTTGGAAGGTCTATAGGACCTCATGACCTTCATTGATGAAGGGTGGTTTTTGACCCCATATGGGGAACTCAAGCAAAGAGAGTTTTTGCATACTTGATGCATGCAAAATATTTTAAAGATCTTATGCTTCTTTGTTGATTGCTTGAGTAAGCTTGGTTGCACATATGTATATATGTTTTCTATTCAATAAGTGTGAACCTTGCTTTGTTTTCAATCCATGTCATATTTATGTTCAAACATGCATTTTTGGACTAGGAAATCTAAATAGGAAATATGATTTGAATGACCTATAGTTATTTCCATGACATGATGATTCTTAAATTGACATGCTAAATGCCATATGAAAAGCATGAAATTCAAATGACATGCTCAAATGAAAAAGCATGAATTGATGATTGCATAATTCTTAAATGCAAAACTTGTGTGAACAAGCTTGTGAGACTCAAATGATTAAAGGATCTTATATCCAGTCAAAGGATTGTTCAATCCAAAAGTCTCTCTTTCTTTATTTGTTGAACATGGCTACTATCATATGTGTTTCATATCCTAAAAAAATCATATAGGGTGCAAAGTCGCACATGGCAAAGTCGCTCATGCCATGTTTTGCTTATAAAGTTGGATATAGCACCTCTAAAAATTGAATTCAATAAATTCTCTATATCCTTGCTTCTCTCATGACATTGGTGAAATTGGTTTGAATTCTTATTAGAAACCTTTGTCATTTGCTTTGCCAAATACCATTGTATTTTGGACTTAAATGCTACATGTCTTGTATGCAAAGCATTTTTATTTCACACATTTTATCAAAATAAATCTCCTTGTTTCTCTCCAATTAACTGTGTAGCATAAGTGACTTATATGAATATGCAAATATCTTGTATGCTACTTTCTCTCTTTGCTATGAGTGACCTTGTTAGGGACTACTCCTTTGCCTATATCATGACAAAAAGGGGGAGTAGAATGTGGTGAGGGGAGATGCTAAATTGTTGTGGCAATTTGTGCATATTGGGGAGATTACATATTGAGGGGGAGTAACCCATTGAGGGGGAGCATTACATTCACATACATTACATGATGTTGTGCTTAACTTTCTTAAATCTAAATGCTTGTTTATTTCACATGATTAATCTCACATTTGTGTGTATTGGAAAATATAGAAACCTTATTTTCAGGGATTGATTGTTCTACAAGAGATTGAAGACTTCAAGATTTTATTTATTATATCTCTTTGTAATGTAGAAAATCTTTGTAGACCCGTAGTTTCTATTTTGTTCTGAGGAATCAATGTGAGTGGTGGTTTTGTCACGAAATAGCCAAAGGGGGAGATTGTAAGGATTCCCGGTTTTTGATTGGCTTATTTCGTGGGCAAACCACATTTTGGGTTGTTTGTAAAGGGTAGCTTAGGTGATAGGTGATCATGCTCAATGGCCCTTCTCAAGCCCTCAAGGTGGACAAGCACCCAAAAGGTATATCTAATGTGCTTATTTTCTTATTGAAGAGATTTAGTTGCACACACTCACTAGTATTGTTTGCATATATGTATGCTTTACTTTTGTGTGCATTCTCTTCAAATGTCACTTTTGATACTAGCACGTTGTTTGTCATATCTTGGTGTGTGTTTTGTGTCGTGTAATTTGTTTCCCGAATATGTTCGGAAACGTCCGTGCTTGCACGGTAATGTGCTTAGTTTTACGCGAAGATCGCTTTCGGAGAATGCCCTTGGCTTCTTCTTTGGTTTCACCATCAGTGGTGAAACGGCGGTTTGATCGGCGGCCATGACTGCCGAATGGAAACCACCGTTTGATTCCAGAGAGCTCTGGATTGGATCTGCGGTTACGATCGGCGGCCAGGCCACCGAATCGAAACCGCCGAATAGACCTGATGCATTTATTATTCTTGGTCTCTGTTCAGGGGTTTAATGGACGGTTTTGAAACCGCCGTTTTAGATATTTTAGGTCAGTTTCTTTTTGGGTTTTGATCGGCGGTTTCGTTGACCGTCGAATCTGGTCGCCGAATGATCCCCTGCTTCTCGGGTTCAATTTGGTAGTTCAATTCTGCGGCCACGACAGCAGAATGAAACCGCCGATCGGTGATTTCAAGGGCAGTTTCGTCTTTTCACATGCCATGTTCTCTTTATCTATAAATATCACACTTTCTCATTTCTCTAAACAAGTTCTTGACTCCTAAAGAACCCTAAGCTTAAAAAGAGAGATTTTGGAGAGATATTTAATAGAGAACTCATTTCCTAAACACTCAAACCATATACATGTGCATCAAAGATCATCTAAGCACTTTCTAGCATAGTTAGTTTGCTTATTTGATTGGGTCTTGGTCATCACACTTCCCTTGGTATGTTCTTCACTTTTATCCATTGATATTTAGTGTTTTATTTATCAAGGCATCTCTTTTATTATTTGAATGATCTTAGATTAATATCTTATATTCAAAATAGAGATTGTTTGTGATGACATGATTGAGTGTTGTATTGTGATAGCTATCTAGGTTTTTATAATCTATTTTTAGCTAAGCTATTTGACATGTCATTTAGCTATTGATATCTATGATTGTTTTTATTGACATATTATCATCTGAGATAAGCATATAGGGTTGCCTAGCTCTTATTGAATGTATTGAGTATTTTTATATATTCACACATAGGTTGTATTATCTCTTCATTGAGAATTTAAGTCTTGTTGGCTAAGGTTGCTTAGGCCACAAGCAAAATGAACTAGAGCCACTTTTAAAGGCCCGCGTGGTAGAAGTGGGGGGTTATAGACCGGAGTGTTAGTCGAGGTCTACATAGGTTGTAAACTCCATTTTAATTAGTAGATTTCAAGGTTCGTGTGTGACGCACTATACAGCCCGTGGTTTTTTTCCAGTGGTTGGGTTTTCCATGTATACATCAAGTGTCATTTAATTTTCGCACCATATTACACTTGTTGTATTTATATTGACTATTTGGGATATTTCGTAATATTTACCTTAAATGAAAATTGGGTGAAAATTAGTTAAAATCTATTCACCCCCTCCTCTAGATTAATATATTAAACACACCCGAGTTTATTTGTGAACTTTCAGTTACTTCCTAGGTTTACCAAAGTAAGCAATTAAATGATGAGATTTTTATAACCCAAGCTAAATATGCTAAGAACCTAGTGAAGAAGTTTGGTCTTGAAAATGCCAAACATTGTGATACACCCATGAGTACCACTTTGAAGCTAAGCAAGGATGCTAGTGGAAAAAGTGTGGAACAAACTCTATATCGGGGCATGATTGGTAGCTTACTTTATTTGACCACAAGTAGGCTCGATATATCTTTTAGTGTGGGTGTGTGTGCTAGGTACCAATCGGATCCTAAGGAGTCTCATCTCTCTTTCGTTAAGAAAATCATTCGCTATATGAATGAGACATCCAATTATGGGATTTTGTACTCTTTTGACACTAATGCTAGTTTAGTTGGCTTTAGTGATATAGATTGGGCAGGAAATTGTGATTATAGGAAAAGCACATCAGGCGGTTGCTTTTTCCTAGGGAACAACTTGGGTGTCATGGTTTTGCAAGAAGGAAAATTATATTTCCTTGTCCACGGCCGAAGTCGAGTACATAGCCATAGGGAGTGGATGCACACAACTCCTTTGGATGAAGCAAATGCCTATCGACTACGGATTCAATCAAGGTACTCTAACCCTCTTTTGTGATAATATGAGTGCTATTAACATTTCTAAGAATCGCAACATTCTAGGACAAAGCATATTGACATCCATCATCATTTCATAAGAGAACTAGCTGAAAATAATGTTTAGTACTTGAACATGTTGGTACTAATGATCAACTAGCGGACTTATTTACTAAACCCTTAGATGCATCTAGGTTTAAAACACTTAGTAGATCTATTAGGATATGTCTCGTGGAGTGATATGGGGGTGGCTTGGGCGGCGGGGGGGGGGGGGGGGGGGGGGGGGGGGGGGGGGGGGGGGGGGGTGGTGTGCCACGACAAAACAAGGGAATGAAAGGCCGCTTTGCGTTGGATGCTCTTTTCCTTCCCCAAAATGATGGCTCTGCTGTCTTGGGGAGCGTTGAAGCTTGCTTCTTCTCTAGAGCTGGAGTAGCATATCACCCCAAAAAAACCCTATATAGTTATCACTCCATTTCTCCTAGAGAGTCCCGAAGTGAGGGGGATGGCTGTCGACCCAAAGTCCCTACCCTTAATGTCACCTAAGCTCCTTTACTCGCTCCGTAGCGTATAGCAAAACACAACCCGCATGCCTACTGGTCTTCGATAGTCCTCATCTTTGTCCTTTGGACAAGGAAACAGAATTAACAACTATTTACCTGTATGAGAACATTCTGACATTGTGAAGTCTCTAGTCTTATTTAGTGAGTGAGAAGTATGTGCTGCTGTGTAAACGGTATATTCGTAAGATGTTTTCTATTCCTATGGATATCGGACTCTGAAAGCGCTAATGCGCTACGGCTTTCGCGTAAGCCCACCGAGAACAAAAGTGATACATCTGTCTTCTTCCTCGTTATATGGGCATTTCCATGCTGTGTAAAAGAAAGGCTTAGGCTCTTGTTGAAGCCTTTTTTGTTGCTTGCCTCTTTACCTGTTCCTGTTTATTATATTTCTTTTTCTTAACCTTTGTATTCAGCAATGTGCCCCACTTCCAGGTCAGCACATAAAGACTTCCCAACCTCCGTCGTTAATAAAATAAAAAGAAATAATTCAACGTGACGAAGTTGAAAGTGAATTTCTTTGATCTTCAATATTATCTTCGGTATAGCATTGAAAGCAAGGGTTAAAGATTGCTCACTCATGTCAGCAAGTCCGGGGATCGGGGATGATTGAAGTAATAGGGAAAGGTTAACCTTTATGCATGCACCTCCGTATAAGTGCTTCCCTATTACTTGACTTAGTAACATGGGATTCTATCTCAAGTACCAGGATACCATTGAAAGGTTCCCACAATCGTTTATTAGCTTATCTGTAGGCCGTATAAGAGATCTTTGGTGATAAGTCACGAACTCGGACCTGTGTCAGAATCCACGGGACTAAGTTAGCTACAACCTTTTTTGAATGCCGGACCAACGTCTCAGTCGGAAGGAGGACTACCTAACCAACCAAGACCCCCGAGATACTAAACTGGAGTTTTAGTCTCGTTCCCATCACCCGGACTGTTTTGGTGATTAACCTTATAAGGGGAACTCAAGTAAAGAGAGCTATTTTCCATACTTGTCACATTATGCTTAGTTATTAATTGCTTGAGTAGCTTGGTTACACATATGCTTATATGATATTTTCTTTAATAAGTGTGAACCATTGCTTTGATTACAATCCATGTCATATTTTTGTTCAAACATGCATTTTTGGATTAGGAGATCTACTTAGGAAGTGCTATTTGAATGACCTATAGTTATCTCCATGATATGATGATTCTTTAAATGACATGCTCAAAATGAAAATACTGAAATTCTTATGACATACACAAAATAAAAAGCATGAATTGATGATTGCAATTTCTTAAATGAAAAACTTGTGTGAAAAGTAATAATGAGACTTCAAATGAATTAAGGATCTTATATCCGTTCTAAGGATGTTAAAATCCAATGTCGCTCTTGCTTTATTTGTTAAAACACGGCTACTATCATACAGGTATCTTACCTGGAAAAATCGAATAGGATGCAAAAGTCGCTCATTCCATGTTTTGCTTATAAAGTTGGATATAGTTGGCTCTTTATTAAAATCAATGAAAAAATCTATATCCTTGTTTTAATTCATGACAAATGGTGAAATTAGTTTGAATTATATTGGAAACCTTTGTTATTTGTTTTGCCAAATACCATTGAATTTTGGACTTGAAAGCAACATGTCTTGTATGCAAAGCATTTATAATCACACATTTTCTCAAAAATAAATCTCTATGTTTCTCTCCAATTAATTGACTTGCATAATGTTCTTATATATGACTATGCAAATGTCTTGTATGCTATTATCTCTCTTTTCTACAAGTGACCCAGTTGGGGATACTCCTTTGCCAATATCATGACAAAAATGGGGAGTAGTATGTGGTAAAGGAAAGTGCTCATTAAGAGTAGCAAATTTGCATATTAGGGAGATGCTTAATTAAGGGGCAGTAACCCATTGTGGGGGGCATTGCATTGCACATTCATTGCTTAATGTTGCATGTTTTCTTTAATGAAAAATTCCTTAATGCAAATGCTTGTTTTAATTTCACTTGATCATCTCACATTGCACTTGTCTTGGAAAGTATAGAAACTTTGTTTCTGAAGAAATCGGTTATTCTACAAGAGATTGAAGACTTGAAGTTTTAGCTTTTTAATATCTCTTTGTAATGTAGAAAATCATTGATGACCTTTAGTTTCTATTTAGTTGTGAGGACCAATGTGAGTGGTGGTTTTGTCACGAAATAACCAAAGAGGGAGATTGTTAGTTCCTCAAAGTTTGATTGGTTCATTACGGTGACAAACCACAATTGGGGTTTGAAATGTAAGGTTAGCTTAGGTGATTGGTGATCAAGCTCAAAGGCCCTCTCAAGACCTCAAGAGGATAAGCACTCCAAAGGTATATCTCTTGTGCTTACTTTTCATTGAAGAGATTTAGCTGCACACACACACTTATCATGTTTACATATGTGTACATTGCTCTTGTTTGCATTCTCTTCATATGTCACATTTCACACTTGCATTTCGTTATTGTATCTTGTTGTGTGCTAGTGTGTCTAGTAATTCGTTTCTCGAACATTGTTTGGAAACGTCCGCGCATACACGATGGTGTGCTTGGTTTAGCACAAGGATCGCCTTCGAAGAATGCCCTCGGCTTCTCTTTAGTTTCACCATAATTAGTGAAACGATGGTTTGATCAATGAAACTGTTGTTTGAATCCAGAAGGTTCTTGAGCATTTCTACGGTTATAATCAGCGGCCACGACCACCTTTCGAAATTACCGTTTAGACCTGATTGATTTCATCTCTCAAGTTTATTTCTGCGGTTGTGATCGGCGATTTTGAAACCACCGAATGAAACCGCCCTTGATCCCCTGTTCCTCTTGGGTTCAATTCGGCTATTGGATCGGTGGTTGGTGGCCACCGAATGAAACCACCATTGCTCTCCTGTTCTCTTGGGATTCAATTCAGCAGTTGAAACGACAATTTTGAAACCGCAAAATGAAACCATCGATTGGCTCATTTCAGGGGCAAATTTGTCTTTCACCAAGCTTTTTATTGGCCTCTATAAATACACCATTATGTCATTATCTGAATGTACACTCTTTGATCATCAAGAACCCTATTCTTGAAAGAGAGATTTTTTAGAGAAAAAACAATGAAGATTGCTCATTTAATCACTCAAAATCATTTCCATGTGCATCTAAGTTCATCAAACATCATCTAGTATAATCTAGGTGTTAGGATTATGCTTAATAGCAAGAGTGTAATATTGTAATTAACAATCTTTTTCATATTAATAAAGTGATTTCTGGTTTAAACAAATCTTATAGCATTTATAGTTTAATATTATAATTGTCAAAAGTAAATAATCATAAGGTCTAAAGACTATGAGAAAAGAAGAATTGTTCGTACATCTGGATATGTATGTGGTAGACACAATTCTTTAGTTAGTCTTGAATATTGTTCACAACTTAAGTTAAAGGTTGGGCACCTTTATCTTGTTAAAGTTGTAGAATTCTTTTGCTAGCATTTGAGTGGGATCAAATGAGATATGATGAGTCTAAAATCATCGGTGTGTCTTCGAGCAAAAGAATCTAGTGCACTGGGTGCATTGAACTGGATCACAATGAAATACTTTATCTATAACCGTCAGTAGATAAAAGTAATTTCATTATCAGGACAATCGGAGAGTCTATCTCAATCCTGAGATAAATGATGGACTTATGGTTGCAAGTGATATCATTTGAGTTATCAATGAGTACGATTATATCGCATAGTCTATCCTCGATAGTTTGGTGATATTCATTTGTTAATAGATAGAGGACTTCATTTATAGATATGGACATCGTGGCTCCATTTATTAAATGAGAGTATAATATCATCATATGGATGTTTTGAGGTAATTGGATATTAAATCTCAACGTTGAGTTTTCGATAGTGTCTATTGAAAACATGGCTTCTGGACAAGTTAAAATATCCAAGTTCAAAACGTGGTCATATGAGTAAATATGGTAACTTGGAGAGTTATAGGCGGTCTATGAACTCTTGGCGATTACTGATATTAATCACGAGGATACACTATCTCCAACATGATTGTCTAGGGTATGAATGAGGAACTTCTTCCTTTTCTGTCTTTATTTAAGAGTTCAATTTTAGCTCTTTAGTGGAATGAGTTAAAATTAATGGATCGGACCTAAGTGAATCATTTGTTGATTGTGATTAGGTTATGTCTATTGAAGCTTAAATTTAGATAGCCCGCCAAGATCCCCAATCCACACGGACTTGCATGGATCACTTGATATATTCTACCGGACCAATTATGGGTCCATTTAGAATTGTATTTAATATATTAAGAGTATAATTTGCACATTATTTATTTAATGGGCTGTTTAATTATATTAATATATTAATGAAAGGCATGTGGGCTTGTTTCTTTTAGTAAGAATGGGTCTAGTTCACATGTGGGCTTTTTATTAAAGTCCAAATGGATTAAATAAAATAGGAAAACAATATGTAGGCCCAAGTTCTAGTCATGGGCGGCAATGGCTAAATTTTAGCCCATAATATTGTTTTATTTTATTATTTAATTAAATGGAAATTAATTAATATGTTAATTAATTATTTAATTAAAAATCAAATCTTTTTCTGATTAAGAAATATGTTTCCTAGTAGTATACTACTATTAGTATTATACTAATTATAAAAGATTTTATTTGTTTAGTCAAATTAGGAAGTCTTTTATATAGTCACAAATACACTAAAGAGTTGGATTAGGGTTTGTATATTATATATATATATATATATGCATGTGGAATATATAGTAGATATATAATTTATATGTATGCATGCGGAATATATATATAGTTTTTATACATATATGCATGCGGTATATATAAATTATACATACATATATGCATGCAGTATTTTTGAAACAAAACAATATATATTATATAATGCATGAAGTGTTTGTTTGAAACTAAAACATATATATATATGAGAGACGTGCATTAATTGGCACATGAAATATACAAATATATTATAGGCATGCAGTGATTGATATACAAACATATACATATTAGGCGTACATAAAGTGATATTATTTTCTTTGTGTAATATCGGCCACAATATAGAAAAATATGCTTTTGTATATTTTTGATAAACCCTAGTTTTTGCAATTGATAGATTTTTCTTTTGCTAGAGAAAAATAAAATCCAACTCTTAGACTAGTGTGAAATTCGGCCAAGAGAGATTGTGAGAAGAATTGTTCTTATTTCGATAGTGCACTAGTGATCTTTACATCAAGAGGTCTTGTGCACAATTTCAAATAAGGTTCACGCGAGTTTCAATCTAACGATTATGAATTCAAAAGTGATTGGGACATTCTTAACAATCTATTGGAATTTTTGTGACTAACAGAAAACAGAAAAGTTTTGTTGTCCATTCTCAGGTATACAATTCAAAGCAAAGGGAGACCACGCTCCTAGGTGATTCACGTTCGTGATTGGATTGGAAGATCTTGCGGATTACCATCGACGCATAGTCAATCGGATCACGCGACAAAGGTATGATATCTTTTGGTATATATTGTTTAATTAATTAAAGGGTTAAGGTTCATAAAAGGAAAAATTTTAAAAGCTACTAAATCTATTTTTTTAGTCTCGCTTCCGCTGCGTGTACTGTACGTTATTTTTTCCCTACACTAGGATGTATTCATGCATGGGTATTCTTCAACACACATGTTACGGCAAGTTGAACACTAATTTCATCTAATCTTAGTGTTTTTTACTTAGCAATTTATCTCATTTATTACTTTTATATTCTTAGATTAATTTCTTCATACAAGATTGAGATTATGTGTAGAATGTTTGAGTGTTGTATTTTGATAGCTATACCTAGGATTGCTTCATCATATATAGCTATGCTTTATGCCATAACATATAGCAATTGATATCTAGGATTGATTTAATTAACAACTTTGAAATCCTAGATAAACATTTAGTGTAACCTAGCATTACTTGCATATTTGGATATCTTTGCATATTCTCATAGGCTGTATAATATCTTCATTGAGAAGTAAGACTTATGGCTAAAGTTGCTTAGGCTGCAAGCAAATTGACTAGGTTCACTTTTAAAGACCTGCGGGTAGTAGTGGTGGGTTTTAGGTCGAGAATGGTTGAGGTCAACCTAGGATGTAAACACCATTACAATTAGTGGATTCGAGGTTCGTGTGTGGTGCACATACCAGCCCGTGGTTTTTCCCTGTTGAGGGTTTCCACGTAAAAATCATGCATCTTTTAATTTCCGCACTATTATGATTGATTTATTGACTTGACTAGATTGGGGTATTTTCGTAAAATTGACTAAATGCGAAAATTTGGTAATAACCGATTAAAATCTATTCACCATTTGAGAAGGTCATATTCTTCTTTTGGATAAGTGTTAGTTTTGGTTTGGTTGTTTGGAGTACTATGTCTAGTTTCAAAAGATTGAATTTCAATGATTTAAATGATTTTCAAAACTGACATGTGTATGGTCTTGTGACCATAACTTTTTATACAAAGCTTTAAAATGAGTTTTGAAAATTTCTATACAAACTAGACACCCATACCTTTCCAACGGTATATTATTCATAATATTTCATGACCGTTTGGATTAGTTTTGAAATCTCCAAAGTGACCACCAAAACAGGGCAACTCTGTTGTTGTCCGTTTTTGACCTTTGGTCACTCCATTGACCATAACTTTTTCTACAGAGATTGAAATGTCATTCTATAAAAACAAGTATAAAGTAGACTTCCATACCTTTCCAACGATATATCATACGAAAGGTTTTGATATCTTTTGGTCATATTTCGGAGCGCTCGAATATTGAGCTGATGCGCTGTTGCGTGCAATTCCAGTAGGTAGGCGCTGTACGGTCGCTGTACATACAACGCCCACTTGATACCTAGTGGGAATTGAGGCTTAGCACTATACAGAACTGATCGATTTTAATTGGTCACTGTACGAAGCGTTGTACAAAGCGTTATACGTACAGCGCCCAAGGCTAAAACAGGGTTCATTTTTCAAAACAACACCACTTCACTTTGACACCCTATATATATGCCTCTTTCATTTTAGGTCATTTTTGTGAGTCCAAAAATCATATTTTTCCTCAAGAACACATTTCAAGAGAAAAATTCTTCTTGAGGAAAAATTCACAAGAACTCACATTTAAACACTCAAACATTTCCTTTGTTCATCAAAGTTCATCTAGGATCATCCATGACCATATAGGATGCATCCATGCATGGTTTTGCATCATCACATCTTTCTTGGTATGTTCTTCACTAATCTCATCTAATTTTAGTGTTTTTCATATTAAGACATCTCTTTTATTACTTGTATGTTTTTAGATAATATGCTAAATACAAGATAAAGATTGTTTGTGATGACATGATTGAGTATTGTATTGTGATAGCTATCTAGGTTTTTATAATCTATGTTTAGCTAAGCTATTTTGACATGTCATTTAGCTATTGATATCTAGGATTGCATTTATTGTTATCTAATCATCCTAGATAAGCATCTAAGGTTACCTATCTTTATTTGCTCATTGAATATCATCATATATTCACATAGGCTCTTATCTCTTCATTGAGAAGTAAGACTTGTGTAGCTTCCGGGATTAGGTTGCGTAAATCACAAGCAATTGAAGTCTTGTGTGATAGACCGGGATTAGGTCGGACACCAGGATTAGGTGATCACACAAGCAATTAGACTAGGTTCACTTATACCGGGATTAGGTAGGTGTGATGATTATTGATCGGGATTAGGTTGTAATCATTTCACATTTAGTGGATTCGAGGTTCGAGTGTGGCGTACTTATTAACCCGTGGTTTTTCCCGTGAGGGTTTCCACGTAAATATCTTGTGTTATTTAAATTCCGCACTTTACACTTGATATTATATTATTGACTAGTTTGGGGTATTTTCGTAATATTGACTTAACGCGAAAATTGGGTAAAATCATTAAAATCTATTCACCACCCCCCCCCCCCCCCCCCCCCTTTTCCGTTAGATTAATATTTGAACACACTGAGTTATTTGTTCCACAAATGTAATATTATATCTATTACATTATATTTACTAAATAGTTTACATCATAAATGAGTAATTAAATGATCAAAACTATCACAAAAATCGGATGAAAATGTTGATATAAGAGGCACTTGAAGAAATTAGAAATTGAAAACAAAAATAGGCAAATATTAATAAATCTTAAAACATAAATCCGATAGTGATTGTGTTATATTTTACTAAGCTCGCACATCATGCGAGTTACAAACCAGTAATATATAAAAGCTAACCATCACGACTTCAAGTGTCGTCATGAAAAAGCTTTATATTTAAATTCTTATTAATATTATCATCATCAATAATACATACAATTATTGCTCTATTCACACTTAACTTTATTTTAGAATATTATTAAATATTTAAAATTCTTTTGACATTCTTTCAAAACCCTTGTTGGGTTTTATGCAGTTCGTGCTTTGGGATGATGTTGGACTGAAATGGATGGCTTTATTATTATTTTTAGTATTATTTTCGGAGAGAAAACCATAAATAGCCATGTGAATTATTAAACTTTTGTTACTAATCACTTTTGAAATTTTAATTGTTAATAGCCACTTTTTAAAAATAATTTCAGTGTATGTACATAAATTACCAGGGTACCCCTGAAAATAGTTTTATTTTAAATCTCGAAGCAAACTTGAAATCATGGGTAAATTGAAATGTCCAAACTTGAAATCAGGCCTAAATTGAAATATTAAAACTTGAAATGTGGACTAAATTGAAATTTTCCCTATCTTCCTCTTCCTCTTCTTCTTCCTCAAATTAGGTTTAGGTTTTTTTGTTTTTTTTTTTTTTTTTCAGACCACATCGCCAGCGCAGTTAAAGGACGGCTGGCCATGAAGGACGGCTGGGCGAGAAGAACAACGTGAAGGACGATCAGGGAGACCTTCACCGACGCTCAAATAAGGACGACATGAAGCTCGACGTGAAGGACGATCAGGACGACGATCAGGACAATGAGAAGAACGACGATCAGGACGATCAGGACGACGTGAAGCTCGCTAGCGCTCGGCGAGACATTCGCCGGCGCTCGACGAGAGAGAGATCGGGAAGAGGGAGGCAGATCGGGGAGAGAGAGAGAGAGAGAGGTAGATCAGGGAGAGAGAGGAGAGGAGAGAGAAAGAAAAAAAAAGAGAAAGAGAGAGAGAGCTGATTGGGATGTTTTTATATGAGGGCTTTCCAGTAATTTTACAAAAAAGTGGTTATAAACAATTAAATTTTGTTTGTGGTTAAAAACGAATTTCTACTAATATATGTGGTCATTCTGAGTAATTTCCACTTATTTTCGTGCAGCTTTGGTTTTGTTTTGAAGGCTTAAAGTTGAGAGAGAAAACCATAAATAGCTATGTGAATTATTAAACTTTTGTTACTAACCACTTTTGAAATTTTAATTGTTAATAGCCACTTTTTTAAAATAATTTCAGTGTATGTCCATAAATTACAACATTACCCCTGAAATTAGTTTTCTTCTTTTAAAACCTTGAAATTTGAAATCATGACTAAACTGAAAATGTTCAAACTTGAAATCAGGACTATATTGAAATGTCCAAACTTGAAATCGTGCCTAAATTGAAAATATTAAAACCTGAAATATGGACTAAATTGAAATTAGACTTAGGTTTTTTTCCCCCTTTTCTTCTTCTTCTTCCTTTTCATCTTCCTCAAATTAGGTTTAGGTTTTTATGATTTCTTTTTTTAATTGCAGACCGAGATCGCTTCACGGATCTCTTGGGGACGACGCTTGGACCAACGACGCACGAAGGCACCGCCTGGTCGTCACACGAACCAGCGCCGCTGGTTCGTGCGACGACCAGGCGGTACCTTCGTGCGCCGCTGGTTCGCCACGTCTGAAGGTCCGCTGGTCCAAGTGTCGTCCCCGAGAGCTCCGTGAGGGAGAGAGAGCAGACGGAGAGAGAGAAGATCGGGAGAGAGAGCAGATCGGGAGAAAGAGCAGAGGAGAGAGAAGGAGAAAGAGAGAAAAGAAGGAAAGAGAGAGTTTTAGGGAGGTTTTTATATGAGGGCTTTCTAGTAATTTTACAAAAAAATGGTTATTAATAAATAAAAATTCGTTTGTGGTTAAAAACAAAAATTCCCTAATATTTGTGGTCACTCTAGGTAATTTCCACTAAAGTTGAGGGTAGAAACTTGTCTTAGTATAATCATATAAGGGTTTGACATGATCCGTAAAAAATGTTTTGTCGGTTGTGTTATAGTTGTAAATCATTGAACTTGCTCATGATAAAGGGGAAAAATGAAGTAAAAGGTGAAGATTTAGGCATGACAACTAGATTTCCTTGGCACCGCACCTTTAATTAAAATAATAGCATCAAATTGGGTTGTAACACAGCATAAACAAACCCTCAGAAAAGTGGAAACTTTACTTCATTTTCCCTTGTTTGAGAGGTGCAGTAACATATCATTGATATATTTTTCAAATTAACAAACAAAAATATGTAAAGAGCACTATACTAAGTACTAACTCAGATGGAACTTAATGATAGCACTTTGCAATGAGTCCAAGCAAATGAATTATACAATTAAACAAGAGTTCTAATAATTCAATCCGTTTCTTCTTCATACTCTTTTCGCATTCACTGATTATGGCTTCCTACAAATATCAACCGGTAGTAGAGGGCCACCACAAAATCTAATAGTTTTAATCAGGCTATGAGATTTTGTGGTGACCTATAACTTCCAGCAGATTGTGACAAAGAGATCACATTATAGAAGGTTGCACGTACACCAACAAAACCATAAATTCGTATTTCTAAAAAGTAAATAAGTAAATAAGCACCAATCTAGTATTTCTAAAAGTTCGGAATTAATTTGGTTACTTATGAAAATATGGGGACCAATTTGGTCAAAAATGAAAGAGTCGTAAACAAGTTGGAATTAAGAAAAAAGTCCAAGATTGATTTTAAAATTGCCTAAAAAAACATTAGATAAAATGAGATTAACCAACATGCAAAAAACTGATATATTTTATATCAGTTCGAATTGACAATAGAAAGACTATATATATATATATATACACAATTTTTCTATTGTCAGTTTATCCTGATATAAAATATATCAGGACAAAGAATGTAGACCACTATATTTACATACTTTGACTCAAAGTGTATGCACTTGTCAAAACTTCTCCATAATCTATGGTCCACATTCTTTGTTCTGATATATATATATATATACAATCTTTCTACTGTCAGTTCGTCATGATTTAAAATATATTAGGACGAAGAATGTAGACCACAGATTATGGAGAAGTTTTGACAAGTGCATATACTTTGAGTCAAAGTATGTAAATATAGTGGTCCACATTTTTCGTCCTGATATATTTATTGTCAGGACGAACTGATAATAAAAAATAAATAAATTAATAAATATATATATATATATATTTCAAACTGCTACATGGAGACAAAGGATTCATAAAGAGCAAATTGCACCAAGCTCCCCAAAGATTTTTGCATTCATAAACAACTTTATCATTAATTGACACTCAGCTCCCCTACCGTTAGTCAAACTTGGTCAAATTTAACCATTAATCAAATTTGACTATCAAAAATACGAAAATACCCTTGAGATTCTTAATTAAAAAAAATTAAACAAAAAAATTTTAAAGACGGAAATGCCTCACATATCACAAAATAAAAATAAGTTCTCTTTGGAAAAAAAATCTTACAATTTTTTTTTTTTTTTTTTTTTTTTTTTTTTTTTTTTTTCTAAATGGATCTCCAATCATACGGTAGAGATTAAGAATTGAATTTAAAAAAAAATTATAAATTAAAAATAAAAAGAATTTAGGTATTAAATATTTAAGATGTTCAAAAATTTTAAAATAAAGCAATTAAAAAAAAAATTGAGAAATGGATCTCCACCATCCATCTCAATAAGAATAAAAATAACAAAAACTGATTTTTTTTTTTTTTTAAAAAAAAACAAAAAAAGAAAAGAAAAAAAGAGAGGTAAACCATCCATCAATCCTCTGGAGATCCAATCTGGATTGAATCTCCACCAACATCCATGGAGATCTCCATGGAAGGAGATCCTCCCCCTCCACGAAGGGGGAGGCATGAAGAGGAGGCTATGGCCTCCCTCAGCTGCAAATAGGGGAGGCGTCTCCCATGTTCGTGAAACTGCACGATCATGGATTCGTGAATGGGGGAGACGCCTCCCCCGTTCATGGTTGAGGGAGGCGTTGCGAATCAGGGGAGACAATACCTGCCCCTCCATGCCTCCTCCCTTTGTAGCAAGGGATTATCTCCTTCCATGGAGATCTCAATGTATGTGGGTGGAGACCCAATCTCCAGATTGAATTTCCACTGTCCATCAATCTTTTTTTTTTTTTTTTTAATCCGCACCAAAGATGGATGGTGGAGATCTATTATTTTTTTTAAAAAAAAGTTTATTTATTTAAATAACATTTTCATTCTATTTTATTTATTTTTAATTTGATCCCAACTAGTCATCTTGGTTAAGGATGGATAATGGAGATCTTATCTTTATCTTCTTCTTTTTTTTTAAAAAAATAATAATAATATTAATTTTATTAAACTAAGGGTAAAACAATGATATTACACTTAAATGTGTTAAACCTAAAGGTCAACTATGGTCAAACAGGAGATGCGTATCAATTAATGATAAAGTTGTTTTCGAGTATAAAAGGGGCAAAATCTTAAAAATGTTTGGTGCAATTAGTTTGGTCGTAAGTAGGGGTGGACGTTTAATAGATTGGTTCATTTTTCAATAGAATCGATAAAGTTTGGTTTCTGAAAATATAATCTGATCTAATAAAATTTACAAATGTCAACCGATTATAAACCAATCGAATCGGTTCGGTTCGGTTCGGTTTTGGTCCTACTAGGCCAAATTTATGGACTTTAATTATTACACATATTTTTATATTTTAATCATTTTGGGCCTTTAACCAAATTAAATTATGGGCTTGAACAAATTGAAAATAATAGTTTAAAATAATATTCAGCAAACAATACAAAGAAAAAAAAAATGCTATGACACACTTTTATAGTTCTATAGTTTCATAGACTGTTGAACATTAAACAAGTTTTTTTTTTTTTTTTTGATTTTTTTTGATTTTTTTTTATTTATATAAGTTGGATCTCAATTCGATTTTCTGGTTTGGAATAGCAAACCGAGAAAAATACCGATCTAATCGGTTTTCAAAAAAATGAACCGAATTGAACCGGTCAACATAAGAAAACCGAAAAAAATTGATTGAATCAGTTCGTTTGGTTCGATTTGTTGGTTTTTTACCCATCCCTAGTCCTAACTATATTCTATAAACCTCAACCTAACCATTTAAAAAAAAATAATAATAATAATAAAAAATACCCATAATAATATGACGTGGCTCAGTGCTCCGAGTGGCTATTCAAGTCATATACTCATATCCGGTATCCCATTTGCATAAAGAAAAATAAAAAAAAATCCCATCGTAAAAGATGGCGGCTTGTGACGTGGACGGCGCACTTAAAAATATTGGACCACAAACAAGTAAACAACGCAGGCAGTCATATACCATATAATTGAATAAAGATAAAAGGAAAATCGAAAAGTCAAATAATCTATAAGTTTGTCCCACTTTTTCAAGAATGTCAGTCATTGCACATACACAAAAAGTGACAGAGAAGAAGGAGAAGAAGAAGAAGAAGAAGAATGGGTCATGGCAACTCCAAAAGCTCTTCTTCAGACGATAAAATCTCGCGCATTTCTAAATTGACCGAGAAACTTCACCTTCATCACCGCCTCCGTCGTCCACGTAGCAATGCCTCCACCTCCTCATCTCATAACAAAATCCTCGCTGCTGAGGATTTCGCCGGAATTGCCCTCCTCACTTTAATCGGCGTAATTTGTTTGTTTGTTTTTTAATTTTATTTTTCTTCGATTTGCTTTCTCGTCAATCTTATTTTGTTAATTTTTCTACTTAATAAAGGCGGAGATGAAGTTTAAGGATAAGTGGCTTGTTTGCGTTTCGCTTGGAGAGCAGACGTTTCGCTCCGGCATTTCTGATCAGTTGAGCTTCTCTATTTTTTTTCTCCGTTTTCTTTCTATTTTGATTCACTGTATCATATTTTTTCAACTTTATTTTTTTTATTGGTTTTGCAGGACGGACAAACCGATCTGGAACTCTGTGAGTACCTTTTAACGACGTCGTTTTTTGTACTTTGTCCCTACATATCTTTTCACTTTTATGTAGTATATTCTCTTTTTTGATAAATTGCTCTTGTTTGATTCCGCATGAATTTAAATTAATTCAACTTTAAAATATTACAAAAAATTAAATTTAACGTAACTGTAGCAGTTTGTTAATTTTTTTAAAATTAATTTATATGCTTATTTTAGGACCTCAGGCAAAGTAGTCTCAGGCAATGTCTTTGTTTATTGTGGCATTGAATTTTTATACTGGTGTGTATTTTGATGTATTTATATAACTATTAGTGAAGGACTTTGTTGTAAAACAATGAAATACTATTAGGTTTTTCTTCTTCTTTTCATACAAAACTCGAATTTTATGGACCAAAGGGCTGCTAGGCCTACTCATGTGTTTGTTAAACTTCTTTCTTGGCACAAACTGTATTGAAATAGTGTTTCAGCATCTCTTTTTTAGGTACTGTAACATTCCATATCATTTGTTTCTAAATTTCTCATATCATTGTTTTGATACTTTGCTTATCAGATTTTGTATGATAACATGTGGAAGTCTTTATGGTAAATTGAATTTTAATTGCTTTTAGACAGAGAGCCATAGTGCCGAATTACTAGGTTATGCATTTCTTACTAATTGAATATGTGAAGCATTATGCCAACCTTAATTTTGTTCCTTTTTTCTTTTTTCAACAGGAAAAGAAACTTCTCTTGGAAACAAATGGACCTCATGTTGCTAGGATATCAGTATTTGAGGTGCGCAGTAAGTTAATTTTTTTTTTTTTTACAAATTTTATTCATTCTTCATCTCAAGGCACTTTCGTAAATTAATTAACGAGCCACTGTTTTGGGCCAATGAGATGATTCAACCCCAATTTCAGAAGTTTGTTTTAATACTGAGGTTTTATCGATTTTATAATTTTCTTTTGCCTTTGAATCATCAATGAAGACTGAAACAGATGTAGAGAGGAATAATCACCCGATAAATAATAAGATTTTTAAGAATATCTGTTTGAAATTGCAACTTTACATGTCTTCATATTACAATTGTTTCGAATAAACACTAGCACGTTCTTCATATTTCAATTGTTTTAAAGAAACACTATCAGTTGTAATTAACTAATCAACAAATTTAAAGCTTCTTTGTCATTTATTTTTCTAAGGAAATTAAGAGTCCATTCTTGTTGACAAGATGGAACCATCATGCTAGCTATAGAGACACTATAGAAAGAAGTTAAGTTTATAAGGACTTGGAAATTAAAGGAAAATGGATTTTCCCTATCCTTCTTCCCTCTAAATCCTGATTTCTCGACATGACCCAGAAAAAAAACTCACAATAAAAAGGAAGTAAGCTACCTCTGTAAGAAATAAAAGGTCAATGTCACATCCCACATCACTTGCAAGTGAGACCTTGGACTAGCATATAAGTTGTGGATTTTCTTAACTAAGTAGACACATTTTAGACTTATGGATAAAGGACATTTGTGAAGCCTAAAGCGAATGATATGCATTTGTTAGATTTGTGTTGTGATAAATGGCATTAGAGTCAAGTTGGCTATGGGTGTGGATTTTGATTGTTATTGACCCTCTTGAAGATGCCGGGTCCTAAAGTGGATGTTTGTTCAACAAGTTTGAACCTAAACTATTATATAAGCCTTGAATTTCCTTAATTAAGTAGATAAGTTTTGGGCTCATGGCTGAGTGATGCTTGAGTGAAGCCCGCTTGGAGCAAATCTGTGAGGTGAAGGGCACTTACATGAAGTCCAAAATGGATAGTGACGAGAGCCTCTAACACCAATCGCTTAAAGTGAATGAGCAACCTACTATAAAGGAAATCTCCAGAACACTTGCTTGGATCTTGCTTCATATGATTAAATAAATTGAGCCTTTTGTGATCTTGCTTCTCTTGGATGACAATCTGGCCAATATGTGCAACTACAGGCATATTCAACATTTTCTAAGCAATTGCAACTTGCAAGTGGATTCAGCCTTGTCTTTATTTCCTTCATTCTTTTACACTTCTGAAGTGAGCTCCCTTCAATTTGTCATCTTTCTCATATGAAGACCTCTTGAATTTATAAGAAAACTTTAGTTTATAAGAGAGATTTAACCGTGATTATATTAAGTGATGCAACATAGGTTATAAAGAGATTTCAACATACAAATCCAATCATTCTAGGTAATGGATTTTGATTAGTGTTGTGAGCAATTACTAGATTAGCTACAGTAGGATCTTTTATAGATGTACAAGAGGTCTTAGGTTCAAACTTGGGTGGGAGGGATTTGGGTTATTTATTGTGATAAAAAGAAATTAAATAAAAAAAATTGATTAGTGTTGCTTCACCTTTGATTTTCTCTCTGCAACAAAGCCCTATGCTAGGTTTAAGAAGGGAATAGTACATTGAAAACGTACAGCTGCTGTAATGCTAACACTCCACCTCATTTATTAAGCCACTCACTGAAATATGTTCACATCTAGAGAGATACGTCAATTGCAGACATAATACTCTATCCCCTTAAAGTGATGCTTGATCGTCTATTATGAGATATTACTTGATCTCTAAGAAATTTAAAGTTGCGTAGATATTTTTGCATAAATAATTTCCTAACGATAAAGAATGCTGGACTATAAGTGAATATAATAAAATAAAGTTGTTCAAAGTCTTTGGACCTTAGACGGGTCATGACAGGTAAGGCTTTGACTTGAGCTTTATTTGGTCCTATTAGAAAGGTGTAGCAAAGAGGATTTAAGCTACTAAAGAGAAAGCAATATTTGCTTTGAATCGAAATAGGTATTGGATGCTTGGAGTGAATCTACTTGTGTGACCTTTGTGTACTAGTGCTTAACTGCTTATAATATTAGGAATTTTGGTGTTTAACATGTAAAATAATTGTTTTGAGGGTAATATAGCTATAAGGGCAGCACTTTGGGAATATAAATTGTTTAGAAAATCGTGTGTATATATATGTGTGTGTGTGTGTGTTGAACAAAGTAATTCTTTTGATATATTCTTCTCCAATATGGAGGAAATATATAGGCAATTTACAATATGGAAAGCACTAGTCAACTAATTACAATAGGAAACAATCAAGCTAATTACTTTATAGTCAACTATAGCTAATTACTCTAAAGTCAACTATACAATCACAACCATAATTGAGAATAAGTCACTATACAATCATAACCATAATTGAGAATATTCTAATACTCCCCCTAAAGTTGGTGCGTAGATATTAGTCATGCCCAACTTGCTAATTGAGTCGTGCAAAAAGCCTTCCATTAATAGCCTTTGTAAGGATATCTGCAAGCTGATCTTTACTTGGTACAAATGGAAGCTTGATTATCTTTTCTTCTAACTTTTCCTTGATAAAGAATCAATCAATCTCCACATGCTTGGTACGATCATGTTGGACAGGATTATTAGCAATTTGAACTGAAGCTTTATCATCACAATACAGCTTCATACTATTCTTTGGATGAAATCCCAAGTCGTTAATAAATTCTTCAACCATAGCAATTCAGAAACTCCTTGCGCAATCCCTCGGAATTCTGCATCAGCACTGGATCATGAAACCACAGTTTGTTTCTTACTCCGCCAAGTGACTTGGTTACCTCCTACAAAGGTGAAATAACCAGAAGTAAATATCCGGTCACTAGCATTCCCAGCCCAATCGACATCCGTGTATCCCTCTGTCTAAATGTCCATGTTGAGAAATCATTAATCCTCTGCCGGGAGCTCTTTTCAGATATCTTAGAATTCGAAGAACCGCTTCCATATGACTCTCAGTGGGAGCATGCATGAATTGACTTACCACACTCACTACATAAGCAATGTCAGGCGTGTATGTGATAAGTAAATGAACTTACCCACAAGTCTCTAATATCTCTCTTTGTTAGTTCGAGCTTGATCAGGGTGATCTGGACACTCACATAACTCGTGATTCTGATCCATATGGGTATCTGTTGGTTTGCTAGCAAGCATCCCAGTTTCTGTTAGTAAATCAAGGACATATTTTCTCTAACCGAGAAAAATCTCATGCTTTGATCGAGCTACCTCAATTCCTAGAAAATAACTCAGTAACCCTAGATCTTTCATTTCAAACTCCGTAGCCAAGTAGCTTTTCAGTTTTAGTTCATCATTTCTCGTAACAATCATATCATCAACATATACGATTAGCACAGTAATCTTATCACCTTTTCGTTTGAAGAATAAGGTGTTATTAGAATTACTCTGTTGATATCCAAATCTCCTCATGGATGTAATGAATCGTTTGAACCAGGCTCTATGTGATTGTTTCAGTCTGTAAAGAGCCTTTTTTAGTTTACGCACTTTGCCAGTTTGAGAGTCAAAACCAGGAAGAAGGTCCATATAAACTTCTTCACTGAGTTCACCATGTAGAAATGCATTTTTCACATCAAACTATTTCAATGGCCAATCCAAGTTAACTGCTAGCGAGAGAAGTACTCTAACAGTGTTTAACTTGGCTACTGGGGCAAAAGTCTCATGGTAGTCAACCTCATACATCTAAGTGTACCCTTTGGCAACCAACCTGACCTTGTACCTTTCAATTGAGCCATCAGCTTTGTGTTTGATGGTATAGACCTACCGACACCCAACAACCTTCTTTCCTTTAGGTAAATCCACTACCTACCAGGTGCAGTTTTTCTTTAATGCCTTCATTTCCTCATCCATGGCTCGAACTCATTTTTGGTCTGTTAGAGCATTCTGTAATTTACTAGAAATAGATACAGAGGATAATTGATATGCAAATGCTTTAAAGGATTTAGAAAGTCTATGAGTTGAGGTATAATCAGTAATAGAGTAAAGAGCCTTACTATTTGCTAGAGGTTGCTCAAATGAAAAACGAAACCGTACAGGTGGTTTATGTTTTTGATTTGACTAGGATACCGTCGGGTGAGCAAGCTGGGGTCAAGATCTGTGTGTTTTTCACTAGACGAGTCGTTAGAAAAAATAGAAGGTTCAAGAATTACCTCAGGAGTATTTTCAACCTCAAAAGTCCAATTGTTGGTGAACCAGTGTTGGGGAAGTAAGGGGTTGGGTGCTACCTGAATGGGAACTAGCTCCATCTGTTTCTCTTTCCCGTTATTTCGCCTTTCATACTCCTTTAGACATGGTTCAATATTTTCTGTGAGACTCCTAGGTACCTTAATTTTTGCTTCAGGAGACAGACTTGTAGGCATAGTCAAACTAAAAAGTACATCACTATTTTCAGGAGACAAACTTGTAGAGCCTTCTCCTTATAGTCTGGGTTCCCCTCCTGAAGAGGAGTCTCCAGGGTAATGTACGCCTTATTTTCCCAAAACGTAACATCATGTGAAACGAACACCATACGAGACAAAGGGTGATAACACTTATACCCTTTTTGTGAGCTAGAGTAGCCTATAAAGACACACTTAAGGGCACGTGGGTCTAATTTTCCTCGATGTGGAGAATGAACATGTGTATATACCACACATCCAAAGACCCGAGGGAGAACATATAAGCCAGAGTTAATATCACAATAATGAGATGGGGACTGTAGTGGGGCCTAAAAAGTCATGTGATCCATTGCACCAGAATCAATTATCCAACTATTATTACTAGAAATTGTAGAAACACTGAAAGCATAATGAAATGTACCCGAGCCGGTCATGAAAATTTTAGAAGAATTATCATGATAGTAAACTTGAGGAAGTATCGTAGGTGGTACTAGTGGATTGGAAGTATCCGATTCATCCCTACTAAGGTTTGACATGACAATAGTAGCAGCAGAAGCAAAAGAATAGAAAATACCTGGAAAAGACAATCGGAACAGTTAAATCCGACAACAGTTTTTGTATTTATTTATATATATATATATATATTTTATGATCTAAGGAGCGACACTGGTTGTTGGTTGCTGGAGAAGAAAGAAGCGATGCGGATGAACAACAGGCGGTCGGATGTGACACTGGTAGAATGACCAGAGGTTGGAGAGGAAGCGATGTCCGTATCTAGTGGCAGTAGTCTGGTGGCAATAGTACCGGCAATAAGACTCACCGGTGTCAAGAAGTTAACGGTAGTAGAAGAAAAAAATATAGATACAGAAAAAAAAAGACCTAAAAATTTTATTTAGGCTCTGATACCATGAACAAAGTAATTCCTTTGATATATTCTTCTCCAATATGGAGGGAATATATAGGCAATTACAATATGAAAAGCACTAGTCAACTAATTACAATAGGAAACAATCAAGCTAATTATTTTACAATCAAGCTAATTACTCTATAGTCAACTATAGCTAATTACTCTAAAGTCAACTATACAAACACAGCCATAATTGAGAATAAGTCAACTATACAATCATAACCACAATTGAGAATATTCTAATATGTGTGTTGGGAATATTCCTTTTTATTGTTTCTTATAATTATGAATTTGAAATTTTTAACTTGCACATTTCACGGTTTGATGATTTTTCCTTTTCTTTTCTTTTTCATTTTCTTAAAGATTTTTTTTTGGCATCAAACTACTATATAATATATTTTTCTTCTCCTTTTGTGCCTTTCATACTACCGTTATTTTTAGAAAGTTTCCATGATCCTGTTTTTATGGCTCAATTAATTTGCACGTTTAGTTGTTAATAATTTTTATAGTTTATTTATTTTGATTTTAATAGTTATTAACACCATTAACTCCTTAACTTGAGGCCACTTCTTGTTTTAAGGAAATGGGTAATTAGTTCCTAAATTGTAGTTATTATTAACTTTTCCTATATATTGTTAATTGTACATTCAATGAAATCATTAGAATATATATATATATATATATATTTTTCTCATTGAGTAATTGGTTTTGTTTTGGAAAGTCGTTGGAGAGTGGTTTTCTCGAATTAACCATCTTTCTTTTCAGTTGATCATAAATTCTAGTTCTTAGAATTTTTGTGTTCGTATCAAAAGTTATGATTATTGTTGAATAATTTCTATTTAGTTTTGAATGCTTTATCAAATGTTTTATATATTGCAGACTAATAGACTGTTGAAGAACAATCTTATAGGATATTGTGAGATTGATATGCTCGAATGTCTAGCAAAGGTAAGTGACTCAATCATTGATTTTACTATATTAATCGTATGTAATATATAAGTGCATTTAATTTGGGATTCTTGAAATGGCGGAAACAACAAAAGTCCTACCTTTGTCTATGTATGTGTGTACATGTGCACAAATCACAAGGAGACAGGGTATGGAAAGTCTCATCTTTTGGTTGGTGTCTTTGATGTCAGTGATAGAATCTTTTAAAGTTTTAAATGAGAATTTTTGGTGGAATCAATAGACAATGTATGAATTGTGTGCTATTTAAGGGAGTGTTGAATCATAGATGGGGTGATATTCGCATGTAAACATTAAGATTTTTTAGGAATTCATGTTCTTTGTAATTAAAATCACTTTTTTTTTTTTGGCACGTACTGGCTCTTTCATAGGATTTTAGAACTGGATTGGTAAAGGTTTAATATTTTTTTTCATTTTATTTAATTCTCTCTTTGTAACACCCCTTGTATACAATGTTGTACCCCCCTTTCTTTTCTTTAAGTTTCCACATTAATGCATTATTAGAAAAAATTGTAACAAATATTTTTGTTTCTTTTGGAAACATTAACGTCATTAAAATACTTGCTGGTTATTTAAACATGAATCAAGCATGGTTAACTATTTATAGTTTGTGTTCAGATTTGACTACTCATGTTACTCTTGGTAAAATATTTGGTTGTTGATGTCTATATTTCCCTTTAGCAGGATTCGGATTCAGAATTTGAGGTAGTTGATTTGTTAGATCCGGCATCATCTAACACAGTTGTTGGCAACATCTCTTTTTCATGTTCTGTTGAGGTATGAAAGATATATTCTATTGGTTGATGTGGACTATATTTCATTTTTAACAAAATTTTGAATTTATTGGCAGGATCCAATTGAAACAGAGAAAAGTTTTGCAAAACGCATTTTATCTATTGTGGTAGGTTTAAAATA
This sequence comes from Acer campestre, assembly GCA_954870605.1. NCBI lineage: Eukaryota > Viridiplantae > Streptophyta > Magnoliopsida > Sapindales > Sapindaceae > Acer > Acer campestre. The sequence goes on along the minus strand of OX940803.1, from coordinate 29,507,918 downwards.
TTCTTCCATTTTCTTCCAACAGATTATCGTGCCAACTCATTATCATTCTCTATCATTCTCTTTCCCTCTTTTGGGATACAACAAATATACTTTAGTTGGAACATTGATTAGAGAATGAATTAGAAACTTATTTTAGAATTCAGTTCAATCATAAACTTCAATCTTTTTAGCTGTGAGATTAAGTTGGATATTTAATAAAGTATTGTTTTGTATGTTTTTTGCTAGATCATAACTTATAGGGATTTAAGTACTGTTTTAAGACTGAGGGCCATCGGGGTGTTCCAAAATTTTGATTTTAGGAAAAAAATATTTTTTTTCCAAGGTTCATGTTTGATCATTTTTTCTGTTTTTACATTTTAGATTTTTTTATTTTTTATTTTTATTTTTATTTTTTATTTTATTTTTTTTTAGAGTATAATTGAAAATTTGTACCACGGAGGGATTGCTCATCCATCTTTTTGTATGTCTCCATTTCTTAATAGAGTCTTCAGTTACTTATAAAAAACTGAACAAAATGTTAGTGTCTGAGAATTTTCATGGGTAGACACTAACATTAAGGGTAAGGGGTAGGAAATTTAAGTTCCTTACCCATGATTGTTGTCCATCTTCTGAAGATTTAAGTAGTTTTCTTTTGCCAACAGGGGCGTAGCTTAGCTGGTAGATGGACGAGGTTGGGGCTTAGGCAAAAAAAGTAGTTTTCTTTTGGTTCAGCAGATTTGTATATATTTTATTGTTCCAAATGTGTTATGGTTCATGACCCAAAAAAGAGCAAGCATTTAGGGTTGGAAAAATCCGGGTCTAGACCAGGACCCGGTTTAGAGCTCAACTCAGATCAGACCCACTTCAAATAAAAGGGTCTAGATCCACACAGGACCCTTTCTATGAATAGTGGGTCCGGATTTTACCATATTAAGAATTGACCCGACCCGAATTTCACCTGGACCATTTCTATAAATAGCTGGTTTGGGTTTTACCCAACCCATAATCGACCCAACTTTTTTTGTACCAAAATTTTTGGGGTCAGAATTTTTTCAACCCAAATGAATTAAACATTTTTCCTCTTAAATATCCAAACCAATTAAACTGTTGATAAGTTTTACAGCCCAAAGCAATTAAAATTCAACATTTTACAACCCAAAATACCACAAAGTCAAAATTAAAGCAACAAAGATGCAACAAAAAAAATCATGCTGGTGCTAATGATTCTTTCTAATCTAGCATATACTTTTTCCTCTGAAATGAGAACTAATAAAAAAAATCAAGTAAAAAACAAAAAATCAAATTAGTGGTAACCAATATTATATACAAGTATAACTAATTTTGAAACTAATTCCAGAGCCCACATCAAGGGCTCTAGTGTTGTTCGGATGCAATCTTCTACGATGTGTCTATGTGTACTAAAAAATCTAACCTAGCACTAAAAGTGGACTCAAAAGTCATCGTAGACACAGGATGGGCCAAGATGTCTTTGCCAATTCAATAAAAAACCAAACTTAACGCGTAACCACTTTACAAATTTGATTAAAATAAACAAATATTGCTTCATTAACTTAACCAAATACAATCCAGAGCTTTTTAAATTTTCATCGTGAATAACCATATTACAAATTCAAAGATATATAAATGAGAGCGGAGGTGAATGAGAGTGGGGGAATTGCATTTTAGATTTGTAAAACCCTAAGGTGGCGTCCTGCAGCACGTTTTCAGCCTGTTTTTGTTTTTATTTTCCAAAAACGATTTCCAATTCGCGTCCTGTAAACCGTTTTTCATTTTATTTTCGAAATACAAAAACAAAATGAAAAACAAAAGCAGTGTTAAAAGTGGAAATTTTGAAAAACAAAAAAAAGTTGTTTTTGTTTTTGTTTTTGTTTTTCATTAAAGTGGGTCCCATATTATTAATAATATTTTTTTTTTCTTTTTTCTTTTTTGTTTTTCTCTTGAACCAGGCATCATCTTCTTTCTTCTTGGTCGCCGGTCCCTTCCTTCTCGCCGCCGATCATCCTTGCCTGCCGCCGCCTTCCGCCGGTCGCCGGTCGCTGCAGCCTCGCCGCCGTCTTCTTCTTCTTCCTCTTCCTCTTCCTCTTCTTCCTCTTCTTCTTCTTCCTTTTCTTCTTCTTCTTCTTCCCGCCGAGATCGGCTCTTCCTCCCGCCGACAAGATCTCTTCTTCTTCCTGCCGAGATCGGCTCTGCATCTCGCCGCCGTCTTCTTCTTCTTCCTCTTCTTCCTCCCGCCGACGAGATCTCTTCTTCTTCTCTCCCTCTTCCTCCCGCTGACGAGATCGCTTCTTCTTCTCTCCCTCTTCCTCCCGCCGACGAGATCTCTTCTTCTTCTTCTTCCTCCTCTTCCTCTTCCTCTTCCTCTTCCTCTTCCTCCTCCTCTTCCTTCCGCCGCTGATCGCCGTCGATCTGGTCTCCGATCGCCGCCGATCTGATCTTCTGCTCCTGCTTGCTCTTCCGCCGGAAATTACAAAATGTTTTTTTTTTTTAATTATTTAATCATTTATTTATAATTATTATAATATAAAACAAAATTTAAAATTTGATATTTCGATTTTCGAAAGTTTTCGGTTTCCTACCGGACGCGTTTTTTCCGTTTTTATTTTCAAAATACGGAATCCAGTAAATGCTACCAGACGCGTATTCGGAATTCAAAAATGAAACCAAAAACACTGTTTTCATTTTCATTTTTATTTTCGAAAAACAAAAACAAAAAACGGCTTACAGGACGGGCCCTAATTTTTTTTTGTGCAGGTTATTTTCGAATATGAAGTTTACCCGGGTTTGGACCCATAATCGACCCGTGATTAATGCCGGTTTGAAAATGTAAATTATATATGGGTTTTTGGATGATGCAGTCCGGGTATATACCTGGACGGCCGGACCTCATTGTGTGGGTACGAATGTACATTCTGGGTTTACTGGACCTGGTCCATTTTGCCAACCCTGCACGCGTTTATACTGTTTCCTAGAAAATCAGACAATTTTCCATCAATCTATAACAAAGATTTCCTTTGGGATCCGATTGGGTGATGTTTCATTGCCTAAAGTAATGGGATGTGGAATAAACATCGTACTGGATACAAATTTACAAAAGATAAGGGTTTTCATTTTTATTTTATTTTTTTATTGCAAGAAGGGATTTTTTTTTCTTTCTTTCTTTTGTAGATGGAATTGATTTCTACTTTTGGAATATGTGAAGAAAAATTGATGTCAGATACTCATATCTAAATATACATATAGTCCTCTAAGAGACTTTGCTTTTATTTTTAATATATAGATTTTCTCCATGTTTAACTATTTATGGCACCATCCGACCTTCAAGTTATCTATGACATTTTGACAATTGTACTTTTCATAGGATTACGATGACGATGGATTGCTTTCGTTTTCCGAGTTTTCTGACTTAATTAATGCATTTGGCAATCAAGTGGCAGTGAACAAGGTATGGACTTTTGTTTACTTTTTGCACTCTAATGCTTTGAATATAGTCTTGCAATGTTTATATTATGGTGAAGTACTGGCTAATTGTATCATCTGATTTACAAATAAGACCTTTTTGGGTTGTGGGTGTGATTTCAAATGGGTTTGTTTTATGCTTCAAAAAAAAGTTGGTTTTATTAATTTCTAAAATAACTCCATAATGTGTTATGTAAATTCAGTGATTTATGGATTTGAAATCTATGGGTTGGATTTTGTGTTTTTCCTGGATACATTCTTGAAATATGTTTTTATACAGTGAATTTGGTTTTGTGATTAAGCTATAGCATCCAATCTATATGCTCCTTGTAGAAATCTGTTTTGTAAGCTTTTATAATTTTAAGTGTTATATTTTCCTTGTTAATTCAGAAAAAGGAACTTTTTGAAACCGCTGACAAGAACAGCGATGGTGTTGTGAGCATGGATGAGTTGGCTTCCCTTCTTGCTCTTCAACAAGAGAAGTAATGATCATATAAAATTATAATCATTTATTTTAATTATGATTGTCATATTAGTTTTTGCTTATTAAAATCATTTAAGGTTCCAGCACCAAATTGTGGGTTGAGTGGCAAGACTTATGATGATTAAGGGTTCAAACCTTTTTGGGGCCATTTGGGATATATATCCTAGAAGTTCTTTGCCCTGAAAGTTGTAGGGTTTGACTTTGGTCTCCAGCTTAGAGCCTAGTTAACAAAGAAAGGTTTGAGGATTTTAGGCATGAAAAATGAAAAATGAAAAATAATAATAATGATGATGCCAACCTTAGAAGATGTCAATGTAGAATATGATGCTAGCTTGCATTCTGTGTGTAAGCTGTGAGGTTAGAGCAACATTTCCCCTTTTTATCCTAAAATCGAGTTTTTATTAACCTTTCGGTTAATAGATTACGTACTCTTAGTGTACGTTTCAGTGTTTTCAATAATATTTGCTCTATATTTATGTATTGCAGGGAACCACTTATTAATTGCTGCCCTGTTTGCGGTGAGATTCTTGAAGTTGCTGATAAGCTGAATACAATGATTCATTTGACTCTCTGTTTTGATGAAGGAACTGGTAACCAGGTTATGACTGGAGGGTTCTTAACTGATAAACAAGCTTCATATGGGTGAGAACTTCTTAAACTTTTGCCTTCGAAATGCATCCCTTCTCATATATATATATATATATATCTTCCATTATGGTTATATTTCATGTCATGTTTAAAAGGCCAAGTTTGAATTTAATTTTGCTAGGTGGATGTTTAAACTAAGTGAATGGGGCCATTTTTCATCTTACGATGTTGGTTTGAACTCTGGGTCTAGTGCTTCACATATTCTGGTTTGTTCTCTTTCCTTCTTTTGTTGTTGCTTTATCTTCCATCTCTTGCTTCTAGGGCTTAGTTCTTCGGTGTTTGTTTTGTTCACATAAAGAGAATTTAATGTGTTTTTATTTGATGATGGTGATTAATTGATTTGGTTATTAGTTTGGCTATTAATTGATTTATATTTTTCTTATTAACTATCAGATCTTTAATTTCATTTTTAATTGATCTGTGGTAATTTGTTATTAGGAATTTCAGTCGTATTTTAGAATGATTGGAGTTGAAGTTAAATTACTTTGCTATGAATGTTTTGTGGTTATCAGTTATTACGAAGGATGCTGAATTCTTTGGCAAATTCCATTGGATGGGAAGTTGGGCATTGGTTTTTGAAATTATGGGTCTTCCAAGAAATCTCTAGGATACATGAATATAAAATCCTTCAGGAGACAGAGAGAGAACTGAGAAAAGATTGGAAAGTTGGGAATAAGGTTTTTATGTGGAAGAGGTAGACTTATGCTGTCTCGTTTTCAATTTAATTGTTCATCTCTTGAAATTTCTTAAGTGTAGGGAGGAGAGTTTACAATATTGAGTGGTTTCTTTTGGGGAGACATTGGAGGTACAAGAGATTTTCCTCATCTAAAGCTTTTATCTCATCCTTTTTTTATAGCTTTTAATTGATTGTTAATTAAACAATGATTTGAAAAGAAAGAAACTCTAATCACCTATTATTAATAATGTTGATGTGTCACAAGATCCTTAAAAGCTTAGTAATGATTAGATGAGAAGAGGATTCAAATTTGATTTTGTCGAAGGTAAGAATGATCACTTGGTTACATAGGAGGTGGTTTCAGCTTTCAACATCACAGGATATAGGAACCCCAGGGGATGGTCTTGGGGTAGAGGGGCGGGCTTTCAATCAAGAGGTCAAGGGTCAACCTCTTAGAGCCACCTACCTAGTTGAAATTAATGGAATAAATTGAAAATTTGCAAAGAAAAGATTAAAAAAAAAAAAAAAAAACACCAGTGGAGATCTTTACCACATTCAAGTGGAGCTGGAGGAGATCACCTCCACTGACAGAGGCGATCGTTGGATCTCCTCCAGGAAACCAGTGAGGGATGGGGCTATGAGGTTTCCTTTGCCATAATAGGCATGCTTAGCGGGTGATCAGGGAGCTAATTCTAAAGAGGCAAAAGCCCCTTTTTTTTTTTTTTTTTTTTTTGAAATAAAATATCTGTTGCTATGCATGATAAAGAGAGAAACTATTGGTTAGGTGGTTTCTTTGATAGACCAATCCTGACCACATGGTGGACCAAGCCTTAGTTCAAGCTTCTTTCTTCTGGAGAACCCTTGTTTCTTTCCCCATCTTTCAGCACAAGCCATTCTCTTTGCTTAGGAATCAAATCCACCTATTGAGGACCAGCTTTCCATTCTTTGAAAAACCCTCCATGGGAAAATGTTTTAGAAGCAAAGATTCAAATCAGTCCTCTCTTCTACTTCCTGAGCAAACATTATCAAGAACCTGGGCGAAATGAAATCCTTTTTTATTTATTTGTTTTGATATTCTTTTATTAGTAATCTTCTTCTACAGTTCTACCATTAGTCTGATAGGTGGTGTAAATTTACTATTATATTACTTATTACCAGGAAAAGATATGTAATTCAAATCAACCTAACGAAACTGTACTTTGATAGAAGTTGTAAATTCACTCCATCTTTGAGAGAAAAAGGAGAAATCAGAATATTTTTTGATAAATTGTTGAAGGAGAAATTGAAAATTGCAACGGAAATTTCTCAAGTTTAGCACATTTAGCAACTTAGCTTTGTCGGTATTAATTTTGTAAAAAAAAAAGAATATCAGATGAAATCTCAAAAGTCTACTCAACAATAGCAAAATGCTAGGCTTTTCGTTTTTGCACAATGGATAGCAAATGTACGTTGTGGAACTGTGCAACAGCTGCTCTTCATTTTCACTTTAATAGAAAATGTTCTTTCTATCATTACTTTGATAGATGGTGTAAAATTACAGAGTTGGTATCAGCTTTCACGTGCTCTACCCTAATACTCAAGAATTAAAAAATAAGTTGCATTATTCTTCTTTTGTAGACTTTCTAGAGAACATCTCATATTTGCAAACCATATATTGCAAGCTCTTGAAGCTAAGAAAACGACAGAATAATTGAAAGCCATTTATTCTTTGAAGGATTAAAATAAAGAATATAGTCATATATACTTGTGGAGTATTGAAAGTACAGTACCGTAACTTTGTTTTTCTTCTTCTTCTTCTTGTCTTTTTGTTTATTTATTGCTCTCTCTCTCTCTCTCTCAAGCTTCAAATAGCAAAACCTTGACATAATACCTATCAAACACATTAAGATGTATTTTCTAATATGAGAATATAATTTTTTACATTTATAATTTATTAAATGGTGACTTGATCACTCTGCAATATGTTTTTTGTAGTATCTCTTTACACTATGCAGACGTGTAGAATTGCATGTCTTTTCCAGGATTTACTTGGCATTGCTGATGCCATTACATAACAGCTACCTTTTATTTAAAACTTGGATTATATTCTCAATTTGTTTCTGTTAATATCTTATTGGTTTAGGTATTTGATCGGAAAACAAAGAGGCTAGTGGAGGAATTAATTGATGGAAAGATTGTTTTGTCAATGAGAGCAATTTACCAGTCAAAGCTAGGGCTTGGACTTATGGACATAGGTAAGGTTGCTTTGCATTAATCATTACTTTGCTCCTCTCTTTTCTTTATCTTTTTAAAAAAAATTGCGGTGTTCTCATTTTCTTTCCTTATTCATAATCATTCTTCCACTCTTTCAACTCTGTGGTCATTTACCTTGCTTCCTCATTCCCCCACTCCTCTCTATGAATTTTGTATGTGATGACTGTTCAGAATTCGATTCAGTGATGTACAATTGGTCTTATAGTATGTATTTTGACTTATTCAAAGGTTCTAGTTCAACCATATATGCAAAAGGAAATAATTCATTATTTCAAAGATTGAAAAGAATCTGTTTCTTTTATTTCATTTTCAAGTTTTTACTATTGTCAGGTGCCCTTAATATCATATTTGTACCCATTTTAATTGAGGTAGGATCAATGTTATTTTCTTATTGTGACAGTTTTTATGGTCCCCTAATATGCCCCTGTCGTTTCTTTTTCATCCATAAGTGAATTTTCATATTTTGTTTTGTTTGTATTTAGAAGTTAAATATTTTAAATAGGTAGAACTACACTAGGTAAATAAAACTTTTACTTACGCTATACCATCAATATCAAAATCGTAATTGGTTGTTCAGTCAGGTAGGCTAATAGTCTTCAATGGTCTTGCATAATTTGTCATCTGTAATTTGTTGGTTGGTCATTGGGATGCAGGGACAAAAGAACTTTTGAAGAGTATCTCTGAAAAGCAGGGAAGGAAGATGAATTCAGTTGAATCTGCTAAGGATATACCGAAGTTTTTAGACTTTTTTATGGTATGATGATCTTTCTTAGTGTGAAACATTGTAATTCAGCTATTAGAATTTTGACTTGATTGAAATGTTCTTCATTGTGGTGATTCAGTTTTTGTCGAAGATAATGCAGTCTTACTTGAGTATGGTTTATATCATTTTCTTGCATTTCTTGGTAAATGTACAATGAAGATTTATACGATAGTGCATTTCAATTTTGAAAGGGAAAACCACTAAGAAGGTCTCAAAGGAAAGGAGTAATGTAAACCTATTGATGTTTGGCTTAATTACACCTGTTAAACGTAGTGGAGTAGGGTAATTTCAGTAATTTTTTTATTAAAATTATTAGGATTTTAAAACTTAAGAATAATTGCATTTTGAAACTGATATCTACAAAAATAATTAAAAATATAATTTTTTTTCTCTTAAATCTGAGAGGGGGAGGAACTTCCTCGTAGCACACCCTCTCCCAATAAAAGAGAGGTGGCAAAAGCTCCATTTCTTAGGCATTTGAAACATTTTAATGCTATATTGTTCAAAATTTTGCCTAAATTATGACATAAGCTGTAATCTACACTTCTTGTCTTCATCCATCATATACCACATTATTTGAACATGAATTTGGGCGAAATCTTAGCATTAATCTTTCAAGAAACACCAAGAGAATCATCTATCTGACTGCTGCATACACTCCCAACTAAACTCCAAAACCATTAGAATCCTAGCAAGTTCCCTAAAAGGTGAGGAAGGACCCGGTTGTTATTGCTTTCAAATGCTCATATTCCAAGACATGCAAAGGAGAACAGCCTTTCTCCTTTGAACTAGGGACATCTCTTCCCTTGCCTGGACAAGGACCTCCAAAATTAATCAGCCAGCAAAATCAAATAATGTCAAGGAAGAGAAAGAATATTAAATAGAGAGAGAGAGAGAGAGAGAGAGAGAGAGAGAGGGTTTGTTTCATCAATGGAAAAGAAGGCATACTTAATTACTTTTAAATTTAATATTTCAATAAGGTTATTTAAGTCATTTACTTTTAATTTAGTCTATTTTGTTATTACTTATTCTTTTATTTGAAATATAATTTTTTCAACTTTTTTTCAATATGTAGTATAATTTTGTATGGTGTTGTAGGATCAAATCAAGTTGGCTGAAGTTAAGTACCCTCTGGAACATTTTAAGGTATGTTAGGGCTTGGAAACAAATTTGAATTTCAATCTTTGTGGATGCTTGCAACTGATCCCTTTGTCTTGTTCGTTCGCTACCATACTTAGTAGTTTTGAATGACTTTATACACATCGTATAATATTAGGAGTACAGATTGTTGAGGAAAGTATGTATGTCTATAGTTGTTCTATCTCATTTATGTTAGAGGTGAATTATAAATAACATTTATAACTATTGGCTCTGCTGTGCTGACTTTCCTGCTTTTTGGCTAGGTTAGAAACATCTTTATCTATACATTTTGACATTAGTGCCCTCAAGCCCTTCGTTACTTATCAAGTTAAATGAGGGTTTACATGCAGTTTGACAAGAAATATTTCTGGTCTTCTTCTACAATATTTCCCCACTTCTTAAGACTTAACTTTCCGTAATTGTTTGTGAATGTTGACTGAATTGCACATCACTATTTATTCAAGCCATGCTAGATAAATTAAGTGCTCGACTCTAATCAGCTTGTTTGCAGCCCAACTTAATTACCAACCTTGAAGATTAAACAATGGATTCATTACTTGCAATCAGTTATATTTTTGTATATTGCTTCTCCTGTAGATCTCATATTGCCTGTTTTTAACTCAAAGCTCATTCTGTTAAACTTTTACCTTAAGATAATTAAAATCATATGCTAAATTCCTTTCCATTAGCAGCCAGTTTCCCATTTGTTCTTCTTAATTATAGTGGTTTGATTGGTAATGACTTTATTTATTTATTTATTTTCACATTGCTAGAACTTTAGTTGGTCTCTTGCTAGGGAACGGCTCATAACAGTGTGAATTTTTTATTTTCTGTGTACAGACATTTAATGAATTTTTCATAAGAGAGTTAAAGCCAGGTGCAAGACCAATTGCCTCTCCAGAACATGATGATATCGCTGTATGTGCCGCGGATAGTCGTTTGATGGCCTTTAATTCAGCAGAGGATAGTCTTCGATTTTGGATCAAGGTAATTTTTACCACTTGCCTTAGGAATTTCAGTAAAAAGACATACAGAGTTGATACGTTTATTATGATTATTTTTTCTCGAAAACAGAGTCACATTTTCTTATCAGATTTTCATGTTTTACATTAATCATTAATAATATGCTGAAAATGTTTCAAGCACCAAGTGTCTGACCTTGAGAGTTGGGGCATTGCTTTTCTTAAATTGAGAAGTACTTGTTTCTGTGTTTTCCTTTGCACTCGATCCTTAAATTTCTGATGTTGGAGTTATATTATATTTTTTGAGATCACTGTTTGTTTCTTTTAGGGTCGAAAATTTTCAATTCAAGGCCTCTTGGGGAGAGATATATGTTCTGATGCTTTTGTTAATGGAACTTTGGTTATATTTCGGCTGGCACCACAGGTATTTGGTTCAAGTCTGTTAAGTACTTTATAAGATGAAGTTACTAAATATTGTTTAAGACAATTGTCTTAGACTGACTTTAGATTTGACTTTTCCCAGGATTATCATCGTTTCCATTTGCCAGTTTCTGGAACCATTGAGAACTTTGTCGATATACCTGGAAGCCTGTACACAGTACGTGAATAATTATAACTTATGAAATCTGTCTTTGATTAATTACTTGTGATCTTCTCTTTTGCTTATTTTAAATTTTTCTTTATTTCTACTTCATCTTGTATTTCCTAGGTTAATCCTATTGCTGTAAATAGCAAGTATTGTAATGTTTTCACGGAGAATAAGCGAGTTATATCAATTATTTCTACTGCGCATTTTGGAAAGGTTTGTCTCTATTCTCTTTTGATATTTTGTATATATACTCTTTTCTTGTTCTGTTTTTACATAATGGAAATTGTAGTTGTTTCATAAAATAATGCCGGTGACATTTAGGCTCAATTCTCATTTAATGTGAAGAAACGGGCACACCAGTTTTTTAATTGAAAACGCCTTTTACCTTTTTTCCGATATTCATGGTGCAAAAGTTGCATGGGAAAATATTCTTATAATCATATTTGTTATTGGTTTATTATAGTTGTGTTTTTGGGATTGTCATATATGAACTAGTTACGGGTTTTAGGGCACATTTACTAATCAGGAATACTAATGAGGAAAATTGAACTTAACTCCTGATTTATGATTACAGTGTTTAATAAAATCAATTGAGTCATTAATATGCTGCAGTAACAGCCAACAGCTTTTGCTTTTTTCATGATAGACAAAAGATCAACCATTTATTTCTCCATATCACAGATATATGAGCTCATTCTCACTTTCACATCATTGTTTCAGGTAGCTTTTGTTGCCATTGGAGCAACCATGGTTGGCAGCATCACTTTTTCGAAAAAGGAGGGGGACGTTGTCAAGAAAGGAGATGAGGTTAGAATTTCATAATCAGATGCTGACGACATTATTAAAGAGAAAATCGTTCTTTCTCGAATTCTAATTGGCATTGGATTCATTCAATTTACAGTTTGGATATTTCTCATTTGGTGGGAGCACTGTAATCTGCGTCTTTGAAAAGGTTGGTATTAAACATACGACTGGTAGTTTTAGACGATATGGTTCTTTTCCCACATTTTTGAAGATTCATTTACAAAAGGGGGATTGGTGTATATTTAATCTTTGTGTGTTTTGCAGGATGCAATAAAAATGGACGAGGATCTCCTAGCCAATAGTGCGAGATCTCTAGAGACGTTAGTTTCTGTTGGAATGAGGTTAGGCGTCTCTACAAGGAAATAGCTGAAAGTGCCTTACCAAACTCAGTAAATTGCGTTTTAGGAGCATCATATAGGTTGTTTCTGTATATCATTTAGGGTTTGGGATCAACAATCCTCTTTATTTTATGCAAATTAATGCTCTTGAAATAGTGCTCATAATACATTTTAAATGTGGTTGAAAGTATATCCAAGTAAGTCTTTTGTGTATAAAATCTTAATAAAAGAGGGTCCGACAAAAATTTGTATGGTTGCAGAAAAAGCAACGTGCCACCTATGGTTTTGTATGTATTAGTATTCATGCAACTTTGTTGAATTTAGTGTCATTATTAGAATGGGAAAATTCAAAAACTTCCTTGGGGGTCAGGTTTAATACATAAAAATACCAGGCATTTCAAGAAATATACAAAACACTACGTGTGATTAGAGTAATGAATGAATGTTTACCCCGTTTATGTCTTTATTATGATCAACTTTCCATTTTGATTTCTTTAGGAAACGTCTCAATACTAAAAACGTTTTTTAAAACATTGGGCACAAAAAAGAGAGAGGTAAAAGGGAAACTCAGGCAAAATAAGTCCTGTGAAATCCTTTGCTAAGTTAAAGCTTTCTATGATGTCTTAGAGTGCAGTAAATTTCTAGAAGCCCTTACGAAGGAAGATCCTTAGGTGGAACCCTGGAAGCTGCAGATTTTATCAAACTTTTTATTTATTTATTATTATTATTTTATTTTTTTTTTATCCCTTTTGTTTGCTTTGAAAATTAAAAACTAAAAGATGTAATCTTCTAATTTACTAGAATACCCTCTCGGACGTTATACTTAACAGATTTCTAATCATTGGGTTTCTCATAGAATTTTGAAACCAAAGGAGGTTCCCAAAGTCCCTTTTCTTACTTTTGTGAATGCACCATCTGGCTAATGGAGATGTCCATGGAGGAAATTGGGTGGGCCCCACCCTTACCCCAAACCCTGGGGAAGTGGGGATGGGGGTGTATAGAGAAGGTTTCGCTGCTCTCACCTATTTTCCCTATTTCTCTAGATCCCCAATAATTCATCCAATTTTTTCCGTTTAATCCTATTTGATTTAAAAATCGAAGATAATCATAAAAATATAATTAAATAGGGTATATTGGATTGAGATTTTAATAGACAATTTTGAGAAGTAAAAGTCTGGTGGTATTGGATTGAGATTTTTTAATAAGTTAAATAAGTATGGTGTTATTGGATTAGGATTTTTAAGATTTTTTAAAAAAGTTCAAAATATCTTGTGGTATTGGATTACGACTTTTAAGATTTTTTAAAAAAGTTCATAATATCTTGTGGTATTAGATTCAGACTTTTAAGAGGCAACAAATTGTCTGGTGATATTGGATTGAGATCAAAATTTATAGAATTTCATGACAATATGGATTGTCTAGACTTTTTAGTGATAACTATAAATATCAAAACCCCAAAATAGTCTTGCCCTTTCCCATCAGACTTTTTACCCTTGCTCAAGACTTTTCAGAAAATAGTAACAAGGCTGTGAAGAAACCCTAACAATAGACTAGGTTCAGGTAACAAAAAATTGTATCTAGCTTTATATCTATATTTTTTTAACTTTTGATGTTACATTTCTCAGTTTTCATGAAAATAATGAACAATATTCTTACTTTTAGTGGGGCGTGTTCCCTGATGATATGAAAATAGGTTTGATGCAAGAATGATGTTGGAGAAGCTGCGAAACAAACGACTAGTTTTTGTTGGTGGTTCGATTGGTAGAAATCAATGGGAATCACTTCTATGTATGCTCTCTTCTGCCGTTCCTAATAAGGATTCAATATATCTACGAAGTAAATGGCAGTACTGAAATTAGAAAACTAAAAAAAATCTTCCATCTATTTTTAAACATAACCATTACCTAATATGCTTTTTTAATTCAATTTTGGGTTTTTTCAGCTCATACTAGCTATCTAGTTTGGATTTCTCAACTCGGGTATGTGTGTTGGCTAGAAAATTTATAGGGCCCATAGTTAAAAAAAAAAAGAAAAAGTGTTAGCATTGAAGCCTCTTGCCGATAGATCTAAAATCGATGACTCATCTTTTGGCAAGTCTTTGATACTATAGCATGTAAATGTACAGGGCCTGATACGAACTATAGAAAATAAGGTCCTCCATACTCAGATATGTTTACTTGATTATTATTTTTTTCTCTAATAAATACTTGTAAAAATTAACTCAAGTCAAGAATTTATATCTGAATTTTCATATCAAGAGAATTTTGAAAAACCCTAATTTGATTTTCAATTTTTGTTCTAAGAGAGAACTTTTGATCCAGTGTTTTTTTTTTTCCTCAAAGATATAAAATACAAGTGTTGTTAGGATTCAACTCACCACCACCATTGATCTAGTGTTGTTGTAACTTGTAAGAATGATAAATGGTTGATCGATATTTACACCTTTGGAAAATTGTATCTGCACCCCTTTTTGTATAAACATCTCATTAAAATTTTAAAAATGTTATAGTTTGTAAGCATACCTTACATATAACCAAATATGTCATTTCTCTTAATTGTTGAATATTATAAATTAATGTGTTATAAAATCGTTAAAATGAAAATTGAAAATAATAATAATAATAATAGTATGGAGGAGTCCTACTTTCTCCTAGAATCCAAAACCTGGAGATGGAGTTATTTTTATTTTTATTTTTATTTATTTATTTATCTGGATCCTCTCCTCACCTTAATTGTCCTCACTTTGTCATCACCCTCATAATCTATTCTCACGTGTGTGTTTAATATAGCAAATCAATGATCTTGATTATTTCTATTTACTTTTATATCTTTATTCTATCAAATATAGAATTAATCAAGACCATTGATTTATGTGAGGATAACGTGAGGATAAGATGATATGAGGAGGGGATCAAAATCCTCTTGTTTTTTTCTTTTATTCTCTCTTTAAAAGTATGGTTCTACAAAAAGGTTTTTTTTTTTTTTTTTTTTGTTTTCTTTTTCTAACTATACAATTTCAGTTAATACAAGAGGATTAACACATAATGGCATTCATTGAATCTGTTTTCACTGGGTTGGTGAAGACCTATTGCTCCACCCGACTTTTGTAGGCTTAACTTTCCGGCGCAAGTTTGTTATCTTGTTACAGCTTCAATTTTTTTAATTTTTTTTTAATTAACTTCAATGATATATATATATATATATATTTTTATATCAGTTAGTTAATATTTAAAATATTAAATATTTTATTAATGTGATACACAACAGCACAAGTTATATTTATATTAATCATTTTAATAATTTTATTAAAGAGGTATAATGTTGGAACTTTAAAAATATATTGATTTTGGATGTAGATATAAATTTTAAGGGGTGCATATATCACCACTCTAAATGGTTTTCATTGGTGAGCCTTTAAAAAAAATAATAATAATAAATAAAAAATAAAATAAAAATAAAATAAAAATCTTATGTGCATGGTGAGTCATTTTTTGAAGTCATTTAGGGGCTTGTTTTGTTTAAAATAGTATATAGATCATATTTTGAAGAGTGACGATACTTGTATCCCTCAAAATCGGTATGAACACTCTAAATTAATACATTTTTAAAATTTCAATATTACCTTTGACTAAATTTATTAAATTGACTAAATAGTTGTAAGTACACCTATAAATTATTTCCTATTATTTGTTTGATTTTCACATCTATCATATAACCCTTTCTATTTTCTCAAACCCTATCTTCTCATCTAAATACTAATTTCAAATACAAATTGAAATCGCTGAAGGGTTATATAACCGGTCGAAAGACCATCAAGAATTCTGAAAGTCTCATACACAATGTAAAAGCCCCACTATTATGATATAGATGATCTCCACCTATGTTTTTCTTTTTGTCTTTTTCTTTCGTATCTGTGCCACTGTACAATACACATGCAACTAGTAATATGATACAGAGCAAAAAATTCTTTACACGCCTGTGTGTTTTTCTGGGCATTCAACTTGCAACAAAGGCATTTACTTTATTATTATTATTATTGCATTATCTTTATTTTTTTGTTATTTAATCTTCCGTTTGTAAATAAAATTAGCTCAAAACCTAAATCATTTCAGTATAATTTATGTATTTAAGAGTTATAAATTATTTTTAAAAAACAAGAAATAAAATATTTTTTTTTATATAATAAAATAGTTGTAAGTAAAAGTGTAGTTACAAAAATACAATACAATAAAAATGAAGAAAGGGTAATTTTACCATTAAATGGGGTTTATTTACAAACTTGAGTTTTTTTAAAAAAATTTAATGAGGTGTACTTATAAAGGAGTGTACATATAGTTGTGAAGGGATACAAATATTGCCACTCTATTTTGAATTTTTTTTTTAACAACAATTTGGACCTTTCAAAATCGAGGGTCTTAGATGGTTGCTTCACTGGGCTCCCTCTAGGACCGGACCCTCTATGACCGGATCTGTTAATATAAAGCCTTACATGTGATACAAATGCGCTCCATTAATGGATAAAATAGAAATGTTTTTTATTTAGCTATACATAACCAACATAACAATTAACCTCAATACATATTTTGAGTAATATTATACAACCCAAATAATTAATATAAATTCAATACAAATAATGTGGTTAGTGGATTGTTATCATCACACACAATATGACATGATGTGGTTAAAGGAAAAACCATTTATCATATTATTTGGGTTGAAATTTAGATTAAATTTTTGGGTTATGGATTGTTAGTTTTGACCGATCAAGGCTAAACCGAAAATGATCCTGATCCTAAAATAGGAACTAAAATGGAACCGACTTGTTTAGTTGGATTTAGTGGGTTTTTATACGTGGAAGAAAAACAAACATGGAATAGAAAATGCTTGCATCATAGATGACTGCATGCTGGTCTAAGCAGGCACCCATAAAAAAAATAAAAATAAATAAAAACTAAAAAAGAAAAAAAAAAATGTAACTTGGCATTGTGACACAAGACAAGTACCAAATACCAACAAAGAAGAAAAAGCTAAAAAGGCTATAAGCATAAGCTGAATGATATATATCACCACCTTCCTTACAGTGCTCTCTGGGCTCCACCTAACTTCTCTCTCCACGTCACAAATCACAACCCCACCCCCAGTGCACTTATTTTCATCCCCCTACCTTCTACTTTTGACACGTGTCTACAATTTCAAAACCGGTGAATTTTTTTGATTAGAATTTAACACGTGCTGTAATAATACTCAATTGGTGTAATGCTTCATACATTTTGTTCTCAAACAATGTCACTCTTTCTTTTTTAACGGTAAACAATATAATATCACCCGTTGATTTTTTCCATTTTGAAATATTATAATAATTCGGAGTTTTTTAGGTCGGGATGACTCGAATCAACAACCCGATATCATCCGTTGATCGTTAATTGTCATATAAATTATTATATCATATGAAATTTATAAATTAGATGTCGGTAATTTATAATGAAACAACTTCAATGTAGTTTGAAAAGTGATAGCATTAAAGTACTCCTACTCTAAACTCACCATTTGTATATAAAGATTTATTTCGAAAGTAATCTTAAACATCTCAAACTTATATATTAACTTGTGAGGCTTTAATTGATAAATGAATAAACATTATTGATGATTTATTTTACTTATTACATGTTATATGAATTAAAATAACACATCATAGGTTGGAATAAAGATTAGATATCTAACTAATATTACTCTTATATTTTAACGCCAAGTTAAAACTACACCAAGAATCAAAAAAGTACGTGTTAAGGAAAAAAAAAAAAGAAGATTTTTATCAATTTTATATGTAGAACTATATAAATTTAATTAATTATGTTTTGATTTGACCATAATCTATATAGGCTGAAGGTTTTTTTTTTTTTTTCCTTCTTATTTTGAACTGAAATGTGTATGTTAGGGGTTTATTTTCTGGGGTAATTACCCCGGTGGCCATCGACTTTTACTACCACTATCAAAATGGCCACCGGATGGGAAGTTGGTTTAGAAATGGCCATTTTTGGCAAACAATGTTACACTAATGGTCATTCCGTTATAACACCGTTAACTTTGTCTAAGAATGTTACACTGATGGCCATCAATTTGTTCACTTGGTATCAAAATGACCATTATAATCATTTTTCTCCAAAATTACTCTAGTGACCATCCATTTGGTCAATTGGTATCAAAATGGCCATTATAATTGTCCAACTTTTTTTTGACCATCCATTTGGTTAATTGGTATCAAAGCAATCATTATATGTACAACTATATTCTGTTAGAAAAATAGAATAAGCAATAATTAAAAAAAAAAAAAATCATTCAATAGAGAAAATGAAGAATTCATTTGATTTTATATAATTTAAGTCTCATACACATCAAATACTACTTGTCAAACTGCACAAGTATACCAAAATCCCCTACACAAGTATACCAACTTGTTCCTTTTAATCTTCAGCTTAAAAAGAAAAAAAAAAACAATAATAAAAAAAAAAAAACAATAATGTCTTTTGTTAAGGTTGGTAGTTATTTTAGATACCATGAAAATTGGTTGTCAAACTTTTATGTGGTTTTGAATATGGTACAATCAGGCATGGTTTTTAAATAGTTTTCATATTAAAAGGAACAAGTTGGTATACTTGTGTAGGGGATTTTGGTATACTTATACAGTTTGACAAGTAGTATTTGATGTGTATGAGACTTAAATTATATTAAATCAAATGAATTCTTCATTTTCTCTATTGATTTTTTTTTTTTTTAATGATTGCTTACTCTATTTTTCTAACAGAATATAGTTGTACATATAATGATTGCTTTGATACCAATTAACCAAATGGATGGTCAAAAAAAGTTGGACAATTATAATGGCCATTTTGATACCAATTGACCAAATGGATGGCCACTAGAGTAATTTTGGAGAAAAATGATTATAATGGCCATTTTGATACCAAGTGAACAAATTGATGGTCATTAGTGTAACATTCTTAGACAAAGTTAACGGTGTTATAACGGAATGGCCATTAGTGTAACATTGTTTGCCAAAAATGGCCATTTCTAAACCAACTTCCCATCCGATGGCCATTTTGATAGTGGTGGCAAAAGTCGATGGCCACCGGGGTAATTATCCCTTTATTTTCTATTTTTTTTTTTAAACTGGTTTCTGATTAATAGATATTTTCTAATTTGTTTTTTATGTTAACATGACCCCCGAAAGAAATGGTGAGCTTGACTTAGACCATTAATAATCGCATTACATATGGATTGATGTAATCTTTATCACAAAAAAAATGCGGCCAAACTTGCTGGTTACTTGGCCCACTTGTTACACACGTAATTTTTGAGCATTTCAAGCAGGAAAATTCCATGTTTTAAACGGTAATAGCAATAAAATTCACACAAGAAAATGCCATAATTTCTTTTCCAAGAACTAGATTTTACTTCCATCCTTTTCGTTGAAACATACAGCATATGTATCACTAACAACAACGACAAAACAATGCAATTCTACAATTTGGATATCATGGACGTCCAGTAACATCTCATCATCTGATTAAGTAGTTGTCATTAGGATCTAATTAATCTGGAAAACTTATGTCATCAAGATCGTCCAAAGATAAGAACACTTCGTCCAAGCATGAGAGCTCCGTTCCATCATCATCTTCGTCACATTTTCTTTCGTACACTCGACAGATTACCCATTTACTGTAATCCTGATGAAATAATAACAACAAATTCAAATTAATTGATCATGCAATCCCACCATATATATATAACTGGAATAAATAACATCAAACCTCTCTGAAGTTTGTCTTTTTACTCTTAGAAGATGTTAGTTAAAGTAAAATCAAACTTAACGGACAAAATGGTGAGTGGAACTTACTAGTTTGGAATGTGATCTTCTTTTAGAAGTCCTAGAGGTACTGGAGGAAGCAGCGGAATCGGAGAGACGATATTCTTGCAAAATCCAATTGGTTTTGATAGCAGAGGGCGCTTCTCCAAGGTGAAACACCAAGTACTTCTTCACTCCAATCTTGGTGTTGTTGTTACTATAAATGGCTTCTTCTATTCCCATAGGCTTCCAATACCCATTAGAACTCATCCGATTTTGTGTCTTTCGACTGTAGAAATACCATTGGTTTCCTTCTGCCAAAGCTTTACCTACAATTTGTTAACAACATCATATCATCGGTAAGTATACTGTACCTGTATAGTAGCTGAACCCATATAATAATAATAATAAAAAGAGTTTGATGTTATATATTACCGTCAAGTTGCCATGGATCGTAGGGATAGAGATCAAGGTCAGGAATAACATCAGGATGGCAAGGCAATAGAGAGGCCTTACGTTGAAGGAAATGGACAAGAAGCTCTTCATCTGTTGGATAAAATCTGAACCCAGGTGGAAGATTAACATTGCTAACATTAACATTATTGTTGTTGCTGTTGCTGTTATTATCTGCCATTTAAGTTCATCAACAAAGAAAGAATAGTGATGAGGGTGGGTTGAGAGTGGGAATATATTTATAGAGAGAGAGAGAGTGTGTGTGTTTTCATGTGTGACGTGAAAAAGAAGGTAGTTTTGATCATCAATTCATAAATTGGAAGGAAGAGAAGGGATGATAATTTTTTAAAATTAAGGGGTAATTGTACAAACGTTCCCTAAGGTTTGATAATATTACATTGATATGGCAGTTTTGGATATATCAACAGAAAACTTACTCGACATTTCATAAATGTTGCATGAACATCCCGTACCATTAGTTGGGATCCGTTAATTTCTAACGGTCAATGTCAAACATTCAAAAAGTCTAAAGTACCCTCATTTTTATTTTTAAGAATTTTTTTTAACTGTTATTTAATTTAAAAAATTTTTAAAAATATTAAATCAATAAAAATAATATATTAAAAATATTCTTTAAAAAAATGAATGCAAGAGAGTCATACCAAACGTTTGTAATCCGGGAAAAAAAAAAAAACATTCTAACATCTTCATCTTCATCTTCATTCTTACCAAAATTCTTCATCCTATCTAATAATCTTCATCCAAATTCTTACTAAAAAAATTCATTCAACAAATTTCATCCACAATTACACAACAAAAATCTCCTATGGAAAATCTCAATCAAAAACTCAATATTTCGATAGTAGATCTCCACCAATTGAACAAACAAAAAATCTCAAAAAACTCAAATCTCCAACCAAAAAAAAAAAAAAAAAAAAAAAAAAAAATCTTAAATCACTATTGGAGATCTCCATCCACCAAACCCCTCACCGCTGCCACTAGGGTTGCACATTTTCCTCCGGATCCCCGTTTCCCCGTGTACTCATCCCCATTTAGGGAGGGGGGAAATTGGAAAATGGGTGGGGATGGGGATGATTTTCATCCCCAAATTGAAATGGGGATGGGGATGGGGAGACTCTCCCCCATCCTCATTTATCCATTTTTCCCACTAATATATTGAAATGGGGATGGGAATGGGGGAGGTCCCCCCATCCCCATTTCCCTATTTCCCCTAAAATATTATAAATATAATTATATATATTTTTTATTATTTAAAAACCCAACTATATAAACCTCATTTACAATAAATGGATTATTGAAATACTTTATTTTGTAATAGATTTTCTTTATATTTGTAATGCATTAATGGATTTTATTTTGTATTTGTAATAATTTTTTTATTTTTAATTTGTAATTTTCAGTCAAATGGGGAAATGAGGAAACAGAGAAACAGAAAAAAAACAGGGAAAAAGGAGAAAAGTGGGGAATTGGGGTTGGGGATGGAGGTATCTTCCCCAAAATTCCCCATCCCCATTGGGGGTGGTGTGTTGGGGGGATGAGAGGACCTATATCCATTTCCATTTCCCCAATATGCAACCCTAGCCACCCCCTCCCTTCATCGTCTTTGTCACTGACACCACCGTTCCCTCCATCTTCCCCTACCTTCCACCGTCGTTCTCCCCATAGCCATCGCTGGTTAGCAATACTCAACCAGAAGAGAAGTTTGCACAGCCGCACACCACCGAAACTGCCAGCCTCCTCACATCATTGAAACAGGGAGGAGGCTCGTGCTAGCCTCCTCAAACCACCGAAATAGGGAGGCGCACGTGCCTTCCCACCGTCGTTCTCCTTATTGCCAACCTCATCAACACTCAACACGGACTAGATATGAGGATTTGGTCTTTAAATAGATATATATATATATATATGTATATATATTTTTATTATTTAAAAACTAAATTCACCTTTTTCAATGCATTTATTTAAAAAAAAAAAAAAAAATCATTGCATATCCTTCCAAATGACATATGGGGAATGTACCATTTTTTAATTTGTCTTTTTCTTTTTCTTGAAAATTTTAAATTATATTTATTTTACATTTTTTATATTTGGTCAAAAAGACTATATTGCCCTCGATAGTCAAGAGTTAACGGTATAAATGTAATGGAAGGGGATGTTTGTGCAACATTTATGAAATGTGGGGTACGTTTTCTGTTAATATGACCAAAATTGTCATATTTGTGTAATAATATCAAACCTCAGGGGAGTTTGTTCAATTACCCCTAAAATTAATATTTCCAAGGCGGCGGGTGTTACTAATTAACGGATCGCTTATTCGATACTTCCAAGTAACGGTATCTGTTAGTATTGGACTATAATGTAGAATAGAAAGTGTGCCTGTCAGAATTATATTTTATTTTTAAAGAAAACAAAGTGTATTTATATTTACATTTACATTTATATAATTAAGGATGGATATCGACCATCATCACACTTCATGCTTATATCATCGTAGCTGCTGTCATCCACGTGGCATACATGAATATGGGTTTGGTCGTGGACCATAAAATCTGCCCCACTCTTTCTTCTTTCTAGTGAGTGTGCCTATACACCACTAATATTAATAATAATTATCATAATTATATTCATAGCTACTTATTAACACGGGCTCTTAAGATCTCAAAACTCAATTAAATAAATAATTATCAACATGTCCTCTTAAGAACTCAAAACAAACTTTAATAAATAATATTCATTCCTTCGATCAATACATATTCAATGTCCTTTTTTATAAAAAAAAAATTATTACAATATTTCGGATTGAGGAGATGATAGTATGACTCGAACCCACATCTTTATTTTGTCAATGTAGGGAATTTTAACCAATGAACGCGTAAATGACATGTCTAATATTCGCCCATAATTCATAGTAATTAACGTCTATAGCATAAAAGTAAGATGAGAGAAAATAAACAATCACATAATATAAGATATACGTGGAAAACCCTAAATCAGGGAAAAAACCACGTGCAGTCATGACGACAGAGAAAGTTCCATTATATGATATATTGTTAAAACCAAATACTCCAAGATTCTCTCTCACACCTCAACCCCAAACCACTAAGCCTTATCAAGTTCACAAGATTACAATCAAGCTTTACATCATGACTCTTAACTCACAACGCTCACAAGATTCTCACAAAGAATCCCTCAATATCCTCTAGGTCTCCCCTGAATATCATCCACAGATCTTTAACTTGATCTACTGATATTTCCTAGATCCTTCCTCGGACATTCCTTGAGATCTTCCCTAGATCTTACCCACTCTCTGATATTACAAGGTGTTTTTTTTTTATTATTTTGTTCCACACAAATAACCTAATTACAAGGTTCTATTTATACTAGTTATAGGGAGCTAAGACATGTAAGGAAATCTATCCCCTACATGTACAAGACTTACTTGTTTTACATGAATAATATTTCCTTTCATGACAAGTCTTCTTGCAAAGAGAAATCCTTTTCCTTCAAGCATAAGAACTTCCAGAAGAATTACTTTCCTTTTCCGCTGAGGATTTCTCGTTCCACGCATGTTTATGATTGACTACGATTTGGGTCATGGTTACGCACCCACTTCCTAAACCATTACAAGTCACTTGAAATTATATCGCTCAGAAAGCCGCGATCCATACGCTGAAACGAACTACTTCTTCAGTTCTTCATAGTCTTCAAACCCTCCTCAAACACCATCTCCAACTTCCAAACATTTCTCACGTCTCCAAAAGTTCCACATCAATTTAGCCTCGTTTGGTTCACATTGGGTTCACTTAAGAATACAAGCCAAACCTAATAGTCAATACATCAATGCCTTGAAGCATCTCCAATTCTACTTTGTATTTTTGAGTTTCTATTAGGATACATTCAACTTTGGCAAAATAAATAAATAAATACATATTCTTATCTACAATGCAATTATCTAAAGAAAAATATGTATCCACTTTATGACTAATCACCATAAAATATACTTGTCTCACCTCTCTCCTCATTTATTTTACAGTTAATAGCATTGGTGGGAAACTGTGAGAAATCCTAATCAACATTTCTAAGAGAGTTTCTCAAGTGAGAAACTCACCTCCATAATCTCTAAAAATAAATAAATAAATAAATAAATAAAAAATAAAATAAAATTGTACCAGACAATTAAGTTCCATATTTTAGCTAGATAATTGCATTTGAGAGGTTTTTTTTTTTTTTTTTTTTTCATTATCTATCCATTGGCAAGAAATTCTACCAAAATGCATAATAGCATTGGAGATGCTCTTACCACAATGTCTTATGTCAAGCAAATAACTATAATTTTTTTAATTCACTTTTCAATTTTTAATACATGACCTAAAAGCAGGGAGGTAACCAGGATTGAAGATTATGGTAGACTAGACTTTTTTTTTTTTTACTAAACATCGACATCACCTAGTTATGAGGACATAATGAGACGTCCCATTAAAATGTAAATTCTAAATAAATACGTTATAAAATTTTATTTTACTTTTAAAAAGTCAAATTAAATTATAAAAGAATCATGAAATTAATGCAAATACGAACAATAATTAAATTATACAATATTCTTATATTAGTTTGATTCATTCGAAATATACTAATACAATGTTCTAAGAAATTTAATGAAATTAATTTAACAATATTGTTATTTTATAAATTTAAAATTGGATTAAATAATAATCGGATTACTCCTAAAATCTCATTATCTATATTTAACAATAACCCTAAAATTTCAAAACAAAATAAAATATTTTTTGTAAAGTAACAAAATAAATTATTTAAAACCACAATATTCACTCAAACATTCCTAAATATTGATATTGATAAATAGATTGAACCAAATTTGAAGAATGAAGAGAAATAATTGTTATTATGAAAAGGAGAAAAAAAAAAGGAAAGGAAAATTGTTATTTTTACTTTGATTAGGAATTAAAATTAATTATTTAATTAAGTAAAAAAATTTCTTTTCTTTTTTAATTTTTTTTAAGGGGGTCAAGGTGGGCTAAAGCCCACCATAGCCCCCACACAGGTCTGTCCATGCCTAAAAGCAATATGTTAACATTTTCCATATATATAATAATAATAATAATAATAATAATAATAATAATAATAATAATTCTCTAGTCATGTCTCTGCCCTAAAATTTTTCGTCAGGTCCTTAGAATTTCAACTGATTGAAATTAGTTTAAAACAATTTTACACTAATTTCAACCGGTTTAAATTCTAAGGATGACCTGAAGAAACATTTCAAGAACAACCCAACTAAAGAATGACCATATATATAAATAGAGAAATTAAAAGGTAATGTTATTATATCCAAAAACTGTATCTAAATTAATGCCTAAATTAAATGATATTGTACATATGTGCATGAGTCGTTAACATACTACAAATTATCAGATTATATGATGAGCGATATGATATTTACGACTCACATGTGAGTTTAGACAAAATTGTTAGGTCGCCTAACAATACTCATATAGATAATAAACAGCTTACATGTATCCATATGCAGCTCCCTATTAAAGGTAATCAATGGTTTGGCAGCCAATTCACATTCACACACCCAAAATGTAAAAGTTTTAAATAAGGCTGACCTATTATTCATAAACCTGAATAATTCTTCTAATAATTAATAAGCAGTAGTTCATCTCAACTTTCATTATTTTTTATAATTTTGTTTTTATTATTTTAAACAATATATATATATATATAACTGCATGTAATATAATATTGTATAGAATAAATGTACTAACTAAGCATATATGATGACATGTATCCATCTGCAGAGTTTGTTTAGATCGAACGCCTGCTCCCTAAATGCAATTTTGTAATGTTTATTACTTTTTAGAATGGAAGTTGAACAGATTTGGTTGGAACTAAATATATATATATATATAGTCCCACGAAATATATAAATAATTAACTAATTATCAATTCTTAGAAAAGAAAACAAAATGAAACGCAATAAAGCTAACAAGTACTTTGCTTATGACTTTTCCAAGTAAAAATGATCATTTTTTATTTTATTGCTTATTTAATGGATTTCTTCTTCATAGTTCAGATCATCTTTTGCCCTTCCACGTGATACACTCATCATTTCATGAGATAGTGACTGAGGATGAGTTGACCCGATGAACCAATCCAAGTCACCCTAAGTGAATTTTAATTCTCTTTGCTTTCAAGAATTTCTAGCGCAGTCTTATTATTTGGGATAAATCCGAACAAAAAAATCAATTAAAATAAATAAATAAATTGTTAAATTGGTCAATTTAACGTCAACGTACTACAAATATACAAACTTTCCATATGATAACTGACGTTACTTAGTGTGCTTGAGAAGATATAAAAAGCACCCGTGTAATTCATATAAACGATCAAAATAAAGCTAATAGGAGCGTAGCTCAGCTAGTAGATAGACGAGCTTGATATTTGGGCTAACGACTCCCAACTTAGTGGCTTGAATCCTATCAATGTCGAAAGCTTTCAAAAAAATATATGATTCTGGATTAATATATATTGTCCAAAAAAAAAAAAAAAAAAAAACTACCAAGGTAAAGATTCATCCGTGGGCAGAGCTTAGTGTTAAAATCACAAGTATGAGTGTGTGAGAATGAGCACCACCTGAGGTTGGTCTTTTTGGGTTGGATCCGTTGAGGTAAGACTCACGACTCTGGAATCAGCGACCACCTTGATCTCACCGGAGGTTTGCCCTGTTTCATAAACCTATAAAAACAATATTCATTATTTATTTATTTATTTATTTTTTTATTTTTTTTTTTGTAATATACCATTGGAAATGTATGAATGTCTAGTTTCTCCAAATATTTTTCAAAATTAAATTTTAACAACTACACAAAAAGTTATGATTAAAAAACCAATTAAAGGTTAGATGTTTTTAGGGGGTAGTTTTGATTTTTTTTTTTTCCCTTTTATTTTGTTATATACTACCCTTGTCATGGTACTCAAACTTGACACATTCCGAAGCTAGATAAGTGTCGTTTTACTATCAAGTAGTGTTCGAAAAATCGGCCACCTAGGCTGATTAATCAGCTCAATACAGCTAGTCGGTTGGTTGGTCATTGCGGCGAAATGACTAAAATCGGCCTTATTAGTCAGTGTCCGACTAATTGTCCAAATCGCCAATTAATCGGCAAGTCAGCTAGGCCGAGATCGTCGAAAGCTGTCGTCTTCCATCACTACCATCGTCGCCATCACCAGTTCGTTGAGATCACCATCACCATCGCCAGCAAAACGATTTTGCACTTCACTTCTTCAACCAAAGCTGTCGAGATCGCCATCCACTTCCAATCGCCGAAAGCTACCGTCCGCCATCGCCAGGTCGCCGCTGTCGTCACTCGTCCGGTCTTCCGGATTTATTGGGATTTATTAGGAAAATCATCCAATAAATCCCGAATATATTTTGTAATTTCAAGTAGTTTGCATTTTACAACTTTTTTCAATTTGACCAAACTGATCCCCATATTTCTCGCAAGTATGAAATGATTCTCTCACTTACAAAATTATCTTCCTCACTTTTCTGTATCGTTAAATATAATATTTGACTTTAATAGAATTTGTGAAACTACATTGATATTTGTGACTTTAACAATTTATTAAGAATAAAATTATATATATATATATATTAGTATTAGCATTAGTACTAATCGCTACGAGGAAGTGTTATTAGATAGACATAAACAAACGATAATCAATGTCTATGCAGAAAAATAAGATGGAAGAAGAAAATAAATCCACTCACATAAAACACAAGATTTACGTTGAAACCCAAAAACAGGGAAAAACCACTGCCGTCGGGACGACAAGAGAAAAGATCCGCTATGTAGCAAATTCATACAACTATACACTCCAAGTTCTCTCTCTAAAACCCTAAACCCAATTACAACCAATGCTTATATCTTTACTCTACACTCTGGCTCTAGGCACACGAGGCTCTTAGCCTTACAAATAACATAGAATTAACATATATTTATACTAGAGTACTAAGGAGTTTTAGACCCACAAGGAAACTCTTTTCTTCATGTGTAAGTCTTCTTGTTCCACACAAATACCATTTCCTTTACACACAAAACTTTCCTGTTCCATATGAAGAGAAGCTCTTTTCCTTCTTACATAAGAACTTCCCAAAAGAAAACCTTTCCTGATCCATGCGAAAAAATACCGTTATCTTAATCTAGGCCTCGGTTTGCAACCCGTGCCATATAACGTATAATATCATTGGAAATGACATCTCAGAATACCACAGTTTACGTCTCTTGCCTATGTCGCCGTTTACACCATGTTGATCTTACAATAATTGACTGCGTTCCACACCACTGTCGGTGCACCGCTATTTGCGCTGCAGTTCCTTCCGGAATTCGATTCTTCAATCTTCTTTAGTCTTCAAGCCTTTCTCAAATATGATATCCTACTTCCAAACATTTTCCACATCTCCATGAAGTTTCCGCATTGGTTGAATCCCGTTTGGTAAACATAGGAACACAAGCCATATCAAACCTTTGTCCACAAGCATGACTCTCAAACCGAGAATCACCATACTCCACCTAAGGTATAACCACTTAGGAATGTACCATTATAAGATTTCTTCTGGCATATGTCAAAATAACCTGCTGAAATTGTGGTGCAACTCCTCATGTTAAGTTCCCAATTCATCAGCCATCGACATTGTTGTATGTATAAATTTAATGAAAGGACACGTCAGCAGAGAAACAATAAAGACGTAGACACGTCATCCATTGACTCGTCAACGAGAGGAAATCAGTCAAAAGGAGTGCCAGTAGGCACGTTCGCCAAATCAAAGAAAAAGAGTGTTCGCCACAACTGTTTACCCCATGAGGAAGCGAAATGCGCTCGCCAATTTAAAGGCGTTCGCCAAAGATACAGAGCCAGAAAAGGTAGTCCAATTCCAAGTATATTTCCACGTCAAAGCGGGGATCAAATCTAGTCAAGACTCAAGGATTAAATCCTATTCCAAACAAGATACGAATCTTCTTCAAACAAGGAAGAGTCCAAACAGGAAACAAACCCTAAAGAAGTTATTTGCAGACTCTAGACTCCTTATACAACACAAAATAAGGAGTCCCCTATCAACATGGCAGATAAGCCGGAAACCCTAGGGGGAACCCATATAAATAGGACCTAAAACCCCATGAAAAGGGGTTCGAGATAATAGAAAGAGAATAGTCAGGTCATTGTATGAGAGTTTTGAGTGTGTAAACTATAAACAATTCATAGTGATTTCTCTCGCCCTCAAGGGGCACCGTGGTTTTTTCCCATTCAAGGGTTTTTCCACGTAAAATTCGTCTTGCATGTGTTGATTTATTTTCTTTGATTATTCTTTTTTATTAACATACTATTGTTGACCGAGTCAATCCAAAAATCACCGTCAACAATTGACGCTAGAAGGAATCCTTACAAGAACAGTCACAGCATGAGCAACGGTAGCGGCAGGGATGAAATTCCCAATAATGAACAGATCCCTCAAGCAGCAACTATACTAGGGGAGGAGACGTTGACAATAGGGGAACAATCTGCCGTAACTCCAGGGACGAGAGTAGCCAACGAAACTCTACAACACTTTCACACCGCTTTGGTGAACCTGGTCAATGAGGCCAACAAGATAGGACTCACACTTCCCATAGGATTGGGAGCCTCGTCTCCTTATGAACTAACGACCAGCACTCCCGGAAATCATCCCACAGGGAGAGTGAGATCAGAAATCCACGTTGTAACCCCCGGTACTCAGGCAGAACCAATTGCGGAAGAAACCCCCCAAGACTCGCCAGAGGCCCAGGAAGAAAGAAGGCAAAAGAAGGGAAAAGATCTGCTGGACGAAGATTTCCCAAGAAAACGGTATCATGGGCGAGCACATAGGGGACCAGCCGACGACAGAATTAACAAAGTTCGTAGGAGGCGACGATCGATCTCGCTGGAGGACAGGAGTCCACCACTGAGAAGGGAATTGCAATCAAAAAGGGCGCGGCCGCAGAGGTCCGAAAGTATAGATGACCTAGAAGGTAACAGAAGCGCCGATAGCAGGGAAGATGATTATCGGAAGATGACAGTCAAAAGCAGGCTCAACCACGAAGGAGAACCAACCGGTCATCGAAGCGTTACCCTCCAATAGCTCTCACAGAAAGTTTCAGCAATGGCTAAGCTATACAGACACAATGTGTTTTCAGATGATGAGTCGGATAATCCGTTCATCGACCACATCACTCACACCTGGTTCCCTGACAGATTCAGAATGCCAACTATCGAGCAATACAAGGAAATAGGGATCCAAAGGAACATGTTCGCAGATTTCGCAATGTCATGGCCCAGTACGCATCCAATGATGGCCTCTTGTGCTTAACATTCCCACAAACCTTCGGCGACCTCGCCTCTAGATGGTTTGGACGTCTGCCAGCCAGGAGTATTAGCAACTTTTCCAGTTTCAGCAAGGCATTTATAAGGCAGTTCATGGGGAGTGTACAAAGGAGGAAGTCGCTGGCTCACTTGTCGAACCTGAAACAAGAAAGTAACGAGTCACTAAAGAAATATTTAGCCAGGTTTGGGAAGGAAGTCGCTCAAATAGAAGATGCGAGCGATGTAGCTGTCATAGCAGCCTTCACCAATGGGTTGCAAAGCGGACGTTTGTCTTTTGACTTACGGAGAGACCGACCCAAGACATATGAGGAGATGATGGATATAGCTGGAGATTATGCCTTAGCAGAAGAAGAAGAAGTTGCCCAAGGGGGTAGCTATGTCCATGGACACAAGCCAGACGCAAGGTCAGAATCCAAGGATGAGAGAACAAAGGGTCAGTCTCGCGACCACCAAAGAGAAGAAAAGAGCCGGAGAAGCAAGCCCCAAGAAAGCCGAGGTAGCAACAGAACCAGTAGGTTCCGAGGCAGATACAGTAGTTATACTCCCCTAAATGGCGAACAGGAGGACATACTGTCTGTGGTAGAAGACAAAGGGCTCGCCAAATACCCCCGACAACAGTCAGCGAATGCCCGAAGAGATACGACGAAATATTGCCGATTTCATAAAGATCATGGGCACGACACTTCTAAGTGTTTTCAACTGCGGGATCACATCGAAAGTCTGATCAGAGAAGGGCATCTTAAAGATTTTGCACTGAAAAGAGACCAAGACACAGGTCGCCAAGGCAGCCATCGAGAAGCGGGGCAAGAGAGAAGAAGCCCAAGGAAGGGCAGCCCAAGCGTAGCCATAAACACAATCTTTGGAGGACCTCATACGGGTAGAAGCAATAGAGAAAGGATGTCGGAAGTCAGGGAAGTGATGTATGAAAACAGGGACTTTGAAGTAAACACTGTACAGAGAAGCCACAAAAAACCAAGAGAAGGCCATGACCCGATAACTTTCACAGCTGAGGATTCAGAAGGAATTGATGCCAAACCCAATGATGCGATAGTTGTGGGGGTACAAATAGCACACCGGGATGTCCT
The DNA here is from genome assembly GCA_954870605.1 of Acer campestre. Lineage (NCBI taxonomy): Eukaryota > Viridiplantae > Streptophyta > Magnoliopsida > Sapindales > Sapindaceae > Acer > Acer campestre. The sequence continues at coordinate 29,475,981 of OX940803.1, read as the reverse complement.
CCGAGTGATGATAGACAACGGAAGTTCTGCTGACATTTTGAGCGCTAGAGTGTATGACGAACTTCGGCTAGACAGGAAAGACTTGGAACCATTCCATGTGCCCCTAAAAGGATTCGGAGGAGCAGAAGTAAGATCTTTGGGAACGGTGAAACTGCCTGTGAGATTTGGGACAGCACCTTGTCGACGGACCATCCTCCTGGATTTCGTGGTAGTAGATATTTATAACTGGCCATACAATGCTTTACTCGGCCGACCCTTTCTGAACAAGGCACGAGCAGTCATGTCCACTCATGCATTAAAAGTAAAATTCCCGACAGAGTTTGGGATTGGAGAACTTAAAGGGTCGCAAGAAATGGCTCGCCGGGCCAATCTGTCAATCTTTAAAGACAGGACTGGAGCAGAAGCCTTAAGTGTATTTCAACTCGACCAAGAGACGAAAGAGGAGAACCCTGAAACGTTTGAGTTGGACCCGAGAGATGAGACCAACAGAGAAAAAGAAGAACCAACAGAAACTGTCATCCTGGATGAAAAAGAGCCTGATAAGACGGTCAAAGTTGGAGCGAGCATGACGAAGCAGGTCAAAACAGGTATAATGAATCTATTGAGGGAGTACAAGGAGATCTTTGCCTGGAGCCACGAAGATATGCCAGGAATCAATGCAAACGTAACCACACACCATCTAGCAGTAAGCAAAGACTGCAAGCCGGTAATACAGAAAAGGAGAAGTTTCAACCTAGAGAGAAGTGCAACAATAAGAGAAGAAATATCCAAGCTGCTCGCAGTAAGATCGATCAGAGAAGTCAAGTATCCTGAGTGGGTAGCAAACGTTGTGCTTGTAAAGAAGAAGAACAATCAATGGAGGATGTGTGTAGACTTCACTGATCTCAACAAAGCCTGCCCAAAGGATAGTTTCCCCTTGCCAAGAATTGACCAGTTGGTCGACGCAACAGCCGGACATGAGCTGTTAAGCTTCATGGATGCGTACTCAGGATACAACCAAATCAAGATGCATGAACCGGATGAAGATAAGACAGCCTTCACCACGGACCAAGGGTTATACTGCTACACTGTCATGCCGTTCGGCCTGAAGAACGCTGGAGCAACATATCAGCGACTTGTCAACAAGATGTTCGCTAACCAAATAGGCAGGAATATGGAAGTGTACGTCGATGACATGCTAACCAAGAGCGTCAAAGCCGAGGGACATGCAGACGACTTACGAGAAACCTTTGATGTGTTAACGAAGTTCGGGATGAAGCTAAACCCCTCAAAGTGTGTGTTCGGCGTGCCATCCGGTAAGTTTCTCGGGTACCAAGTACGTCAAAGAGGGATAGAGGTGAACCCTGACAAGATCAAAGCACTAGCCAACATGGTCTCCCCAAAGAACTTGAAAGATGTCCAGAAACTTACAGGATGCCTGGCATCACTGAACAGGTTCATCGCAAAATCAACAGACAGATGCTTACCCTTCTTCAAAGCGCTTAAGAAGGGAAAAGGGATAGAATGGACCGAGGATTGTGAACAGGCCTTTGTCGCTCTGAAAGAATATCTCGACCGAGCACCATTGCTGTCAAAACCCATCACAGGAGAAGTGCTGTACATGTACCTGTCAGTCACAGAAGCAGCCACCAGTTCCGTATTGATAAGACAGGAGAATGGGATACAGAAGCCAGTATACTACACAAGCAAAGCATTACTGCCAGCTGAGACGAGATATTCATCAGCTGAAAAAATGGCGCTCGCATTAGTAACGGCAGCAAGGAAGTTGAGGCCATATTTTCAAGCACACAAGGTAGGAGTATACACCAACTGTCCATTGAGAATGATACTGCAAAAACCAGAGGTGTCGGGCAGACTTACAAAATGGGCCATTGAGCTAAGCGAATTCGACATAGAATTTATCCCAAGAACAGCAATCAAAGGCCAAGCAGTAGCAGACTTTGTAGCAGAATTTACCGAGCCAGACACTGAAGTAGCGAGGATGTTGATAGATCAAACAAAAAAGGACTTTCGCTGGAAACTTTGGGTCGACGGCTCATCAAACACGCATGGCAGCGGGGCAGGGATAGTGGTCACCACCCCAGAAGGAGATTCTGTAGAATGTGCCTTGCGGTTTGACTTCAAAGCCACCAACAACCAAGCCGAGTACGAAGCGCTGATAGCAGGACTGAAAGTATGTACGGCCCTAGGGGCTGACGAGATTGAGGTGTTTAGCGACTCTCAAGTCATCGTCAACCAAGTGCTCGATGAGTACCAAGCAAGGGATGACAACATGATTGCCTACCTAAGACTAGCAAAGGAACTGTTGAGGCGATTCAAAGAATACAGGATTGTACAGATCCCAAGAGAAGAAAACGAACAGGCGGACGTTTTGGCCAAGCTGGCATCTGCCACGATCAATATCTGGCCCCGAACAATCCCTATGGCACATCTGCTTCAACCTAGCACAGCCGAGCAGGTCGAAGTAGGGGTCATCATGAACGTATCAACCAACTGGATGACCCCAATCAGAGAGTACCTGATCAATGACACCCTCCCAAGTGACTTGCTAGAAGCCAAGCGGCTGAGATACAGAGCAACAAGATATTCGGTCCTCAACGGTGAATTGTATAGGAGAGGGTTCTCGAGAACGTTGCAAAGATGTGTCGGGCCTGAAGAGGCAGAAGGAATCCTAAAGGGCATACACAGCGGAAGCTGTGGGAATCACGCTGGAAGCATCAGCCTGGCCCATAAAGCACTAAGGCAAGGATTCTATTGGCCGACCATGTTCGCCGATGCAAAAAGAATAGCGACCAGATGTGAAGCATGTCAAAAGATCGCGAACAACATTCGCCAGCCACCTGAGCGCTTACAGAGCATCACCTCCCCATGGCCGTTCGCCATGTGGGGAATTGATCTGATCGGCCCAATGCCCACAGCGCCAGGTGGGGCGAAACATGCCATTGTAGCAGTGGATTACTTCACCAAGTGGGTAGAGGCCGAATCACTGGTACACATCACAGAAGCAAATACAACCAGCTTCGTGAAGAAAAATATTCTATACAGGTTCGGAATACCAAACACCATTATCACTGACAATGGGACACAGTTCGATAACAGGAAATTCAGGGACTTATGCAAGAAATATGGGATCAACAACTACTACGCTTCCCCAGCTCACCCACAGACAAACGGGCAAACTGAGGCTGTAAATAAAATCATCAAGCATAACCTGAAAGCCAAACTGGCTGTCAAAAAGGGAAACTGGGCAGAGAAGCTACCACAGGTGTTATGGGCATACCGGACAACGGAAAGAAACTCCACTGGGGAAACACCCTACTCCATGGCTTTCGGAACTGAGGGAGTCATTCCGGTTGAAACGGCGTTCTCATCGCCAAGAACACAGTTCTTTCAACCAGAGCTGAATGTTGACATACTAAAGTGTGGCTTAGATGAACTAGAGGAAAGAAGGGAGCACGCCCGAATAAGGAATGCCGCCTACCAGCAGAGAGCAGCGAGGTACTACAACTCACATGTGAAAGTCAGAAGATTTGCGCTCGGGGACCTGGTTCTAAAAAGAGTAATGCCCGGAACAAAGGATAGAACAGCAGGATCACTCGCAGACAAGTGGGAGGGACCATACCACATCACAGGAATAGCAGGCCATGGAGCGTATTACATAGCAAAGAGAGGAATCGGCGAGCTACCCCGACCATGCAATGCTCAGTACCTGAAGATCTACTACCTTTGACGCTCTAGCTCAAAGGGGACCTTTTATTATGTTTCGTTTCTTTGAATTTATCTTTTTAGAAAGTTTCTTTTGTTTTTTGACATTAGAGTTTGCAGGAAATAATCAATAAAGAGTAGTTTATTACCAGGAAATCTACCATCGTTGAAATCACAGATCAGCCATGACGAACGGATCGCCCAAGGAAGTAAATTGAGCTACCTGAATCCGGCGAACAACAATGAAAACCGGGAAATACCCCGTATTACAGCAGGCTTAAGGCTAAAATGCCACAAAGTAGCCTGAGCTAGAGAAAAATGTCACGTAAGAAGGCAATCGCCATTAACAAAGACATAAAACCCCCAAAAAAGAAACTGTACAAGGCGTTCAGCTAAAAGTATTCGGGAAAATCCCTGAGAACTAAAGACACTGGGGGTAAAGCGAAACTAGCATTCGGAGAAAACAGTGAGCAAAAGCGGGAGACGTCCCAACAGTATGCTCACATAAAACCTGGTGTATGGTCGGACACGTCTTGACAAACACTTGGTAAAAACAAAAACTAGCGATTATAAAGCTAAGTGATAAAAGGCTTTAGAGCTTGAGCCAAAAACTCAGCAATGGTAGCTGAACCAAAACACATAGATAGCAATATATGGCGAACAAACAAGATACACATTGCAAGAAAAATGTCATTTTATTTACTTGACAAAACAAAACCTAGTAGAATTATAAGGCTAAGTGATAAGAGGTTCTAACGCCTGTGCCAAAAATACAGCAATGGCAGCTGAACAAAAGCATGTAAAATTAAGCAATGCAACAGTAAATTGATATTTCATTTATCAAGAAAAAAATATTTACAGAGTTCAAAATAAAGATATACAACAAAATCAAACGCTCGCCGGAGGGATGTCCCCGCTGTCTTCCTCTGTGTCGCTCACTTCACCTTCTGATGGCCAAACAACCTCTTCATCCCCTTCAGGCATGAAAGACGTGTAATCCCGACCAGCAATAGGACCCAAATCGGGCTCGGCACCTGACCCCGTGAAACTCCCCTTTTGGCCAGAGTAATAAGTGTTAGAGGCGCGCTTGGTGGGAATTTCAAGGTGCATAGGAAGAGGATCCACTCGGGTATAACGGCAGTGGGCCTTCCACAGCTTCAGCTGGCTCTTAACCGAGCGCACCGCACCATCCATATGCCGCTGAATATTTTGGTCGTAACGCCTCAGGGCTTTCTCATTAGAATGGTCCTTCAGGGCGAAGAACTTTTTGGCCTACCGCATGCCCCGTTCAAACTCACGGAGGAGGAGTGCGTCATACGCAGGAGATCTCTTAAAACGATCTACGACTTCAACTTCTAAAACAGCCTTCAAATCATTCATAAGAAGGTCTTGAGTAGCTTGCTGATGCCGCAGATCCTCACATTCACGTTCCGCCTTCTCCTTGGCCTCTGCCGAACTCTCTCCTTCCATGTGAGCCACCAAAGCATCCTGACTATCGGCGAGCTGCCCTTTGAGTAGCCTGACTTGTTCCTCAGCGGCGAGAAGCTTTTCCTCGGCAGCAAGCTGGGCGGCCAAAGAGCCATCGGCGAACTCCTGCATTCGAGCGATTTGCTGTGCATGTGATTCTTCAGCCGACAGCTTCTCAGCCGCCGACCGAGAAATTGTCTTCTGCAAGCGCTTATTATCACTCATAGCCTTATTCGCTCGCCGATAGGTATTCGCCATCTCCGACATCATCTGCGAATCAAACATGTTAGGGAACGGAGAAACAAAGGAGGATAGAGGTAAGGAACAAGGTCAGAAGAAATTACCAGAGAATGGCAGTTGAAGAAAAACTCCATCTTGCTGTTGCACGTTTTTCCCTTCACTTGCTCCCAACCCTTTCCAAAATAAATATCATTGCTAATGAAGTGGTTGAGGAGCTCGGCTGGAGAAAAATCGGACAAGGAGATAACTCCCGATCCCTCGCCCTGATCGGCGGGATCTACAGAAGCCCCTTCACGAGAATCCTCGAAATCTGTAGCAGGGGTCGATGATGGGCCAGGAATGTCAGCCGGAGTGGCAGCATCCTTACCCGCTACCATAACAGGTGATGAAGGCCTGGGGGTATCTTCCCCCACGGCAGTACCCCGCGCTCTAATATTCGCTGGGGGTACTGAGGGTCCAAACTTATCGGGAACAGGGCCTCGAGCCCAAGTGAAGGCACACTCCCCGCTTCACCACCTTCTTCTGACCGGGGGGGTGGACCCATAGGCTGAGAAGCATCAGTATTAGTCTCGCCAATGTTACCACCCTCAGGGCGAGTAGGCTTGCCATCTTCCTCTTCATCCGAAGAAACCACAAATTGAACCACCCTCGACGCCCGTTTCAAAGGACGAGTGGTACCTTCGGGGGTATTTTCTGCAGGGCGTTTACCCCGACCAGCCCTTGGGTGAAGGTCATTAGAAGGGTCTTCAGGGGTTCAGGAACGTTCGCATCAAAAACTGGAACGTCCGTACTCGCTGCTGAAGCCACAACTTTTTCTTTCCCCTTGCGGCCCAGAGTGCGGGGCGAAGTGTCAATCCGACCTTCACGAGGCTGAGCAACCGCCCCAGAAACAGCAGCAACACTTGCGCTCGCCGCAGGAACCCCAACTTTCTCCTTACCCTTACGGCTAGGAGTTTGAGGAGGCGCATCCCTACCACCAGCTTGGACTTGCGCAACAACCTCTGCAATGTCAGGAACGCCGCCCGCTCCCGCATCCGGAGAGTCATCACCCTCGGGTGGCGCAACCCCATCCTTAGACAAGCCCGCATCATGCCTTTGACTAGCAGCTTCCGCGTTCTTCACTGCCCGGGCTTGCTCATCGCAAATGATATCAAACTCGCTCACTAAAAAGTGGAAACATAGTGTTATCCGAGGCAAAAACCAATGAGAAGTTTAAAAGTGGAAACATAGTGTTATCCAAGGCAAAAACCAATGAGAAGTAAAAAAGCTGGTAAAAGGAAACTTACAGCGGCGTCTCCGGCCGGAAAGACGAGAGAAAACACCCAGAGTGACCATCCTAGCCTCGTCGAGGAGTTGCTCCTGACCCCTCTTTATTAAACTGAGCACTGCAGCGTCAGTTACGTTCTTCACCTCATAAGGAGTCAAAGCAGGTGAGGCCTTCGTCCAGGCATCAGGAGACGTAAAGTGTCTCGGGAACCTGCTCGCTCGCAGGTTTCGGCGAGTATCAGCGGGATTATTCCTTCCCCACTCGCCACCCACGAAGAACCAGCTATTCTTCCACCTCTTGTTTGAAGTGGGGAAACCCCAAATAAAACCTATCTTCTTCTTGTCACTTGAAACCTCCACTTGTCCTGCGTTAGACACTCCCTCGGGAATCCAATTCTCCACAGCAGTCGACTGGAGATAGTAAGTCCCGCCATGGCCAGATTGCCGCAGGACGTAGAAATGACGAATTTCGTGAGGAGTCGGCGACCGTCGACCCATTGATTTCCACATCACAGCCAGGGCCATCAAAATCCTGTAACTGTTTGGCGAGAGCTGTGCCGGAGCAATCTTAGCGTCAGCCAGAAACCTGGCTATAAACGGCTGAAGGGGTAGAGTCACGCCTCAACCAAACATCGATCCGTAGATGGCGACCGCGCCGCTCGGCGGATTCCATGTTGCTCGATCGCCCGAAGGAATAAGGACAACCGAACTTGGAATGTCATATCTTCTCCTATATTTGCTAAGCTCCTGTTCACCGACTATGTTTACCTCAGTGTCGAAGGAACTGGGGCGTTCGGCCGCAAAACATAAAGCGTCTCGCCGATGGTCCTCAACATCTGAACCCACCACCGTTTGAGCACCAACGAGAGAATCTCTAGGGGTTCTAGGTCCTCGTCGACCACTGCCGGCAGCGTTTGGAGTTTTTGCCATATCTGGAGAATCACTGTCAGAAGTCGAAATAAAAACAAAATCAGGAGCATCGGATCCGGAATTAAGAGAAGTATAAAGGGGAATAGGTACAGGAGAAGCTGGGTTATAATCGCGTAAATAAGACTCAATTTTATCTGCAACCTCCTTATCACCAAGCTCAAGGGCTTGCATCATTTGATTAAAAAGAAAATGGCGTTGAGAGAAATCCATTAACACTCACCAGAGATAAATGAAAGAAGATGGGTAATAGAAACCGTGCTCCAAAGAAAACCACCGGAAACTTAAGAAGCGTCGAAATCTGAGATTTTGGAAACCACCAGAAACTCAAGCAACGTCGAGCCGGAGGTTTTTGAAGATCTTCTCTGAAGAGAGCACTGTTTGTGAAAAATAAAGGCAAGCAGAAGTAAAAAAGAAGACGAAATGAAAACAGTTTCGTCCTTTTAAAGGGGGAAATTCGAAATTCAAGAAAAAAGTAATAATTAGAAAAACGGCTGTGATAAAGTACCACCGCCTGTGAGTAAATGCTATAGTGAAGGTATCCATCGAACGAAGGACACGTGGCGTCATGGGGGTTCACAACAGACGTGACATTACTGCAGGCGTGACGGCAGTTGCAGCGCGTCACATCAATGCATCCCGTTTGAAATTCTGTGGCTGAAAATGAAAGCTTGCCGTGGAAGATTTAATGTCAGAAGAAGCACGTGGCAAAAATTAAAAAGAGAGGGAAAAGACATCTTCAAAAAATCTTCAGAAAATGAAGGTGGTCAGGAAGTACAAGTAAATTTAAAATTTGAACCAAATTTCAATACAACTTGCCCTTTAACATCAAATAAGTTTTTGAGAAGGAATTTGTTAGCACTTTCAAACTCCACATCTACACGACTTTTGCAGAAAATGTTAAAATAAATAAATAAATAAATAAATTTTTGCAGTGATTTGCACTTGCTACTCCAAAAAATCAATTCTCTACTTCAACAGCAATTAAAATATTCAAAAATGAGATAATGAATAGATTAATAAAATATTTATTAAAAGAACTTACCCTGATATAGATATAATTGATAATATGATAATATGGATCTTTGACCTAAAAGAAAAAATAGAAGAAAAAGTGAATAAAATAGATTTTCTTAACAGAAAAAATAAATGAAAATCATAAAAATAATGTAAAATTTTGAAAAAAAAAAAAAAAAGAGTTAGAAAGAGATATGAAATTAAAGAAAAATTTTAGGATCTTTGTATGCAAGAGTCTCTTTTATAGTGAAATCAAAAATCAAAGTGTTTTTTAAATTTATGAGTTTATTTATGGTTTTATGATTTTAAGTGATGCTTTATACGAGATTTGGGGATATTTGAAAAAAAAAAAAAAAGATGATGATTTATTTTCAAAAATAACTTTTCAGCAATTTTCAACATGAAATGTATATAAATTAATTAAAAAGGGAAAAAAAATCCCCTAAATTTTGAAACGGCTTGGTTGAATTAGAAGAGACAAAATATTCAATTAAAAGGGAAAAAAAAAAAAAAATCAGAAATTTGAAATGGTTGAGTTGGATTAATTATAAGAGACATTCAATTTTGAGGCACAATATTAAATAGGACAAAAAAGGGAGAATTTAAGGGCAATTAATTTGGGATTGCCTCTTGACTCTACAAAACCATGCCTCCTAACATTATCATTAATCAAATAATAATCATTGTTTTAATTGCATGAATTTAGCATGGCAATTTAAGAATCAATGTATTTATTGACTACTTCTTAACTACATTTAATTTGATTTTTTTATTATATATTATACTAGTTTTCCTAAAAATTGTTTGTATATATATATATATATACACACATATGATTGCCAATATATATATTAAAAAAATAAATTAAAAATAACCGAAAGAGATGGAGAGAAATATGAAATGGGCTAGAAGCACAAAGGTTATGATGGAATCAAAACACATAAATTACATTAAAATTAATCATATTCATTTCATCTTAAAAAAAAAATGGAAAGGTTACATTGAAATTAATCACAACACATAAATTACATCAAATAAATCTTATTCATTCCAACTTATAAAATGGAAAGGTTATATTGAATTTAATTTTATTAAATAGGAGTATTTTCATCTTAATAAAATGAAATTGTTACATTAAAATTAATTTTTATTTTGAAGTAAAAGCACATAAATTTCATTTGAAATAATATTATTAAATTGGGAAAAGCAAAAGTCAAATACAAACTTGAAACCAAATATCAAAAAATTAAATTGAAATTAATCATATTAAATAATATGATTAAAATAATAATTCATAATATGTATGATTAAATATATTACATATTTTATAATATAAGTTGTATACATGATTATATAATATATCATATATAATCTTCCTCAAAAAAAATTCTCATTTTTTTCTGTCTTTTCAAAGATTTCTACCTTTGAAAATATTTGCAAACACAACCCACCCCATTCAAAATCATGAGTTCTTCTTCTAATCAAAATCAATTTCATCGCAATAAATACAATCTCAACATATATATAAAGATTGAAGAAACAAACTATCGATGAATAAAGAAACCACACAAGATGAATAGAGGGAAAGAATCATACCTCACTTATATTGTCTAAAAATAAAAAATAAAAAAACCGAGAGCGTATATAATTATCATTCATTCCAAAATCCAGATTACATCAAAATATATACTTTGAATTTAATTCTACAGATTTTTATGCTTAAACTACATAAGCATTATGTAGTGTTTTTTAAGTCTATAGATTATATCAGAATTGAATTAGATGAAAGTACAAAGCTCTTACACTTGACATGTTACTTCCAAAGACATTCTTACAAGGATCCAATTGAATTTTGAGAACTTTATATGAAACCCAGTGCAAAGAAAAAATATTTAGATACAATCCTGCCATTTTTCATTCATTGAAATATTAGCAAACTTGTACTACCATGATAGTCGAAACGTAGTTAAGCCTTTAACAAACACATTTTCACAAAACAATCTTCAAAAAAAATTAACTGAGGGTCTCCTCTGTTTTTTTGACTTGTTGCCTCTGCTTTTGGTGGTGGTGATTTGTGTTTCTGGTTGTCCTCTGCTTGGCCTTTCCCAAGCCTAAAAAAAATTAAAAATTAAAAATTAACGTACGTTAATAATCAATTAAGTTAAATTATCAGAATTACATTCATGAATTAAAATACTAAACATGAATTAAAGTACTAAACATGCAACATATTTGACATCAATATGTGATCAGTTGATTCAATCAAAATTGTTGATTAGTAAAAGAATTTCAAAATCTACAGTAAAAGGTCATCGAAAAGATACCATGCCAAATAATTATTTAAGACAAATAATAATAATAATAATAATAATAATAATAATAACAATTGTAGAAGGTATACGGATGGTATCTAGGAAATACATGCCTGAATACTCCAAGGATAGGTGGCCAGATTTCTCTTCGTTAGCACCATCACTTATTTGGCTAGAATTACCTATAGAAGCAGTGCCACACAATTAAAAATAAATTAAATGCAAGTAATTAACACACTCTTCAAAGAGGGCATACTGTAATAAGCTATCCAGGTTAGTATAAATAAAAAATGCACTCTGAAAATAAATATTAACGAGTCCTAATATAATCTGGGGGGTGTGTGTGAATAGATTTTAATCCATTTTTTCCAATTTTCGAGATTAATCAAGATTACAAACACAACCCCAACTAATCAACAAATAAAATCAAGTGCAGAGAATGCGGAAAGTAAATAACACATGATTTTTACGTGGAAACCCACACGGGAAAAAACCACGGGTTGTTTTGTGCATCACACTAGAACCTCAATCTACTACTTGCAAATACGATTACAATCTAGGTTGACCGCATCACACCTAAGATTACTAATCCGTCTTTGCTACCCACGGGCCTTTAGAAGTGAATCTAGTTCATGCTTGCAAATTACCAAAAGGTAAATACAAGACTTGACTCTAATTGAAGAGATAAAACAACCTAGTGTGAATATGTGCAATATTCAAGATGCTCAAAATGCAAGGTTAGACATTTTAGCTTATCTAGGCAAGGATGAACATGTTAGACATTCCTAGATATCATTTTACTAAGTGGCATACATATAACATAACAAAATAGACAAACAAAGTCCTATATGCAATATCTACCACAATACAACTCACAAAACACAATAACACAATCTTGAAACTAATTCAAGTCATAAAAGAGCAATCTTGTAGAGAAAGAAACATGTGAAGTGATGCAAAGATGTTCTAACTACAAGTCATGTGAGCAAGTATGAAAACCCTATGAGAATCAAACTAGAACATGCTAGATGATGAATAAAGCATACAAGAATGATGAGTTTTGATGTTTGGAGTGATAAAAGAGTGTTCTTGATACCTTAGCTTAGAAGCAACCTAGAAGCTCTCAAAAAGCTGTAATTTTTGCTCTCTCAAATGTTTTAGAAGACAAGGCAACATATATAAAGAGATGCAATCAAAATGATGTCGTTTTATGGATAAACATCAGAGGTCGCCATTGGTCAAATGGCGACTAAGTGGCGACCTCAGCTTTTCTTCTAGGTCGCTGTTTGCGGTCGCCATTTGCAAATGACGACCAAATGGCGACCTCAAATTTTCTTCTAGGTCGCTGTTTGCGGTCGCCATTTGCAAATGGCGACCTCTGATGCAACACACAAAAAAACCTTCTATGTCGCCATTTGTCTCATGGCGACCTCACACCTGATGCTTTTTCAAGTAAAAAATCATTTTGTCGCCATGGCGACCTAACAAATGGCGACCTAACAAATGGCGACCTATACAAATGGCGACCTTTGTGTACAATGTGCAAGTGAAATGTGACATGTGAAGAAAATACACACAAGGGCAAAGCATACATATGCAACCATTTGAAGTGATTGTGTGCAACCTAAATCTCTTCAAATAAAGAAGTCAAGATCAAGTAGCTACCTTCCATGAAGCTCTTGAAATCCACAATGAGGTCCTTAAGCATTTGAGTAGAATTTCTTCAATTCTAAACTACCGTTACAAGATTAAACCCCATTGTGATTTTGTCACTGAAATTAGCCAATTAAAAAGTGAGGCACTTACAATCTCCCCCTTTGGCTATTTCGTGACAAAATCACCACTCACAAGCAACCTCACAAAAACAAAAAAGTTGGTCAACAAAAATTTTCTACATTACAATTAAGCCCTAGTCTAAGTCTTGAACATCTTCAAGTCATTTCCAAGCTTGTAGAAAATTCCAACCTACACACAATTAATAAGAAATGTACCTTTCAAGAGCAAGTGTGTGAGAGGTGCTTGAACAAAAGAAATTGCAATTGCCAAAGAAAAAAAAATACATTCAATTAATGTAATCATGCAATGCAATGCAACTCCCCCTAAATGCATCAACTCCCAACATGGGTTACTCTCTCACTCTCAACTCCCCCTAAATGCAATGCCAAAAATAAAATTTCTCCCCAACCTTACTCCCCCCTTTTGTCATGAGATAGGCAAAGGGAGTCTCCCCTAATAGGAAGCATTTAGCAATGAGAGCTTGTAGCACAAAAACATATGCATAATCATATGAGAAATTTTATGCAACTCAATTAAGTAAGAGAGATTCAAGGAGTTTTATTATAAGAAAATTGTGTGACAAGTATGCTTTGCATGCAAGACATGTTGCATTCAAGCACAAAAGCAATGATATTTGGCAAAGCAAACAACAAAAGTTTCCTAAAGGAATTCAAACCAATTTCACCCTTTGCATGGAAAAAGATAAGGATATAGAGTTTAAACATTTCAAATTTTAACAAGCAACTATATCCAACTTTATAAGCAAAACAAGACATGGACGACTTTGCACCTTATTTGATTTTTCTGGGTGAGATTCCTGTATGATAGTAGCTTTGTTCTACAAATAAAGAAGGAGAGACTATGGATATAAAAATCCTTATTGATTGAAGTCTCAAAGTTTGCTTTTGCACACATATTTTCCATTCAAGATAAAACAATTAAGCATATCATACTTTTCACTTATAAGCATGTCAACAAAAAGAATCATCATGTCATAGGAATCAATTAAAAGTCATTCATCAAGTACTTCCAAAGTACATTTCCTATTCCAAAAATGCATGTTTGAGCATAAATATGACATGGTTTGCAAGCAAGTCACTAAATCACACTTATTAAAATAAAATACATATAAGCATGTACAACCAATGATCTCAAGCAATTAAATAAGAGGCATAAAATATTTCAATGTAGCACAATGCATGTTCATGCAACTTTGCTCTCTTTGCTTGAGCTCCCCATATGGGGTCAAGACATACCACTTCAACCCAAGTGACAAATCCCAATAGACTTGCTAAGGTTCCCAAATCTAAGAGTGTCTAAGGGCTTTGTGAACAAATCCGCTAGTTGGTCATTTGTTCCCACATGTTCCAATGCAATGGTTTTACTCTCAACTAGCTCTCTTATGAAGTGATGTCTATGTCAATGTGCTTAGTTCTAGAATGTTGGACGAGATTTTTTGAAATGTTTATGGCACTCATGTTATCGCAAAATAAAGTGAGAGTACCTTGCTCCAAGCCATAGTCGGCTAGTATTTGTTTCATCCACATCAATTGAGTGCAAGCACTACCGGCGGCAATGTATTCCGCCTTGGCCGTGGAGAGAGAAATTGAGTTTTGTTTCTTACAAAACCAAGAAACCAAATTGTTTCCTAGGAAAAAGAAACCGCCCGATGTACTTTTCCTATCATCACAATTTCCCGCCCAATCGGCATCACTAAATCCAACAAGACTAGGATTAGTGTCAAAGGAGTACCAAATCCCATGGTTTGAGGTACCATTCACAAACCGAATGATCCTCTTTACCGCAACAAGGTGAGATTCCTTGGGACTAGCTTGGTACCTAGCACACACACCCACACTAAATGCTATATCGGGCCTACTTGCGGTCAAGTAAAGCAAGCTTCCTATCATGCCACAATATAGACTTTGCTCCACATCCTTTCCACTAGCATCTTTGCTAAGTTTCAAGGTTGTGCTCATGGGTGTGTCACAATGTTTGGCATTCTCAAGGCCAAACTTCTTCACTAGGCTCTTGGCATATTTAGCTTGGGATATGAAGATCCCATCATGCATTTGCTTAATTTGCAAGCCTAGGAAGTAATTTAGTTCACCAACCATGCTCATCTCAAACTCATGAGACATGACATCAACAAATTGTTGAACTTTCAAGTTGTTGGTGGAACCAAAAACAATGTCATCAACTTAAATTTGAGCTATGAATAGCTCATCTTTAGTGCACTTAATGAACAATGTCTTGTCAACACTACCTGATACTCGCTTTTTCCGTCGTTGAAAGAATCGCGAGGATCAAAAGATTATTACGTTTGTAAAAGGGGTTTCCTACGCAATGTGCTCTAAACTAGCAAAAGACTAGTAAAGCGGCAAGCGAGGGTATCGTTCCGCAGGGAGGTGTGATTCGTCAACCATTTCAAGTTCTAGTGTTTATTATAAGCATGTAAATAGAATGCGGAAATGGTGAGAATGATGTGTGTGAAATGTATGTACGATGTGGTGTGTGTGTGATTAGAGAACAGAAATGTAAATAAATAAAAACAAAGAGAATATGGAATGGTGAGAGTGGTGTTTAAAGTGATAAATAAAATGGTGGATTGGAGAGATGCATGAAAATGGTCACACAAGGTTCAACAAGTTCACCATACATAAGTGCACAAATAGTTGGTTGTTAGACATTAAGGACATCCAATTTTAGTTAAGGGTTCGTTCTTGCCTCAATCCGATTTATACCCATTCATAGAGCTAACGGTTGAAGAGTGTGTTGAGAACCTCTCAAACACGAAACCGCAACCAACATATGTGAACCGATTCTACAAACCAATGCTAAATTGAGCCCCAATATTAACACGGTAATGTAAAATGGCAACGTGAAAGTCTAATGAATGTGGAAAGAGTGATTGTATCTCCAACCATAACTCACCTAGAGCCCCTAGCGTAAGAGATAGCCAAAGACCAATAATTGTAACTCTAACCATGACTCACCTAAAGCCCTTAGAGTGAGAAATAGCTAAAGTCCAATTGTTAACAAGAACAATGAACCAAACCCTTATAATATGGCAATTTATAGGTTCACCCACTCTTCTTAGCTAATTAGCCAAGACTATGCCTAGAGAGCCCCTCCAAGGCACAATCCTAACTCTAAGTCACTCAAACCCATTCATGACATGCAATTTCGACCTTCCATCAACATACAAACACAAAATGGGATATTTGATTACAACTACTCCTAATTTACATTAATCTACTCCTAATCCCATCCATGAATACATATTAATTTCCAATCATCCATAAACATGCATTTCAAGATAAGAGATGTATCAATAAAAGCAAGAATGAATCAAAACACAAATTAGATATAAAAACAACCACATATATATATTGAGCACAAATTAGGTTTACAAATATTCCCAAGTGGGGATTACACATTTAAGAAAACAAGAAATACAAAGAGAATGAGATAAAAGAGACAACCCTTGAAGAAAACCTCCTCCAAGTCCTCCATGAACCCTAGCTCGAAATTGGTCAAAAGACCCTCCTTTCTCCTTGCAATCTACTCCTAAATGGGTGGATGATGGGTAGAAGATGAAATGGAAGGCATCCATGGAGGAAAAACCTCCATGGATGCCCTTGAAAGCTTCTCTCTCTCTTATTTAGATGGAAGAAAATGAAGAAGAAGAAGAAGAGGAAGTGTGTGGGGAGTGTATTCTGATGGGAGAGAAGAGAATGAGGTGTTTATATAGTGTTGGGAGGTTAGGGCTGAAAGTTAGGGTGAAAGGACGAAACTGTCCCTGAAATTCGCCCAAAAAACGACTCTCTGGAGTGAATCGGCGGTTTGTTTCGGCGGCCAGGCCGCCGTTTTGCCCGCCGAATTAGACCTGACAGCATTTCAGCATTTCAGCATCGCGCACCGTTACGGAAATGGGCATAACTTCCTGTAGAAAGCTCGGAATTGCAATCTGTAAAATGTTCTGGAAACTAGACTTCCGGGGCTTTCTGAATATATAAAGATATCAGTGTGGTTCGATCTGAGCAGGAAGATATGACCCCCACAAGGTGTACGTTCTGCACGAGCATATACAATTTCTTCCGTTTTTGGCTCGTTTTTCCTCCCAAACTAATCTTTAAGCTCAAAACCTTATTGTAGGGAATATGTACCTACACAAGGCTCAAACAAAACATTATATACAAAAATACGCTCGAAAACGAGACAAATGATCGGAAATGGGGGACCTCAAATAGGTATAAAATAGTCCGATCAAATACCCCCAAACCTATCTTTTGCTCGTCCTCGAGCAAAACAAAGAGAACAAAAATACAAATAACAAAATAAAAATAAAAACAACACATAAAAACAAATAAAAGATAAAAACTATTCTAATCCACTTCCGTAGGAAACACGGTGGCACTTAGCATGTGCCACAAGCCTTTAAACCACTAGGCGATCCCTAGAGGAGGAGTTATAGTCTCCTGAGGGTTTACAGCTACGACACCCACAAACGTATACTCTGCAATAAAAGTTGAGATGCAATCCACACATACCAAGCAAAGACAACACATGCATGCTAGAATCTCAAATATACCAATTAATAACAATGCATCACACAATGCAAGTATGCCAATACTTAGGATGTTTTCGGGTTACAAAACAACTACACTCGTATGCCCAAGATAAAATTCGCCTCGACTCTAATCCTCACCGGATTTCAGTCATATTTTCACTCAGAACTTAGGCGCACTCTATAGCAAACATATGCAATTTGGAGTTTAAGTATATGGAATCAAATATAATTGCATATGAGTATTTTCAAATAACGCACATTTTCTGAAAATGGATCTCATGGAAGGAATTGAAATGCCATGAACGTGGAAAGACATGCATTGACTCGCATTCCCAAGATAGACTTTCTAAGAGATCAAATGGGCTTTCCCTCACTTTTATTGGGGCCAAGGTGACTTGTGGTAGTGTTTGGGATGTAAGAGATGGTGGGAGCGGGAAGGATAAAGTTATTAACCATGCTAAGGTGTGTTTACACATTACACTTTATAACAAAATTAGCTCTATTACATATTACAATATAAGCGTCTAGGCTATAAAATTTACATTGAACTATTGTGCTACAATTGTACCCTTATTAGTGGGTAACTTTACCATTGAAGAACTAGGAGGCTTAAGTGTTTTATATTTCAACACTTATTCTATTTTTTTTTTTCTTTTTTTTTTCTTTTTTTTTTTCTTTTCTTTTTGTAAGCCTTTGCCTAGCACAATTTACATATATTTGCCTAAGTACACGCTTTTACAAAATTTAGAGCTAGCTTCTCCTAAGCTATACACCTCAACATGATCAATAACTAGGGAATGGATATGTGTTTGGCTTCAATTTGCAATGAATATAGGGGTATGGGAGTGTTTAGGCTATTTTAGTAGTTATGCACACACTCAAGCTCAAAATCATTTCCAAAAGTCCATCTACCAAGGGAATACAAGTCTCAACAAGCAATCCACATGATGAAGTTCTATGGCAATCAATGCAAAATTGATGTACAATGAGATCACAATGAAGAAAAACAATCGAAGAGTGTATAAGAGTAGAAACAAAACCCACAAACTTTCGTTATTTAGGCACAGTGTAGCTCACGGGTAGTCTCCACTATTTTCCTAGGCTAACAAGCATAAAAGTCTCATCCACCTCAACATCAAAAGATTGGCACTGTACAAGCAAATTTAAGCGACACATGGAGCTAAAAGCATACATGTGTCTCTACTGGCACGCAATGAAGAACAACTCAACAAAAATGGACTCTATTTCCAAAAATTTTTTGAAATTGATCGTTTTGTGCAGAGATTTGAAAATTTTCTAAACGTAACAAAAATTAAAACAAAATAAACAACGAAGGTGTCCACACCCCCAAACCTAAACTCAACATTGTCCTCAATGTTGCTCAAATCATAAAATATGGACAATGCTTAGTAAAATTTGGAGATGAGAACAAAAATAAAAAGCTAACAACAAAACACAACAAATCCTAAGATCTAAGCACAAT
This sequence comes from Acer campestre, assembly GCA_954870605.1. Classification (NCBI taxonomy): domain Eukaryota; kingdom Viridiplantae; phylum Streptophyta; class Magnoliopsida; order Sapindales; family Sapindaceae; genus Acer; species Acer campestre. Next base: position 29,457,215 of record OX940803.1, on the reverse strand, counting down.
ACAAATCCACTCTTAGATCTAAACAAAAATAAAAGTTACAAACACAACAAGCATAGCATTTTAACAATAAGCACATAATTGACAACTACATACACAAGTGCTCCATTTAAACTCAAAATTTAGAGAATACCTCTTGTGGCTGCAACCAACTAGGCCATTGTGGCGCTGCCGTTTCACTTGGGGAGTTGTCTTGGCACGATAACCGCACCATATGGTTCTCTTGAGTTGTGCGTCCATCCGACCTGAAATTTCTTTTCCTTGCACAAGCACAACTCAAACAACATTAAACGCATATGCTATAAAAAAAAAATGAAAATAAGATTAAGAAAAATCCTAAACACATACATATATATCCGCAAAGCAAATAAATCTAAAAATTCACAGAACCTAAACTAAAAGAAGAAACAATCAACAAATACGCCTCCCCGGCAGCGGCGCCATTTTGATACTCGCTTTTTCCGTCGTTGAAAGAATCGCGAGGATCAAAAGATTATTACGTTTGTAAAAGGGGTTTCCTACGCAATGTGCTCTAAACTAGCAAAAGACTAGTAAAGCGGCAAGCGAGGGTATCGTTCCGCAGGGAGGTGTGATTCGTCAACCATTTCAAGTTCTAGTGTTTATTATAAGCATGTAAATAGAATGCGGAAATGGTGAGAATGATGTGTGTGAAATGTATGTACGATGTGGTGTGTGTGTGATTAGAGAACAGAAATGTAAATAAATAAAAACAAAGAGAATATGGAATGGTGAGAGTGGTGTTTAAAGTGATAAATAAAATGGTGGATTGGAGAGATGCATGAAAATGGTCACACAAGGTTCAACAAGTTCACCATACATAAGTGCACAAATAGTTGGTTGTTAGACATTAAGGACATCCAATTTTAGTTAAGGGTTCGTTCTTGCCTCAATCCGATTTATACCCATTCATAGAGCTAACGGTTGAAGAGTGTGTTGAGAACCTCTCAAACACGAAACCGCAACCAACATATGTGAACCGATTCTACAAACCAATGCTAAATTGAGCCCCAATATTAACACGGTAATGTAAAATGGCAACGTGAAAGTCTAATGAATGTGGAAAGAGTGATTGTATCTCCAACCATAACTCACCTAGAGCCCCTAGCGTAAGAGATAGCCAAAGACCAATAATTGTAACTCTAACCATGACTCACCTAAAGCCCTTAGAGTGAGAAATAGCTAAAGTCCAATTGTTAACAAGAACAATGAACCAAACCCTTATAATATGGCAATTTATAGGTTCACCCACTCTTCTTAGCTAATTAGCCAAGACTATGCCTAGAGAGCCCCTCCAAGGCACAATCCTAACTCTAAGTCACTCAAACCCATTCATGACATGCAATTTCGACCTTCCATCAACATACAAACACAAAATGGGATATTTGATTACAACTACTCCTAATTTACATTAATCTACTCCTAATCCCATCCATGAATACATATTAATTTCCAATCATCCATAAACATGCATTTCAAGATAAGAGATGTATCAATAAAAGCAAGAATGAATCAAAACACAAATTAGATATAAAAACAACCACATATATATATTGAGCACAAATTAGGTTTACAAATATTCCCAAGTGGGGATTACACATTTAAGAAAACAAGAAATACAAAGAGAATGAGATAAAAGAGACAACCCTTGAAGAAAACCTCCTCCAAGTCCTCCATGAACCCTAGCTCGAAATTGGTCAAAAGACCCTCCTTTCTCCTTGCAATCTACTCCTAAATGGGTGGATGATGGGTAGAAGATGAAATGGAAGGCATCCATGGAGGAAAAACCTCCATGGATGCCCTTGAAAGCTTCTCTCTCTCTTATTTAGATGGAAGAAAATGAAGAAGAAGAAGAAGAGGAAGTGTGTGGGGAGTGTATTCTGATGGGAGAGAAGAGAATGAGGTGTTTATATAGTGTTGGGAGGTTAGGGCTGAAAGTTAGGGTGAAAGGACGAAACTGTCCCTGAAATTCGCCCAAAAAACGACTCTCTGGAGTGAATCGGCGGTTTGTTTCGGCGGCCAGGCCGCCGTTTTGCCCGCCGAATTAGACCTGACAGCATTTCAGCATTTCAGCATCGCGCACCGTTACGGAAATGGGCATAACTTCCTGTAGAAAGCTCGGAATTGCAATCTGTAAAATGTTCTGGAAACTAGACTTCCGGGGCTTTCTGAATATATAAAGATATCAGTGTGGTTCGATCTGAGCAGGAAGATATGACCCCCACAAGGTGTACGTTCTGCACGAGCATATACAATTTCTTCCGTTTTTGGCTCGTTTTTCCTCCCAAACTAATCTTTAAGCTCAAAACCTTATTGTAGGGAATATGTACCTACACAAGGCTCAAACAAAACATTATATACAAAAATACGCTCGAAAACGAGACAAATGATCGGAAATGGGGGACCTCAAATAGGTATAAAATAGTCCGATCACTACCCCTAGAGTAGCCATTGTCAACAAGATAGAGAGTGAGGCGCTCATACCAAGCCCTCGGTGCTTGTTTCAACCCGTATAAGGCCTTCTTGAGGCGATAGACATGAGAGGGGTGGTGTGGATCCACAAACCCCTTGGGTTGCTCAACAAACACTTCCTCATGCAAGAAGCCATTGAGGAAGGCACTCTTGACATCCATTTGGTGTAATTTGAACTTGTACACACAAGAAATGGACAAGAGAAGCCTAATGGACTCTAAGTGGGCAACGGGAGCAAAAGTCTCCTCAAAGTCAATACCCTCAATTTGAGAGTACTCTTGTGCAACAAGCCTTGCCTTGTTTCGCACAATGTTGCCATCCTCATCGGATTTAACCTCATTTCTTTCAAATTGGTTTAGCTCTTCTTGCATGGCAAGAACCCAATATTCATCATTCAAGGCCTCATCCACCTTTTTGGGTTCTATTTGAGAGGTGTAACAAGTGTAGCTAATTTGATTAGCTATTTGACGTCTAGTCCTAACACCCTCTCTAACTTCTCCAATGATATCATCCTTATCATGGAGTTTCCTAACCCAAGGAGCGGGTTCATTAGAGTCCAATGGAGGAACTCTATTTAGAGGCAAATCATCCTCTTCATCTTGGTTTGACTTCACACCACTTGAAGTCTCACCACTTTCCTTCAAGGGAAAGTCATCACTCTCACAAACATCCTCCTCATGGTCATCATGTTTAGGCCTACAATCATCAAAAACAACATTTGATGATTCCATCACACTTCGAGTCTTTAGATTAAAAACTCTATAGGCCTTGCTATTAAGTGCATATCCAATAAAAATACCCTCATCACTCTTGGCATCAAACTTGCCAAGTTGATCACGGTCATTAATTATATAGCACTTGCTTCCAAAGATGTGGAAGTAGCTCACATTAGGTTTTCTACCCTTCCATAACTCATAGGATGTTTGTTTAGTCCCTGGCCTAAGGAATACTCTATTCCCTATGTAGCAAGCCGCATTAATGGCTTCGGCCCAAATATTTCTAGGGACTTTGTTGCTAAGTAACATCACACGGGCCATCTCTTATAGGACTCTATTCTTCCACTCAACAACACCATTTTGTTGAGGAGTCCTAGGGGTCGAAAATTCATGGGAAATGCTTAAGCTATTACAAAAATTCTCAAAGATAGCATTTTCAAACTCTTTCCCATGATCACTTCTAATTTTCTTAATGCTTTTAATGTGAGAAGTTTTCTCATTTTGAATTTTGACACAAAGCATTTTAAATTTCTCAAAGGCTTCGGACTTTTCCCCAAGGAAGTAAGTCCATGTAAACCTAGAGAAGTCATCAACAACCACAAGTATGTACCTTCTACCACCTAAGCTTTCGATTTGAATGGGACCTATAAGGTCTATTTGGAGAAGCTCCAATGGTTCTTTGGTGGAAAGGTATTTGCCTTTCTTGTGGACACTCTTGGTTTGTTTGCCTTGTTGGCAAGATCCACAAACACCCTCAAACTTTGTCCTTAGCTTGGGAAAGCCTCTAACAACATTCAATCTATCAAGGACTTTCAAGTCCCTATAATTCATATGGCCAAGTCTTTGGTGCCACACTTCAACTTGCTCACTAGTGGACAAGTTACAAGAGATGAGATTTGACTCAAGACAATAGCAATTGTCACTTGATCTCTTGCCTTTCAACAAAACTTGCCCATTTTCTTTAAGAATAGAGCAATCAATTTTGCCAAATATAACCGAAAGCCCTTCATCACTCAAGTGTGATATGCTAATAAGATTGGCTTGCAAGCCATCTGAAACAAATAACACGGTGTGATCTAATAATAATCTAGAGGGGGGGGGGGGGGGGAATAGATTTTACCCATTTTACCCAATTTTCATGTTTAGTCAAATTACGAAAATGCCCCAAACTAGTCAATACAATAACAAGTGTAATATGGTGCGGAATTATAAAAGACACTTGATATTTACGTGGAAAGCCTCACGGGAAAAACCACAGGCTGTATAGTGCGCCACACTCGAACCTCGAATCCACTAAATGTGAAATGATTACAACCTAATCCTGATCAATAATCATCACACCTACCTAATCTCGGTATAAGTGGACCTAGTCCAATTGCTTGCAATCTAAGCAACCTAATCCTGGAAGCTACATGCAAGACTTACTTCTCAATGAAGAGATTACAACCTATGTGAATATAAAATGATATTCAATGAGCAAATAAAGCTAGGTAACCTTAGATGCTTATCTAGGATGATTAGATAACAATAAATGCAATCCTAGATGTCAATAGCTAAATGACATGTCATAAAGCTTAGCAAATCATAGATAAAAGTAACCTAGATGTTGCTATCAAAATACATCACTCAAACATGTCAACACAACAATCTCTATTTTGTATCTAGAATATCTTCTAAGAGCATACAAATAATGTAAGAGATTTCTTTGATAAATAAAACACTAAGCTTAGATGAGATTAGTGAAGAACATACCAAAGTAAGTGTGTTGAGCAAAACCCATGCAAGCAAGCATCCTAACTATGCTAGAAAATGCTAGATGATATTTAGATGCATATGAGAATGGTTTTGAGTGTATAAAAATGAGTTCTTGATTGTTTTTCTCTCAAGTTTCTCTTTTTGAACTTTAGGGTTCTTTTGAATCAGAGAACTAGTCTTTGAGAAATGAGAAAGTATGATATTTATAGTCATCAAGAACAGGGCAAGAGAAAAGACAATTTTTCCCTTGAAATCACCGATCGGCGGTTTCATTCTACGGTCATGGCCGCAGAATGTAACCGCCGAATTGAACTCGAGAAGCAGGGGATCATTCGGTGACCAGATTCGGTGGTCAAACGAAACCGCCGATCAAAACCCAAAAAGAAACCGACCTAAAATATCTAATTCGGCGGTTTCATTCCGCGGCCAGGCCGCCGATTAAACCGCCGAACAGAACCCGAGAAATAATAAATGCATCAGGTCTAATTCGACGGCTAGGCTGCCGATCAAACCGCAGAACCAATCCAGAGATCTCTAGAATCAAACGGCGGTTTCCATTCGGCGGTCAGGCCGCCGATCAAACCGCCGTTTCACCACTGAAGGTGAAACCAAGGGAGAAGCCAAGGGCATTCTCCGGAGGCGATCTTCGCGCAAACCCAAGCACATAATCGTGCAAGCGCGGACGTTTCCGAACATATTCGGGAAACGAATTACAAGACACAAACAAACACACAACAAGATATAATCAAACAAGGTGCTAGTGTGTAATGTGACATGTGAAGAGTATGCACACAAATGCAAGTATGCTAAGTGTGTGTGTGCTTCTAGATCTCTTCAAAGAAAACTAAGTACTAGAAATATACCTTTTGAGTGCTTGTCAGCTTGAGGTCTTGACGAGGGCCTTCGATGTTGGTCTCCAATCACCTAATCTACCCTTACAATTCAAACCCCAACTTGTGGTTTGTCCACGAAATAAGCCAATCAATAATGGGAATCCTTACACCATCTACATAAAGAGCATTTGGCAAGGAGGGCAAACCGGGAATAGATATATTATCTTTTCCTATAACCTTTTTCTTAGACCCATCACCAAAGGTGACGAATCCACCATCCTCCATTACAAGAGTTTTGAAGAAACTCTTGTTTCCGGTCATGTGCCTAGAACACTCACTATCAAGGTACCAAGTGTTAGAGACATTGGCTTTCAAGGCAACTTGGGCCACATAGCAATAGTATTCATCATTTCTATTCAACCTAGGTGAAACATAGTTATTCCTAGGAGCCATGGGTCCATTATCTCTAAATTTCCTAGGAGCATGCATTGTGGCTCTTCTAAGCATATTTTTCTCAATCATGCTTTCTCTTCTACAAAATTTAATATACTTAAAACAATTAGGCCTAATGTGGCCTTCAATTCCACAAAAATGGCAAGTAGGAGAGAATTAAGGATTCATACCATAGCCTTGTGTAAGCATTTGTGGCCTCTTTCTATTTTGAGTTGCTCTTGGGTGTTGTGGCAACTCTCTCCTTTGTTGTTGAGCAAGGTGGACATGTCTCCTCGGTTGAGCATGAAAAACCCCATGTTGAGCTTGTGGGATCCTTTGTTGTGGAGGTCTGGGTTGAGGAGGTCTTGGTTGTGGTGGAGCTCTTGCTTGTGGAGGTCTTGGTTGTGGGGGTTTAGCTTGAGGAGCTCTAGCTTGTGGTGGAGCTCTTGTTGGAATCCTTGCTTGTGCTTGCTTAAAGGATTCACCAACTTCAATCCACCTAGTTGAATGTTGTGGGGTTTGAGCACTTTCAACTTCTTTGCTCTTAACAAAAATTGTCTTCTTCAAAAGTGTGGCTTCCACTTCTTCCACATATTCTAACCCCTTTTTATCACAAGGACTTTTCCTACAAGAAAGCATTTTGTCAAGCTTCTCAGTTCCGGAAGTCATCTTAGCCATTAACCCTCTTGCTTCCATGAGCTCTTTCCTCAAGCTTTCTTCATTCTTCTTAGCCAAGACTAGCTCCATCTTTAAACCTTCTTCCATCTCTTTAGCTTTACTCATTTCCTTGCTCAAATGAGTTACTTTGGAAGTCAATTCAAGCTTCTCCTCTTTTAACTTTTGAATTTCCTTCTTCTTTTTTGATCTTGAGTTATGAAAGAATCTCATGAAGTCATCGTAGTCCATTTCTTCATCAAACTCAAAATTTGAGCTAGAAGAGTTGCTTTCACCATTTGAGTCACTTTCTTCTTGCTTGTCCTCCTCTTCTTCTTTGTCACTCACAACCTCATTGCTATTGTGAAAAGATGAGAAAGCAATGAAGTTGGCAACTTGGTCTTCATCATCATCCGAAGACTTATCTTCCTCTTCTAGGTCATCACTATCACTCCATGTCACCGCCATGGCTTTTCCTCTCTTCTTCTTCAAGTTAGCACATTCGGGAGCAATGTGTCCAAAGCCACTACACTCATAGCATTGGACACCCTTCTTGTGGTCCTTCTCTTGAGTTTGCTCCATTTTCTTGAAGGGAGCCTTCTTCTTCACAAACTTTCCCTTGGAGCCAAACCCTTTCTTTTCAAACCTCATAAATTGCTTGAACTTCTTTACCATCAAAGCAATTTCTTCATCCGAGTCTTCTTCATTCTTTTCTACCTTGATGCTTTTCAAGGCAAGACTCTTTTGCTTCTTTGGAGGTGTAGATGTAGGACCCTTCCTAGATTTATAGGCCAAAAGCCTTCCAATAACTTCACTTGGCTTCATCTTTGAATAATCACTATTCTCTTCCAACACTGTCACCTTAGATTCAAACCTCTCGGGAAGCGACCTCATGATCTTTTACTTGATTCTTCTATCCGAGTAGGGATCACCAAGTTGGTGACTTTGGTTCACTATATCCATAAGCTTCACTTGGAAGTCATTGAAGCACTCATCCTCCTCCATCCTTATGGTCTCAAATTGTGTTTGGAGAACTTGAAGCTTGGAGTCCTTTACCACCTCGGTTCCTTCATGAGCCGTCTCCAATATATCCCAAGCTTCATTTGCTATCCTTGTAGTTTGGATGAGTTTGTATTGGTTGTCATCCATGGCACATAGGATAGCATGCATGGCCTTGTTGTTCCATTTTGAAGCCTCAAACTCTTGGGGGGTCCATTGTGCCTTTGGCTTGGGAACTTCTTCTCCACCTCCCGTTGGAGTCATCATAGGTGGCGTATACCCATCTTCAATCGCCATCCATGCCCGGTCATGAATTTGGCACACATAAGCTTCCATTTTGCCCTTCCATGATGCGTAGTTGACCCCGGTAAGCAAAGGAGGTCTTGTGCTTGAGGCACCCTCGCCTCCAATTCCATTTCCATTCATAGTGTTTGGGTAAAAATGATATGAATACACACAAACAAGCAAAACACACAAACGAAATGCAAACAATGCAAAGGACTCTAACAAGAGCTAGGGATCTCCTAATTATGTTAAGGAACCCGCTCTGATACCAATTGAAAATAAATATTAACGAGTCCTAATATAATCTAGAGGGGGGGTGAATAGATTTTAATCCTTTTTTTTTCTTCCAATTTTCGAGATTAATCAAGATTACAAATACAACCCCAACTAATCAACAAATAAAATCAAGTGTAGAGAATGCGGAAAGTAAATAACACATGATGAAACCCACACGGGGAAAAACCACGGGCTGTTTTATGCGCCACACTAGAACCTCAATCCACTACTTGCAAATACGATTACAATCTAGGTTGACCGCATCACACCTAAGATTACTAATCCGTCTTTGCTACCCACGGGCCTTTAGAAGTGAATCTAGTTCATGCTTGCAAACTACCAAAAGGTAAATACAAGACTTGACTCTAATTGAAGAGATAAAACAACCTAGTGTGAATATGTGCAATATTCAAGATGCTCAAAATGCAAGGTTAGACATTTTAACTTATCTAGACAAGGATGAACATGTTAGACATTCCTAGATATCATTTTACTAAGTGGCATGCATATAACATAACAAAATAGACAAACAAAGTCCTATATGCAATATCTACCACAACACAACTCACAAAACACAATAACACAATCTTGAAACTAATTCAAGTCATAAAAGAGCAATCTTGAAACTAGTCAAGTAATAAAAGAGCAATCTTGTAGAGAAAGAAACATGTGAAGTGATGCAAAGATGTTCTAACTACAAGTCATGTGAGCAAGTATGAAAACCCTATGAGAATCAAACTAGAACATGCTAGATAATGAATGAAGCATACAAGAATGATGGGTTTTGATGTTTGGAGTGATAAAAGAGTGTTCTTGATACCTTAGCTTAGAAGCAACCTAGAAGCTCTCAAAAAGATGTAATTTTTGCTCTCTCAAATGTTTTAGAAGACAAGGCAACATATAAAAAGAGATGCAATCAAAATGATGTCGTTTTATGGGCAAACATCAGAGGTCGCCATTTGAGGTTGCCATTTGTCAAATGGCGACCAAGTGGCGACCTCAGCTTTTCTTCTAGGTCGCTGTTTGCGGTTGCCATTTGGAAATGGCTGAAAGTTCACAAATTAACACGGTGTGTATACAAATATTAATCTGGAGGAGGGGAGGGGGTGAATAGATTTTAACTAATTTTCACCCAATTTTCGTTTAAGGTCAGTATTCCGAAAATGCCCCTAATAGTCAATATAAAAACAACAAGTGTAATATGGTGCGGAATTATAAATGACACTTGATGTATACGTGGAAAATCCAACCACTGGGAAAAAACCACGGGCTGTTTAGCGCGCCACACTTGAACCTCGAAATCCACTAATTGAAATGAAGTTTACAACCTATGTAGAACTCGTCTAACACTCCGGTCTGTAACCCCCCACTTCTACCACGCGGGCCTTTAAAAGTGGCTCTAGTCCATATTGCTTGTGGCCTAAGCAACCTTAGCCAACAATACTTAAATTCTCAATGAAGAGATAAAACAACCTATGTGTGAATATATGGAAATACTCAATACATGCATATAAGAGCTAGGCAACCCTATATGCTTATCTAGGATGATAATATGGCAACAAATGCAATCCTAGATATCAATTGCTAAATGACATGACAAATAGCTTAGCTAACAATAGATTATAAAAACCTAGATAGCTATCACAATACAACACTCAATCATGTCATCACAAACAATCTCTATTTTGAATATAAGATATTAATCTAAGATCATTCAAATAATAAAAGAGATGCCTTAATAAATAAAAGACTAAATATCAATGATAAAAGTGAAGAACATACCATGGGAAGTGTGATGACCAATACTCACTCAAATAAGCAAACTAACTATGCTAGAAAATGCTTAGATGATCTTTGATGCATATGTGTATAATTTGAGTGTATAAAAATGAGTTCTTGATTTGATTTTCTCTCCAAAATCTCTCTTTCAAGTTTAGGGTTCTTTTTGATTCAGAGAACTGGTCTTAGAGAAATGAGAAAGTATGATATTTATAGTCATCAAGAACAGGGCAAGTGAAAAGACAATTTTGCCCTCGAAATCACCGATCGGCGGTTTCATTCTGCGGTCGTGGCCGCAGAATGTAACCGCCAAATTGAACCTGAGAAGCAGGGGATCATTCGGCGACCAGATTCAACAGTCAATCGAAACCGCTAATCAAAACCCAAAAAGAAACCGACCTAAAATATCTAATTCGGCGGTTTCAATTCGGCGGCCAGGCCGTCGATTAAACTGTCGAACAGAACCCGAGAATAATAAATGCATCAGGTCTATTCGGCGGCCTGACCGCTGATCGTAACCGCAGATTCAGTCTAGAGCTTTCTGGAATCAAACAGCGGTTTCATTCGGCGGTCATGGCCGCCGATCAAACCGCCGTTTCACCATTGAAGGTGAAACCAAAGGAGAAGCCAAGGGCATTCTCCGAAGGCGATCTTCGCACAAAACCAAGCACATTATCGTGCGAGCGCGGACATTTCCGAACATATTCGGGAAATGAATTACACGACACAAAACACACAACAAGATATGACAAACAATGTGCTAGTGTGAAAAGTGACATTTGAAGAGAATGCACACTAAAGTAAAGCATACATATGCAAACATTACAAGTGAGTGTGTGCAACTAAATCTCTTCAATAAGAAAGTAAGCACAAGATATACCTTTGAGTGCTTGTCCACCTTGAGGTCTTGAGAAGGGTCATTGAGCATGAACACCTATCACCTAAGCTACCCTTTACAAGCAACCCCAATATGTGGTTTGCTCACGAAATAAGCCAATCAAAAACCGGGAATCCTTACAATCTCCCCCTTTGGCTATTTCGTGACAAAACCACCACTCACATTGATTCCTCACAACAAAATAGAAACTAAGGGTCTACAATGATTTTCTACATTACAAAGAGATATAAGAAAATAAAATCTTGAAGTCTTCAATCTCTTGTAGAACAATCAATCCCTGAAAACAAGTTTTCTATATTTTCCAATACACATACATGTGAGATTAATCATGTGAGATAAACCAAGCATTTGCATTTACAAAAGTTAAGCACAACATAATGCAATGTATGTGAATGCAATGCTCCCCCTCAATGGGTTACTCCCCCTCAATATGTAATCTCCCCAACATGCACAAATTGCCACAACAATTTAGCAACTCCCCTTACCACATTCTACTCCCCCTTTTTGTCATGATATAGGCAAAGGAGTAGTCCCCAACAAGGTCACTCATAGCAAAGAGAGATAGTAGCATACAAGATATTTGCATATTCATGTTAGTCACTTATGCTACTCAAATAATTGGAGAGAAACAAGGAGATTTATTTTCATAAAATGTGTGAATCAAAAATGCTTTGCATACAAGATATGTAGCATTCAAGTCCAAAATACAATGGTATTTGGCAAAGCAAATGACAAAGGTTTCTAATAAGCATTCAAACCAATTTTACCAATGTCATGAGAGAATCAAAGATATAGAGCAATCATTGATTTTCAATTTAATAAACACTATATCCAACTTTATAAGCGAAACATGGCATGAGCGACTTTGCACCCTATTTAATTTTTCCGGATATGAAACCCGTATGATGGTAACCATGTTCAACAAATAAAGAAAGAGAGACATTTGGATTGTAAAATCCTTTGACCGGATACAAGATCCTTTAATCAATTTGAGTCTCATAAGCTTTTTCACACAAGTTTTGCATTTAAGAATTATGCAATCATCAATTCATGCTTTTTCATTTGAGCATGTCATTTGAATTTCATGCTTTTCATATGGCATTTAGCATGTTATAGAGAATCATCATGTCATGGAAATAACTATAGGTCATTCAAATCATACTTCCTATGTAAATTTCCTAGTCCAAAAATGCATGTTTGAACATAAATATGACATGGATTGAAAACAAAGCAAGGATCACACTTATTGAGATAAAAACATATATACATATGTGCAACCAAGCTTACTCAAGCAATCAACAAAGAAACATAAGATCTTTAAAATATTTTGCATGCATCAAGTATGCAAAAACTCTCTTTGCTTGAGTTCCCCATATGGGGTCAAAAACCACCCTTCAACAATGAAGGTCATTAGGTCCTATGGACCTTCCAAGTCCATTAGACTCGGTTGAACCTATATGAGACTTGTTAGTCTCGTAGCAAGCGGGTTCATTATTTTTTCTTATCCACTTAGGTGATATATTTTTCTTCCTAGTGGATAAAGGTTCTAGAGCTTTAGAAGTTAAAGGATCATGCAAATGAGTATCTTCCTTTATGTTAACATGCATTCTAGCTCTAGCCTTTCTCTTTTCTATCATGCTTTTAACTCTACACATTTGAATGTAATAAAAGCAACTTGGTCTTATATGACCATAAATACCACAAAAATGACAAGTGGGAATAAAGTTAGGAATCATACCATTCCCTTGTGCATGCTTTAGTGCATTCCATTGTCGTTAATGTTGTCTTGGTTGTTGGATAGGATCTCTCCTTCTTTGTTGTTGACCAAGACAAGGTTGCTCGTTCAATTGAGCTTGCATGATAGGTGTCTTCCCTTTGTGGATCTTAGGTTGAGGGAAGTTAGCATGAGGAACTCTTTGAGCTTGAGGTTGTCTCCTTGAAGCTACCTTTACTTGTGCACTATGAGAGCATTGTCCTAGATCAATCTTCTTCCTAGGAGTTTGCACCGGTGAAGTCTCTTTCTTGCCTAAGCTCTTGACAAATATGGTCTTGTTAGGAGTGAGACTCTCCTTGTCATCTTCAAAACCAAGACCTCTTTTGTCACTAGGGCCTTTTCCAACACTCAACAAATGGTTGAGTTTTTCCGTGCTAGAGGTCAACTTAGTGATCAATTTTCTAGCATTCCTAAGCTCTCTTTTCAACCCTTCTTCATTCCTCTTAGACAAAGCTAGTTCATCTTTTAGCTTGTCTTCATCCTTCATGGATCTTACCACTTCACTACTCAAGTGGTCAACAAGTGTTGAAAGCCTAAGATTCTCTTCCTTTAAACTTTGAATCTCTTTTTCATTCTCTAACCTAGAGCTTTCAACATTGTCTTTAAGACCCATCATCTCCACTTGCTTACTTAAGTGGTCATTGTGTGATGAAAGTTCTAGATTTTCTTCCTCTAAAATCTTTATCTTTCTTTTATCCTTCATCATAGAACTTTCACACTTGACTATAAAGTCTTGAACATCCATTTTCTCTACATTTCCTTTTGTAGAGTTAGGTAACAAATTCTCAACACTTGAGTCATCTTCTATGTTCTCCAACTCACCAATGGAGTCATCTTCTTCATCAAGATCATCAAATTTGTCTCTTGATGAAGTAATGGACATATCCCAATGAGTAGCTACACCAACCACTTCTAGAGCTACTTCTTCATCTCTTTCTTCTATGGGATCACTTGTCACAACATTCTTACCATCAACTATATCTTCTACAAAAGTGGCCCCAAAAGCCGTATAGTTAATGGTAAGCTCATCATCACTTGATGACCTATCTCCCTTTCCGGAGTCATCACTATCACTCCATGTGGCGGCCATTACTTTACCCATCTTGTTCTTCAAATTCCCACAATCGGGTGAGATGTGTCCTATACCGCCACACTCATAGCATTGGATCCCTTTCCTTTCACTATTCTCTTGCCTAGGCTCAAATCTCTTGAAAGGAGCCTTTTTCTTCAAATCTTGGCCTTTGGATCCATAACCGTTCTTCTCGAACTTGACAAACTTTTTGAATCTTCTAAGCAATAAAGCCGTGTCTTCGTCCGAGTCATCTTTTTCCTCCTTCTCAATCTTGGAAGCTTTCAAAGCAATCCCTTTTTGCTTTTTAGGAGGTGAAGTACTAGGACCTTTCCTAGACTCATAGGCGAGGAGTCTTCCAATAACCTCGCTCGGCTTCATATCCCTATATTCAGAATTTTCTTCTAAAGCCGTCACTTTTGATTCAAACCTAGCAGGGAGAGACCTCATAATTTTCTGCTTAACTCTCCTGTCCGAATATGGATCACCTAGTTGATAGCTTTGATTGACAATATCCATCAACTTGACTTCAAAGTCATTGAAGCACTCGTCCTCCTCCATCTTGAGCAACTCAAATTGCCTTTGAAGGACTTGTAGCTTGGAATCCTTGACAGCATCGGTTCCTTCGTGTGCAACCTCTAAGATATCCCATGCCTCCTTGGCTATCCTAGTGTTTTGAATCAGTTTGTACTGATTTTCGTCCACTGCACATAGAAGGGCGTGCCATGCCTTCCTGTTCCACTTCGAAGTCTCAAACTCTCCATTTGTCCAATCGGCCTTAGGTTTGAGAACTTGTTCTCCTCCACCAGTGGGAGTTATCATAGGAGGTGCATACCCATCCTCAATTGCCATCCATGCCCTATCATGAGGCATAATTCACGCCGGTGAGCAACGGTGGTCTCACGCTCAATGCTCCCTCTTTGCTCATCCCAATATCACTCATAGTGTTTGGATGAATGCAAATGAGATGAATGCAAAATGTATGAAGAAATCAAACAATCACACACAATGTAATACACACCAAAAGTGAGCAAGGATCACCTAAGTATATCTAGGAACCCGCTCTGATACCAATTGAAAGTTCACAAATTAACACGGTGTGTATACAAATATTAATCTAGAGGGGGGGGGGGGGGGGTGAATAGATTTTAACTAATTTTCACCCAATTTTCGTTTAAGGTCAATATTCCGAAAATGCCCCTAATAGTCAATATAAAAACAACAAGTGTAATATGGTGCGGAATTATAAATGACACTTGATATATACGTGGAAAACCCAACCACTGGGAAAAAACCACGGGTTGTTTAGTGCGCCACACTTGAACCTCGAAATCCACTAATTGAAATGAAGTTTACAACCTATGTAGAACTCGTCTAACGCTCTGGTCTGTAACCCCCTACTTCTACCACGCGGGCCTTTAAAAGTGGCTCTAGTCCATATTGCTTGTGGCCTAAGCAACCTTAGCCAACAAGACTTAAATTCTCAATGAAGAGATAAAACAACCTATGTGTGAATATATGGAAATACTCAATACATGCATATAAGAGCTAGGCAACCCTATATACTTATCTAGGATGATAATATGGCAACAAATGCAATCCTAGATATCAATTGCTAAATGACATGACAAATAGCTTAGCTAACAATAGATTATAAAAACCTAGATAGCTATCACAATACAACACTCAATCATGTCATCACAAACAATCTCTATTTTGAATATAAGATATTAATCTAAGATAATTCAAATAATAAAAGAGATGCCTTGATAAATAAAACACTAAATATCAATGATAAAAGTGAACATACCAAGGGAAGTGTGATGACCAATACTCACTCAAATAAGCAAACTAACTATGCTAGAAAATGCTTAGATGATCTTTGATGCATATGTGTATAATTTGAGTGTATAAAAATGAGTTCTTGATTTGATTTTCTCTCCAAAATCTCTCTTTCAAGTTTAGGGTTCTTTTTGAATAAGAGAACTGGACTTAGAGAAATGATAAAGTATGATATTTATAGTCATCAAGAACAGGGCAAGTGAAAAGACAATTTCGCCCTTGAAATCACCGATCAGCGGTTTCATTTTGCGGTCGTGGCCGCAGAATGTAACCGTCGAATTGAACCCAAGAAGCAGGGGATCATTCGGCGACCAGATTCGGCGGTCAATCAAAACCGCCGATCAAAACCCAAAAAGAAACCGACCTAAAATATCTAATTCGACGGTTTCAATTCGGCGGCCAGGCCACCGATTAAACCGCCGAACAGAACCCAACAATAATAAATGCATCAGGTCTATTCGGTGGTTTCGATTCGGCAGCCTGACCGCCGATCGTAACCCAGATTCAGTCCAGAGCTTTCTGGAATCAAACGGCGGTTTCATTCGGCGGTCATGGCCGCCGATAAACCACCGTTTCACCACTGAAGGTGAAACCAAAGGAGAAGCCAAGGGCATTCTCCGAAGGCGATCTTCGCGCAAAACCAATCACATTATCGTGCGAGCGCGGACGTTTCCGAACATATTCGGGAAACGAATTACACGACACAAAACACACAACAAGATATGACAAACAATGTGCTAGTGTGAAAAGTGACATTTGAAGAGAATGCACACTAAAGTAAAGCATACATATGCAAACATTACAAGTGAGTGTGTGCAACTAAATCTCTTCAATAAGAAAGTAAGCACAAGATATACCTTTGAGTGCTTGTCCACCTTGAGGTCTTGAGAAAGGTCATTGAGCATGAACACCTATCACCTAAGCTACCCTTTACAAGCAACCCCAATATGTGATTTGCTCACGAAATAAGCGAATCAAAAACCGGGAATCCTTACAATGGCGACCTCAAATTTTCTTCTAGGTCGCTGTTTGCGGTCGCCATTTGCAAATGGCGACCTCTGATGCAACACACAAAAAAACATTCTATGTCGCCATTTGTCTCATGGCGACCTCACACCTGATGCTTTTTCAAGTAAAAAATCATTATGTCGCCATGGCGACCCAACAAATGGCAACCTACACAAATGGCGACCTAACAAATGGCGACCTATACAAATGGCGACCTTTGTGTACATTGTGCAAGTGAAATGTGACATGTGAAGAAAATACACACAAGGGCAAAGCATACATATGCAACCATTTGAAGTGATTGTGTGCAACCTAAATCTCTTCAAATAAAAAGTCAAGATCAAGTAGCTACCTTCCATGAAGCTCTTGAAATCCACAATGAGGTCCTTAAGCATTTGAGTAGAATTTCTTCAATTCTAAACTACCCTTACAAGATTAAACCCCATTGTGATTTTGTCACTGAAATTAGCCAATTAAAAAGTGAGGCACTTACACACTCTAAAACATATAATATGATATATGGATAACATAACAAATTGCCTAGAGAGCAAAAAAAAATGTCGATACCTTTGTAGCCACTGAGATGATTTCACCCAAGTATCCAATGTTATAACATGAGTATTTATACAGGTACATGAGGCTGTTGATATTCCTTTTTATTTAAAGTTAGGTTTTATTTGTGAGATAAATATTGATTAACCATTGAACCTTATGTGTTATAAATAACCTTAAGAAAAACTTGCACAGAAGCATTAACAAAACTAAAAAAATTAATACAAAATTTTCGTGCTCTTTCATTTTCCATGTTATTTTTGTAGCATTTAAATCCAAAGCTCCCACAAAGTGACATGTGGTGCTATGAAAGTCTATTAAGAACCATTAAAAAAATAATAGTAGTAATATTTAAAAAATATAAAGACAATAAAAGCTCATTAATAAGAACCAATTACTAAAAATTCATAGTAAGGAGATGAAGGATCAATGCATTGATTAAGGTATTTATCAATATTATTATTACTTTTTTTTAATAAAAAAGGCATTTTTGCTTTGTTATTAATATATTATATATTAACCATATTTAATGTCAAACCTCTCACGGCGATATGTGGCGCTGGTGAAACTCTATTATTATATATATATGATTAGGATTCCTTTTAGGGTTTTCTCTCTAAAACCCTAGTTTAGAGGTAGTTTTTAACAGAGAGTTGACGTTTTTACTCTTGGCAACATCATAGAATGGAGGCATCGATGGCCACGGACCTAGAGGAGATCTCACGATTATGTGCGTCCCTATCCATCAGGGGTAAGGAAGAAAAACTTTGGAGTGTCCGAGAAACGTTGAAAGAATCTGCAGCTAAAAAGCTTGACTTATGTTTAGTTAGGAAAATCCTGTCGAATAAACATATCAACAGGGATGCTTTTCGATCGGTAATCCTCAAGATTTGGCAAACAAATCTGGATATTGAAGTGGTGCAAGACAATATATTCTTTTTTTATTTTCGCAATCATGGTGATCATTTTAGAATTTTATCATGAGGGCCATGGAGTTTTGACGACAGTCTTCTGGTGTTAGAAAACCTTTCTGGTGTGGGTGACATAGCTACGCTAGCTTTTAACCGGGTTGTTTCCTGGATTCAGATACCTAATGCGTCGCTGTTATGCATGACAAAGGAGATTGGGGAATTTTTAGGTTAGTTAATTGGTGAATTGATAGACACTGATGTTGGATCGACTTGGGAGTGTTTTGGTAAGTATATACGGCTCTGGGTGGCCATCAATTTATCTAAACCTTTAAAGAGATTTTTGCGTTTAGAACTAAAGAAAGGAGAAGAGTCTATATTATTGCTAAGGCATGAGATGCTTCCTGAATACTGCTTCCAATGTGGAATCATTGGGCATTATTATTAAGAATGTCAGAACAAGGGCGGAAAGGATAAGGGGGAGGTGAATATGGAATTCGATTTCGGTCCATGGATGAGGGTGACAAGGCCACTAGGCCAAAACAAGTCTACTAGCCAACCTCGTTACCATCAGGAGGTGTCGAATGTCAGGCTTGGTGAATCACAAAACTCGGGTCTGGCAAAGGGGGTCACGAAATAGTTGGAAGGATCATGGCAGGTGAGACAGGCAGGGACTAGAGATATTGACCTAGGGCCCAGTAATGTTTGTTCGGAGGTTTTGGTTGATGATCAACCAATTTCAGGTGATAGGGGTATGGTTGCGGAAGCGACGGAAGTGATAACGGATTATGTATCAGAGAGTTAACTAGTGGGAAAGTTAGACAGTAGGGAGATGAGTAACAAGGTGGAGGTGTCACAAACGAGGATTGCGACTGCCATGCAGAATGTTTCTTTGGACACCATTAAGATGGTAGAGAACAATACATGTCTGGTTGGTGCCCATGCAGGGATCGTAATAGATAATGTAGGGGTTAATTCTAATGAGCAGATTGGGTCTGATCAAGGAGGGAATGATCTTCCTAGGGACAGAACTGATATGGGGCTAGAAGTCATTAAGAATAAGGTCAAGTGGAAAAGATGGGCAATTGAAGGTGGCTTGAGGGTGTCCGATCCTGAGGTGGGGATTTGTCTAGTGAAAAGAGGTGGTGATGAGGTGGAAACAAACTCTATTTTAACTTTAAAGAAACAAAAATCAAACGACGCTTTTCACTCTATGTCAATTGAGATATCGGTGGGTCAGGAGGAGTCCCCAACTTGCCGAAAACAATGAAAACCTTGTTCTGGAACGCTCGAGGATTAGAGGGGACCGAGGGTTCCATGTTGAGATGGTTTATTTATTTATTTATGAAAACATTGTGTGATAATTATGCTATGGAAATTATTAGGGTGAAGTTGGGTTTTGACTCTAAGTTGGTGGTGGATAGAGCAGGAAACAGTGGTGGATTATGTCTTTACTGGAAATCGGATGTTGGAGTTATGTTTTTGTCGTACTCTTGATTTCATATTGATACAATGGTTGTATCTTATGATAATAAAAAATGGAGATTGACAGGATTTTATAGGCATCCTTGTGCGGCGCAGTGACATCATGAATGGACTGTTGGGGTTTTTGCCCTAAACCTTGTAATTTGTAAATGTGAATTGAATATAAAATAAAAGAAGTAGTTTATTCATTCAAATTGTCTCATACATTTATAATAACATGTGTACTTAACATTCAAGATTGCCGGATGTAATTTCAAACTGAGTATATGAATGTTATATACAGATGGATTCAGTTTGAAACAAGCAATCTAAAGAGTCCATAGATAGTAAATAAAGCTGGGTACTTTATTTGTGGTCAATCTATAGTTGCGGTCCATTCCGTAATGTATGGCGATCTTATCCTAGATCATTCTTATGGAGATATGAGAATGGAGGCACCTTATATGATTTGATCATATAGGATTGGGCCATGATCTATATGAATATCTCACCAAGATCCATTAAAAGATGAGATTCATATATATCAACAAATGATGGCTATATATGGGTGATCCTAATCCTGATTGTCTTATCGACTCCTTCAGGTTAGATCGTGGTTTTTGATATACCATGGCTAAGATCGGAGTTGCATTCCCGGTCAATAACTTTGTATGTTGGAATCGCGGTTTAGCTTGTGGCTGGGAAGGTCTGCACACAATAGTGGAATCCACTCCTTCTTGTGAGAAGTAGATAGTAGTTCCCTTAAGGGTTGATTTGGGGCTTGAACAATATGAGCGATCTCCTAATTCCGTAAGGAATGTAGGATTTATTGTTCATTAGAGAATCAATGGTACTTAATGGAAAGATATAATTAGAGGGGTATAACGGACATTATGACCCAACTCTAATTATGAACTACCTGTGGAGGATTATACCATATGTAATAGCTATATCGATGGACACCAAGAATTATTGGTTTGAGTAAAAACGTCTACAGTTTAGAGAGTGCAATTTTGGGTTTTTAGTGGAATAACACCGAAGTTTATAATCATGAAATATTAGTTAAAGAGTTTAATTATTTATTTCTAAGGATTATTGGAGCTCAAAATACTGTGGGTCCATTAGGTCCCCTTGCTAGCCCGATTGATTTAGGTAACAAGGGTCACGGTTAATTAATTGGATTGTCCAATTAATTGTGTTACAAAAGTGACATGTGTCTATTCGGGAATTAATTGAATAATATGATTATTCAATTAATGAATATTAATGATTATGTTAATTAAATAATTAGATTATTTAATTGTGTAATTAATCATTAGATGGAGGGTTTTGATTGATATTTAATTTTGAATGAAGAAAAGATAATTTGATTATTTTATTTTCATTTAATTAAATATTTAAATTTGAATTTAAAAAAAGTTTTGAATTCAAATTAAATCAAATAAATTAATTAATATCTTTAAAAGATATTCGATATCTAAAAAGATTTTATTAATTAGTTTAAGTTTAATATATATATATATATGATATATGTTATTTTAAAGATTGATTTTTAAGTGTTGTATCTAATACAAAAAAAAAAAAAAAGAATCATAAAGAAGAAAAGAGAATCAGGGGTGCGGCCTAACTAGGAAAAAGAAAAAGAAAAAGAAAATAATTTTTGTTTTAAAAGTTTGGTGGCCGCATTCTATACACAAAGCAAGGTGTTGCTTTCGTGTGTCTTTTCGTCCTCCTTGTTCCTGAGTATCGTGACGCACCCACACGCCGTTATTAATCCCGGGTCATAGCGAGGAAGATCTCGTGGTTCAAATCTAGGAGCAGATCGTATTAAAGTGAAGGAGCCTCCTACGTAGGTATGAAATTGTTTCACCTTCTTTAATTGTTTTCTATTATTACTGTACAAATAGGTTTAGTTTATGATTGCATTAAAAAATTTAAAAACCTTTCCGCTACGCAATCTGTAACCCTAGGTTCCAACATGGACTTTGTAGGAAAGATTGGCCGGTTTATCGGATCTTCCGTGGTTGGTGGGTAGGGGGGGGGGGGGGGGGGTTGGTTTAATGAAATCTTATGCTTGGCTGAGAAGGTGGGTGGGGTGTTGAGGCAGGAATCTTTGATGGAAAATTTTCGGATCACTCTACAGAACTTTAGCCTTAAGGGTCTGGGTTTTTCGGGTCCTAATTTCACTTGGACTAACCGAAGGGAATCCCCTAGTATGATCCAAGAACGGTTAGATCATTATGTTGGAACTATTGATTGGCAACAACTCTTTCCCTTTTTTATTAAACATTTTAAGTACTGTAAGTCAGATCATAGACTGATTCTATTGGAGTTCTAGGTGAGTGTTGTTAGGCAACATGTTGGGAAACATTTTCACTACGAGTGTTCTTGGGCTAAGAAACAAGACTATGTGTAGCTGGTTAGAAATTCTTAGAATGGGTATGGTGGAAATAATAACATGCAAAAGGTTGTGAATAATCTAACCATTTGTGCCATACGTCTTCAAAGGTGGAATCGTGAGAATATGAGGAGTCTGTAGGAGAATATCTCCTTGAAGAAGAGGGAATTGGCGATCATTGGTAACATTGGTATTTCGATGGATTGGGAGGTTGGTAGAAAGGTTGAACGGGAGCTTGATAACCTCTTGAAAGAGGAAGAAATTTTTTGGAGACAACGTTCTCGCGTCTCTTGGTTGAAGGAGGTAGACCAGAACATAAAATTCTTCCATGTAAAGGCTTCATTACGTCGAAACCATAATCTTTTGTGAAGGCTTATTGATGACAACGATGGGTCTTAGAAGAATCAGGATGAGGAAATGGAGGGGATTATTAGTCGGTATTTCTCTTCTCTTTTTACTAGCTCTCAGGCCTCTAAATGTCAGTTGGACAGAGTTCTTGATACAGTTGAAGCTCGAATGGATCCGAACTTAAGGGAGTTCCTTGATTGGCAATTTACGGCAATTGAGATTAGAGAAGCACTTTTTCAAATGAATCCATCTAAGGCTCACGACAAAGATGGATTCCCGGCTGATTTTTTCCAAATCTTTTGGCCTATTGTGGGAGATGATGTTACAAGTTTATACCTAGATTGTTTGAATAATGGCCGATCGGTTGGAATGGTAAACCATACTCTACTTTCTCTTATCCCAAAAATAAATAAGGTGGAGAAAATGGTAGATATAAGACCCATAAGTTTGTGTAATGTCATTTACAAGTGTGTTTCAAAAGCTGTTGCGAATCGTTTCCGTCAAGTGCTTGGTAGTGCGATCTCTAAGACTCAGAGCGCCATTTGTTAGGATTTTGGTTTGTATTGACATATATTCCATATTAAAGCGATGTTTTTCTTGTATTGATTTGTGGTCTTAGAAATGATTATTCAAAACTTCAAAGAAAGACTCGACTGTGTTTCATGCAAGATGGTGTCATAAAAGGGGAATAAGCTACATTGCTCAACAAAGGTATAATTGACCTCATTTCTCTTACAAGGCATAGGCACACACACATGGCATTCATTTATGTCCTTACATAGTTGTACACCATTAGTATAACACATTCACACACTTGACAAAGTATGCACATGCATTAGTTTCAAATTGACAAACATTGTGAAATTGCATGTTCTAGGACTATCCCTAGGAAATGGTATACTTGTGTGACTTTATATTTATTTGTTTATGTTTTATTGTTTTTGGACTTGAACATGATCTCATATGATTCCTTATTGAGTCTCAATCATTTTGGTCACTCACTCTTTAGGTTTCAAGTCCAAACTAAGAAGCTACGCTACTTTACGTTCTCATACGTTGTGTTGTCTTCGTCTTTGTGTATCAAGTCAAATTCTTAACCTTTTATCAAAGTTTCATAGTCATCCTCATGTGTAAGAGAGTCACAATTTGTAATCCGAAGATGGATTCGAATTCAAAGTTAGAAGGCTCGAATACGGCCGAAGAACGCGAGAGAGGCAAGCATTGGCCAAAGGCCAAGCTTGGAGGAGGCCGTGTGGGGCGCA
The DNA here is from genome assembly GCA_954870605.1 of Acer campestre. Lineage (NCBI taxonomy): Eukaryota > Viridiplantae > Streptophyta > Magnoliopsida > Sapindales > Sapindaceae > Acer > Acer campestre. The sequence continues at coordinate 29,433,476 of OX940803.1, read as the reverse complement.
TGAGCCTCACGGGCCAGTAGTCTCTCTGCCCCGTGAGGCTCACGTGCCTCTCATGGGGTGGTGATGTGTCAACTCTTGATTTGTCACTTCATTCCCTCTCTTTTATCTCTTTTAAGTTTCTATTTTCCTTCCCATTTCATTTGAAGAAGAAAAATTAGAAAACCAAATTGCAGAATTTTCTCTCCAAACTTTCTCACCTTCCAAACACCATAACTTTCTTATTCGGACTTCGAATTGAGTGATTCAAGTTGAAGAAGCTTCGTAATCAAGTCCTCTACCTTTTCTAAGAGATTTGCATCTGTTTGATTGAGTTTTAAAGTGGCTTTACCCACAAAACTGAACCAGCTCGTGATTCTTAGGTATTTGACTTATTTTTGTGTTGTCTTCTTTTATAACCTTCAATTACCTTAGGTTTTCTTCTTCTATATGTATGTGTATGTATGATGAATGCTATTGAGAAAGATAGCTTCATAATCAAACCTAATCAAGTCTAATTAGAGACAAATGTGAACTAGTTTTCCTTGATTATAGTTTCTCACATGTTTGAGTGTTGTATTGTGAATTAGTTTGATATATAGGGTTATTTGTGGATTGATTGATTCATTTTATGATCAATAACCTTGGTATGTGCTTTGATCCTTTAATTGAACAAATTTAGGATTAGCATTTGTGATTTTTATATTTAAAGCCTAATAGGATTTAATTAATTATTCATTATATCATTGCTCTAAATGTTTGCTAGAATATTCATTGAACATATTTTGTGATTCTAGCATTTTTGTGTATGTTTCTAATATCTTGGATATGTGCTTCATGTATATGATTTACTCAAGTGTTAGATTTGTGAATGAAACTAGGAGCCATAAGTGTTAGGTGTTTTCATATGCTCTAGGTTTTAATTCAAGTTTTATATCTGGACATTTTGACTTTTGTTCTCACATGATTAAGTCTAGTTTTCATGGAATGTATTGATCATATGTTCTATGTTGAATTGTTTGTTTGCATCATTTGCATTCATTGATCACACTAGGAAGCCCTTGTAAAAGGCATGAAGTCTTGGTTAGGACATATGGTCTGGATAACCAAGCAAGAAGTCTTGACTATGATAAGAGGTCCAGATAGTCAAGCAAGGAAGTCTTGGTTAGGACAAGAGGTCCAGATAACCAAGCAATAAGTCATGGTTAGGATCGGAAAGGTCTAGATAGCTATGCGTTATAGGCTATCTAAAGGCATGAGTGCCTTGGATATGGAGTTGGCTACATTTTTGGTAGGCCCAGACGTTTTGATAGACATAGACTCCAATAGAGAGTGGTACATTGGATGTGTATGAACTCTTGAGGAATTTCTAATCTTCCAACGATGTTGGTTAGACATGGACTCCAATATATGGTGGTTTTGCATCATCGAGGGATTTCTTATTTTCCAATAGGGATTGGGTAGACATAGACTCCAATAGAGAGTAGATCATAGATTGGTCATTTTTGAGGAATTTCTAATCTATCATTTAATATATATAGTTCCCAATGGTTGTAGTTCAACCCGTGGATGTTTCCTCTTTGGAGGTTTTACCACGTTAAAAAATCTCTTGTGTCAATTCTTTCTATCTCTCTTTTTCATATTTGTATATGTGTATGTTTTAATCTTATCCTCAATATTCACTTGTGATATATTTTGAAACAAGATTTTGTTAAGTGTGATATGTAAGCAAATCACTTTGATCATAATTGTATATATAATTCTTTATATTGATACTTTTGTGTAAAGGTGTTCTTTGATTGATACTTGTAACATATTGGACATTATTGGAAATACAAGTATTCTTTATTGTTGTGTTTTAATGTTATTCTTCCTCTTGCTTCTTATTGATGTATATACAATGCTTTAATGATCATATGCTTGTCTTGTCTATACTTGTATGTATGGTTTATGTATTGTAATGTAAGCTATCTTGAGTGACAAACTTGCGTTTGTTTCAAGTGATTGAAAAAGGTGTAAAAACCTATTCACCCCCTTCTAGGTATGCTTTAGGCAATTTAATTATGATTGTATATTTCACCTTTGTTCTTGGGAGATTAGTTATGGACAATGCTATGGTGGGTTTTGAGTGTATACATGCTCTTTATCAGAAAGTGAATAGGAAAAGGAAGGGTTTTATGTCCCTTAAGCTGAACATGTCAAAAGCATACGACAGGGTTGAGTGGTGTTTTGTTGAAGGTATGATGAGGCAAATGGGTTTCTCTAAAAGGTGGATTTCAAGAATTATGGATAGTGTGTCTTTAGTTCGTTATTCTTTTATTTCTCAATGGTAAAGTTAGGGGTGATATTAAACTTACTCAAGGGTTGAGGCAAGGTGATCCACTTTCCTTCTATTTGTTTCTTATCTGTGCGAAAGGGCTCTCCAGTTTGATTTCTTGGTCGGAGTGGCGCCAGTGATTTTTCTGGCTTTCGTTGTAGTAGGTCGGGTCCAAAAGTGACTCATTTGTTTTTTTTATTTTTTTTATTTTTTATTTTTATTTTTTATTTATTATTATTTTTTTTAACAGATGATAGCCTTCTTTTTACAAGGGCTATAATGAATGAGTGCGATAATATTAAAAGACTGTTGGAGACTTATTCGCAAGCTTCTGTTCAGAATATTAATTTTCAAAAATCATCCATGTGTTTCAGTAAGCAGATTTCAGTTGTGGATAGGAGGAATTTGGCTGGCGCTTTAGATATGGCTATTATGGATTACCATAGTAAGTACCTAGGCCTTTCGTGTGTAACCGGTAAAAGTAAGCATGCCACTTTTGACAGTATTAAAGAGAGGGTTTGGAAGAAGTTGCAAGGTTAGAGTAACCGTTTCTTCTCGAGTAGGGGGGGGGGGGGGGGGGGGAGGTGCTCCTGAAGGCTATGATTCAATCAATCCCAGTTTACTCTATGAATTTGTTTTGTCTTCCTACTTCACTCATTTCTAACCTTCATAGACTGAGTGCTAGATTTTGGTGGGGTGGTGGAAGCTCTAAACGTAAATTGCATTGGTGCTCTTAGGAGTCTCTGTGTAAGGCTCGTGGAGAGGGTGGCATGGGCTTTCGTGATCTTTGGGCCTTCAGTAAAGCTTTGTTAGCCAAGCAATGTTAGCGTCTCCTTCAATTCCCAAACTCTTAGGTTTCTCGTATTCTCAAAAAGTGTTATTTCCATGATACATCTCTGTTTGATGCTAAGAATTCCAAGACTGGTTCCTTCCTTTGGAAAAGCTTACTGTGGGGAAGGGAGTTGATTGAATTAGGTTTTAGATGGAGGGTTGGTAATGGTCGGTCCATATCCATCTATAATGATTGATGGATACCGCGCCTGTCAGCTTTTAAAATTATGTCTCCTCCGGTCCTTGGAATTGAGGCGACTGTGAACGCTCTTAAGTTGAGGGATGGTTCTTGGAATGTGGATGTGGTTAGACAGTCCTTCCCAGTGGAGGAAGCTAATGCTATCTTGGGTCTCCCATGTAGCAATGTCGAGTTGGAGACAGCCTCATTTGGCAGTTTGAAAAATCAGGGAATTACTCGATGCGAAGTGGTTATTAGACTGCAAAGAATTTTGTCTTCAGACCAGATGGCTCTGGTTTGAGTCCCTTTGTTTCATGGTGGAAGTTATTTTTGGAAGCTCAATTTGCCGTCCAAAGTAAAAGTTTTCATTTGGAAGGCCTGCAATGATTGGTTCCCTAAAAAAAAAAAAAAAAAAACTTATTTGCTCATGGTTTGAAGATTGGAACTCTGTGTCCGATTTGTAATCAAAAGGAAGAAAATTCAATGCATGCCCTTTGGCGATGCACTTTTTTAAAGAATGTTCGATCTGTTTCAGGGATCACCAGTTCTGTTGCTCAGCTAGACTCTTTGAGTTTCATTGATTTTGTGTTGTCTTGTAAAGATAGCATGGATCATATGGCTTTTGAGCTGCGGTGTGTGGTTTGGTGGAGAATTTGGCAAAGGCGCAATCAGTTGATTCATTCTAAATTTCTTCTTCATGCTTCTAATATTTATGGTTGGGCTGATGGGGTACTTTGTGACTTTCGTAATGCTAATAAACAAGAGAACCTAGTTATGTTGAAACTCTTGCAGCCCCATCAATGGAAGGTGCCTAATCCTGGTGTCTTTAAAATTAATATAGATGCAACAGTGAATGTTAATGAGAAGATTTTCGGAATTGAGGTGGTGATTTGGGATTGCAATGGTCAGGGGATGGCTTGCCTTTGCCAGAGTGTAGATGTTTGTTATCAACCCTAAATTGCTGAAGCTTTAGCTATTCGAAGGGGTCTACATTTTGCTTTGGAATCTGGTTTGGTACCTGCTTTGCTAGAATCTGATGCTTTGTCAGTGGTTAACATGATTGGTTCTAAAACGGTGCCGGGCATAGAGATTGGTGTGGTTATTCATGATGTTATTGAGTGTTTGGGGAACCAATGTTTCAAGTCTATTAATTTTGTTTTTAGATTAGCTAATAAGGTGGCTCATGGCCTTGCAAATTAGCTTGTTCTAAATCATAGAGGTGAGTATGTTTGGTTGGAAGACTGTCCGCTGTCGGTGGAGAGTTTGGTCCGGACTGATTGCCTATCTCTTTTGTAATCGTTTTCGTTCTTTGAATGATATTCTCCTTTCAAAAAAAAAAAAAAAAAAAAAAAAAAAAAAAAAAAGAATCAATGTATTTCATTAAGGTTGAATAAGAAAGGGTTTTTATTGAATTATTTTTTTACTAAATTGAATACGAAGAAAGATTAACTTCGGGAATATTAGCATACTTTAATTATTTTATTTTTGGTTCATTGAGAAAATTTTATTTGCTTTATAATTGCTTATATATATCATTAATTAAGGTATTTTTCTTTAAAAAAAAATAAGAAGAAAATAAAATAAAGGCTAATATGATGGACACGTTGCAACAACCTAGCTCTAATACCGACATGTGATACCAACAACCAGTACCTATATAATTCATTAAAAATAAAATAAGGTATTTTTGCATCGTAGAAATATTTCAAAAAATTAAATATTTATTAATAACATAAAATAATTGTTAGGATTTTGAGTTGTAATTGACACTATTCTATATCAAAACAACATTTCATTTGTATTGATTAGTTGTCTAGGATTCACGGTTTAACAAGTTTCAAGGAAATTGGGCAACATCTCAAGCAATGTGGAGCCTTCAAGAATATAAAGCATCAAAGGTATACTTAGACCTCTATCCTCTTGCAAGGCCTTAAGGCACACACACACATGGCATTCATATGTGTCCCTGCATAGTTGTACACCATTGGTATAATACATTCACACACTTGTTGAAGTATGCACATGTAAGATCCTTGATTTGTATTGGATTGATTCCATTACAGAACTCTCTATATTTGTATTAGTTGTTGCTTAGGTGATTCTTGGAAGAAAGAAGCTGATGAGGTCGTTTGTGTACTCAACAAAATAGTAATAATATAGATTTTGGTTGATTCTTGAAAACTCTTTTAAGCCACTTAATCCTTTTAAAATGTGATTTGATAGCAAAATAGTGAGCAAGTTCGTTCCACAGGGAATGGAGTGTTAATTAGATAAATTGACTAATCTTTGAACAATAAAGTAAATCATATTGTTTGATAGATGTGTGGTTTCTAAAACCACCAATGCTAACTACTCAAATGAAAATACACAAAATATGTTATGAAAAATAGAATACTCAACACCTTGATAAGAATTGTGATAAAATCAATTAATGAGATAGCTAGGGAATATATCAATTAACAATTGAATGTGGGTAAGCTAACTAGCTACACTAATGTACCAATCTCATTATGTTAACCACTTAGAGGCTTAGATTAGTGGGGTTGATATACCCACCACTAATCTATCCTATCCAATGGGTTCTTAATCACACAAGGATTGTCAATCCACATATGAATATATAACAAATTACTCCACTCAAGATATCGATCAACAAGTGATATACAAGTCAATTATAATGAATGGAATCTAATTAATTTGAATGAATAGAACGCATAAGAGATTCATTACAAGCTAAGCTAAACCCACAACCAATTGATCCTCAAATCTATCCCCTAGATTAGGGGTTTAGTTACACATATTTGCAATAAATGAAAAGAAGTAAATAGTAAGGAAAAAACCCTTGGGTCACCTTCTTTAAGCTTGATCCTTCTTCTCCTCTATGCTCCTAGATGCAAGGAATGGAAGTAGAGGATATGTCTTGGAATGTGGGTGTTTTGGTGGGAAGTGACTAAGGATTTTGGTGGAGAAATGGTGGGATGAGGAATGATGCAGTGAAGTAATCAAGGATTGTGTTGAGGGTTGGATGGATTAGATGAGTTCAAGGAGAGAAATGGAGGATGAGGAATAGTGTGCCATGGATGATAGAGCTAGATCTCAGATTTTGTTCTCTATATTTTTCTCTGATTTTTCGATCCTTTTGAAGATGGAGGGACGTTCTATAGATATGCACTCTTGGACATGTACTGATAACTGCTTGATTCGCTGAGGTGGCGCCTTGTTTGCTATTTGGTCGCTATGGCGACCCTGGTGCGTAAAACGGTTAGATGAGAAGGTCGCCACGAAAACCATCTTTCTCGCCATTTGGTAAGTGGCGACCATGAGCAATTTGAGAAGAGGTCGCCACTTGACCCTCTAGGTCGCCATGGCGACCATAAGTGGCGACCCTGCAATTGTAAGGAGGTCGCCACTTGCAACATCAAGGTCGCCATGGCGACCCCAAGTAGCGACCATGCTTTGTCTGAACTAGGTCGCCATTTGTAAGGGAGGTCGCCATGGCGACCCTAAGTGGCGATCCCACCTGGTTCATTTAGGGACTTTCTGTTGCCATGGCGACCAAGTGGCACCCAAATGGCGACCTTCTGATGTCTTTGGAGAATCCTCTGTCGCCATGGCGCCCATGTAGCGACCTCTCATGTCCAAGTGGCGAAAATGCCCTGTTTCTTCCTCTTTGTGAGACATTTTCGCACAAGTCCTCCACTTTCATCTCAGTTGCTTCTGAAACCTAATAAAACCTGAAACACTCAATTTAACAACATAAACACGGGGAAATGCCCGAGAATCAAGCTAAAAGAATCGGAAATGAGGGCCAAAATCATACCAATTTTGGCTTGATCAGAAGCTTCAAAGGTGAAGAAGCAACATCTTGTGCAAATATCGTCTTCAAGGATAACATCGCTTACTTAGATGCTAAGGTATCAAGATTCTTCTTCCTCTTGCAAGGCATAAGTACACACACACACAATTCATACATGTGTGTCCCTGCATTATTGTGCAAACATTTGGTATAACACATTCACACTCATTTAAGTATGAACATGCATTGGTCTCATATAGACTAACATTGTAGAATTGCATGTTTTATGACTATCGCTTGGATATGGCATGCTCGTGTGACATTGTGTTTATTTGTTTGTGTTTATTTTATTTTGGACTTGAACATGATCTTATTTGATTCCTTATTGAGTCCCGGTCATTTCGGTTACTCATTCATTAGGTTTCGAGTCCAAACGATGTAGCTACGTCTCTTTGCATTCTCATTCGTTGAGTTGTCTTCGTTGTCTTCGTTGTCATTTTCCAAAATGAATTCTCAACCTTTTATCAAAATTTTATAGTCATCGTTGTGTGTTAGGGAGTCACGGTTCATAATCCAAAAATGGATTCGAATTTGGAGTTCGGATGCTTGATGCGGCTAAAGAACGCGAGAGGAGCCCGAGGGAGCTTGCTAGGCCAAGGGCCAAGCAAGGAGGACCACGTGTGGGCCACGTGTGCCACATGGGCAGAGTCCCTCTCTGCCCATGTGTGCCACATGTGGCTGGTGACGTGGCTCTTTTTGATTGGTCACCGAATCCCTCTCTTCTCCATCTCTTTTCCTTCCATTTATATTCGAAAATTCTGCAGAATTCTACACAACTTTTGATCTCTTATTTTGATCATATCTCTCTCATTTCAACTCCGAATCAAGTGATTCAAAAGCCAAAAATATTGGTCTTGAAGATTGGAATAAGTTCCAAGTATTTTTAGAGTAAAAAGATGTCTAGGTTTAATGCAGTCATCTGATTTCAGTTCATGGTTCATCTTTGTGTATGGTAATCATATTCTCTACATTTTTCTTATGATCAACTTCATGGATCTACTTTAGTGATTGATGAAAAATGTTTAGAATGTCTTTGATTCAATTTTTAGACTTTTTTGATTGATTTTCGAGTTTATCCTTTGTGATTTCATATGAACATCTTTTTGATAAACTTGAAGAAAATTGAAAAAGAAGAGTGTGCAGAAATTTCTTCATGATTTTTGTCGTCTTGATTCAATCATAACTTTTTCATTTCAACTCCGAATCACTTGATTCAAAAGTAAAAAATGTTGATCTTGATGAGAGCTACAAACCACAATCATTTTTAGAGCCAAGTGACTTTGTGATTTTTCGCTGTGAGCTGATTTCAGTCTGAGGTTCATATTTGTAGGTGAAACATCTTCTTCTTACTTTCATTTTTGATCATCTCTTTTAATCTTCTTATTTGATTGATGAAATGTGTTAAGAATAATGTTAGTTCACATGCTAGGTTTGTATGATTGATTGATTGTTGAGTTTTAGCCTTGTGATTTCATTTGAACATATTTAGCTAAACTTGATTGAACTTGAAATTGATTCTAGATATGATATATATGATGTGCCTCATGCTATTGTCTAGGTTTAATTTCATGATCTAAAAACTAAGATTTTTGTGTGATATATTGAATATTCATATCTTGTTCTTATTGATTAAAATGCTTTGATTTCTAGGTACATTTGTGATTGTTTGTTGATAGCATATCTTAGAATTTCTCTAAGCATGTTCATAGAGATTGATTGATCATCTAGCTTTATTTGTTTGTGATTTGCATCATTTGCATCACTTAGATCATTACCTTGTGATAAGTTGAAGTCTTTTTCAAAGTGAGTGAAGCTTTGTATTAAGCAAAAAGACTTGTGAAAGTTCAGAAATTAACACGGGTGTGTTTACAATATATTAATTTAGAGGAGGGGGGGGGGGGGGGGTGGGGGGGGGGGGGGGGGGGAGAGTGAATAGATTTTAACAATTTTACCCAATTTTCGCGATTAGTCAATATTACGAAAATACCCCAATCTAGTCAATAATAATAACAAGTGTAATATGGTGCGGAATTATAAATGACACTTGATATTTACGTGGAAAACCTCACGGGAAAAACCACGGGCTGTATAGTGCGCCACACTCGAACCTCGAATCCACTAAATGTGTTAAACGATTACAACCTACTCCCGGTATATAATCACACACCTACCTAATCCCGGTATAAGTGAACCTAGTCCAATTTGCTTGTGTGACCACCTAATCCCGATGTCCGACCTAATCCCGGTCTATCACACAAGACTTCAATTGCTTGCGATCTAAGCAACCTAATCCCGGAAGCTACACGCAAGACTTACTTCTCAATGAAGAGATTACAACCTATGTGAATATATATAAATACTCAACAAATGCAATGAGAGCTAGGCAACTCTATATGCTTATCTAGGATGATTTGATGGCAATAAATGCAATCCTAGATATCAATGGCTAAATGACATGTCATAAAGCTTAGCAAATCATAGATTCAATAACCTAGATGTTGCTATCAAAATACAACACTCAATCATGTCAACACAACAATCTCTATTTTGTATCTAGAATATATTCTAAGAGCATACAAATGATATAAGAGATTTCTTTGATAAATAAAACACTAAACTTAGATGAGATTAGTGAAGAACATACCAAAGGATGTGTGTTGAGCAAAACCCATTCAAATAAGCAACCTAACTATGCTAGAAAATGCTTAGATGATCTTTGATGCACATGTATGTGGTTTGAGTGTATAAAAATGAGTTCTTGATTTGATTTTCTCTCAAGTATCTCTCTTTGAAGCTTAGGGTTCTTTAGAGTCAGAGAACTTAGTTAGAGAATAGAGAAAGTGTGATATTTGTAGGCATCAAGAACAGGGCATGTGAAAAGACAAAATTATCCCTGAAAACGCACAATCGACGGTTTCATTCGGTGGCCAGGCCGCCGATCATGACCGCAGAATTGTTCCCGAGAGAAGCAGGGGAGCATCGGTAGTTTCGTAACCGCCGATTAAACTGCAGAATCAGACCCGAGAATTAAATGCATCAGGTCTGATCGACGGTTTCGATTCGGTGGCCAGGCTGCCGATCGTAACCGCCGATTCACCAAAAATGGTGAAACCAAGGAGAAGCCAAGGGCATTCTCCATGAGCGATCTTTACACAAAACCAAGCACATTATCGTGCATGCGTGGATGTTTCCGAACACATTCGGGAAATGAATTACAAGACACATAAACACACAACAAGATATACAATCAAAGTGCTAGTGTGAAATGTGACAAGTGAAGAGAATGCACACATATGCAAGAATGCTAAGTGTGTGTGTGCTTCTAAATCTCTTCAAAGAAAAATAAGCACTAAAGAATATACCTTTGGAGTGCTTGACACCTTGAGGTCTTGAAAAGGGCCTTTGAGCTTGATCTTTAAACACCTATTCTAGCCTTAC